>CM062811.1:1130734803-1131334803 GCA_031772625.1 Pinus tabuliformis | reverse complement strand
GATTTAGCAGCTAAAAGAAAATTAAGTTATTATAAGAAGTTCATCAACGCCACCCTAGAAGATCAAAAGGATCTCTCTGTTTTAACTAGCTCAAAGAAGAAAATTAATATAGCGAAGATTAGAACAAATTCTCATGAGCTTCATAGTGAAACAGGTTGTTGGGCAGTTCCTAAAACACCGTGGATGGAAAGGATCTGCTATCTCTGTGAGAATAGGAACATCGAGGATGAAAACCACTTCCTCTTAGAGTGCCCTACGTACAACCACATTAGATCTCAGTTTCATAATCTTTGTCGCAATACTGACCTTCCTAGCCTTTTACAATGTCAAAATTATAGTGAGCTCGGGAAGCTTCTCTCCAAGCTCTTTGAGTATAGGAATAAAATCTTAAACCAAACTAAATAATTTGTTTCTTTAGGCCCGATAGACCAAAGTTTGGTCTCAATGGACGTTAACCACCATCATCATCATTAATAGCCCATTTATAATTAAATATTATTTTTAAAAACATTCTTGATTGTTTTTTTATATATTTTTTTTATAATAAAGGAATATGTTAGGTTTGTTTGTCATCGGAATACCCATAACGAAACCTTTGGCCTTCAGCGTTAAAAAAATTGAGAATTGTTTTTGGTAGATCTTAGATTTTTATGATCACACAAAGTAGGACTTGGATTTTAGTTTTCCATTTTTTTATTTTATTTATCATTAAATATTACTAGCAATTGCCCCAAAAAGTGAAAAGAGAGGTCGATAAGTTTTTTTAAATTAGAAAAATGGTATAAGAAACACATTTGTAGATATGTATGCCATATGTATTGGCAAATTTAAATTTTATTTAGATATTGTAAAAGATGATATTTTAATTTTATGAATCTTTATTATATATAATAAGTTGTACATATTTTTATATAATTATTTAAATTAAGATATTGTAAAAGATGATATTTTAGTTTTATGGGTCTTTATATATATATATAATTTCTGGAGCTCAAACTAAAAATACTAATTTGATATATTTCTAATAAAATAAACTCCAAACTAAAAACACTAATTTGATATATTTCTAATAAAACACTAAAAATTGAAAATAACTGTGATTGGAAACCACTATTTAAATTCAATTAAAATAATGATTAGATTATATAATTGGAGATATATATTTTGAATGTGTTTACCGAAGTGAAGATGAGAATACACATGAACTGTGGTTTATGCCTCGACATGTTAGCACAAGGCATGGCGATGTGGAATATGCATATAAAATTTATTAATTTTCACTGGAGATTGGGAATGAAGATACTTTGTATTAATCTCCTTGGTGGGATTTGTTACTATGATCATTTCAAGAGCTTTAACTTGAAATTGAGTAGTATTTTTAGATGCAGATGGAGCTATTAGCCCTGAGGTGCAGCGCTGCTATTTTTATGGAAATGTCCCATGTTTCAGCTCCGATGGTCCACGTCCCCTCTTGCTCTTCTTTGGCCATAAGCCGGACTTAAAAAATTATACACCGGCGCTCATAAATATCGACGGGTCCGCTCTCTGTTCATCTCTTTTCCACTGCACTCTCCATTTTCCGATCTCTGATTAGATCGATCTACGTCGTCCATTTCATTCGCCGATCCAATGGCTATTGTGCATTGATTAATCGCCCATCGGCGTATCATAGTTCCATCGCACTGTCCGCCAACCCTTCACATTTGTGATTAACGACCAGATCTTGACCGTTGATCTGAACTCGATCCGACAATTGTTGCTTAGCCGATCAAATCAACTTGCACGATGATCCTCAATCGCCGATCTTCCTCCATAATATCTGACAGTTCACAACGATTTCAGGTGAGCAACAAGCGAGAGGGATACCCGCCCGATAAAAGCGGTTTCCTCTCTCTCCTTCGCTGCTACTTGGTGTGCGATGAATGGCATTGGGTGTTCTCCGACTTTTACCGCTTACTGCCCGATGACCGCCTGACAGAAACCATTTCTGCTCAAATGAAACCGTTCTCAGGCGTTATCTTTCGAGCACCTCCTCCACCCGATAGCCGTCTAATCTACCTGTCTGAGATTTGATGACTTGGACTTATTTTGCTCTCGCCACAACTTCAAGCCTCTGGCAATTGATCTCCTCTGTCCATCTCTCCCGATCCAATGGCATTCGTTCATGATCACCTTAGCCGTCCTCCGCCGCCCAACCAACATCCTGGCCGTTGATCCATCCCATCCAACGGCCCATATGCCCCCGTACCTCACTTCCCATCAGTCACCCGGGGAGGAAAGTTGTTGGCTCTATTAGTATTTGTGACAATTGGACAGTTGAACTGAAATAATGAAAGGCATGGCTGAAAGGGGAAAAACAACAACATGATGTAGTCGAACCAATAGAAATGGTCATGGAGCGTCGCTGGCACGAGCAAGCCACCTGACAGCATGGCGAAATTACTAGAATTTGGTCACTGTTTTTGTTAGGAAAGATACCTCTGGCTCATGTTTGTCTAGTTATGGCATCATGCAGTTAGAAGCCATAGGGGATCGATTAAGACATCTCGAGCCTCAGAGAGCCCAAGAGAATTGTAAAAAAACCTATAAATGGTTGAAAGTTAGAAAACACAAGGGTTCAACTTTCGGAGACGGTGGATACTCTATTCCTCCCAGCACCTCATCTTCATTCCAATAATACAAGCTTCTTTTGTTGTTATATGTTCAATCACCATCTTTCCCTCTGTTCTAAGCTTGCACCTGAATGAGTTATTCATGTTTTCTTCTCTGTCGAATGCCAGATAACTGTCATCTTATCTCTACGTTGATAAATTATATTTGTAAGCTTCATTTACTTTCTGTAGCTAGCCATTCATATGTGTTTATGTATGTATCTACTGGTACAATTAGGATTCTCCATCTATTCATTGAATCTATAAACTATTGAGCATTAGTGGTTGAAAGCCTTGTCAAGCTGAGGGTGTTCATGCATGTTTTGAGTGAAAATAGAGTTGAAACAGTCATCTGACTTGATCCAAACCCCAATCCATTCCAATAGTTTAGAGAACGATATTGAAGATTTATATGTTTCCAGGCATCTCTGAGCTACAACCTAGGAGAGCTTCCTAGAGTGCTAACATAATTGGCGCCATTGTCGGGGAGAGGAGACTGAAGCTCAGCTTCCCTGGGGAACGACACAGATCCAGCTTTGATGATAGACAAAGTCTAGACACTAGTTCGGTTGTAATCATCTATCTGGCGACTCTATTGGAGGACGAACCTCTTGGCGACTCCACTCCATAGTTCTGGTTCAGTTTGGGAGGCATACTCAGAGAAATCCTCGAAAGCCACAGGTTGATCCAGTACCTGACCTTGAAAAGATCATCAAAGAAAGAAAGGCATTGCAGCAAGGAGCACCAGGTTTAGGTAGTTCTAAACAATATTCTATATCTCTTCAAGAAAATCTTGTAATAGAACAAATACATGTTGAGAGTATAGCATCTAATACTAGTAGTGAAGAAAAAATCTCAGAGATTCAAAGAGCTCCTTATTGTTTAGGTTCTCCTTTCGTTCTAAGCCCGAAGGAAGCCTCTCCTCCTATCCATCATACTCCTTTAGTCCTATCAGTCACTCCTCAACCCTCTGTCATTCAGACTTCCAGTACCCTTATAGCCACCACAGCTATTATTAGGATATTCCGACACATAGGAAATAGTTAAGTACAACTTGGTCTAGTGTAGAGTTAGGTAAAGTGTGTTTCTTTACCGTTGTACATTTTGTAACTTACAATCTGACGGTCACGATATGTAGTGATCCGACGGTTCATTCTCTCCTCGGTATTACCGACACTTGATCCGTGGCTTGACACCCAATTGGTCCATGAATTCTATTTAAAGTGCATGGACGGTCATTTGTAGGGTAATCCGTGCATGAGAGAAACATATGTAAATTTTCATTCTTTTATTAATAAATTGCCTGAAGTGGCCGCGTTGGCTCAAGCTGTGGACTGTTTCCCTCTTTGAGGGTTTTAACCACGTCAAAATACTGGTGTATTGATCTGCGATCTGGTTGTGAGCGGTGTCCTTTTGGTGTTCTGTCTGAGGAACTTACCCTGTAAATTCCTACATGGTATCGGAGCTATTTGAGGGCCGCGTCCGTTGGTGATCCAAATCTGAAGCCGGTAGAACTGCATCCGACTGCTGTTTCCTAGATCTGCTGTTTCTGACTGCTTTCGGGCCGAGAGGACTACTCTGTTGTGTTGGGAGCATCTGTTCCAGTGAGGAACCCCTTTCGTTTCACGCGAAAAGGTTTCCGGTAGCCCTAGCTACGTCATTTTTAAGATCTGGAGGTATACAGTGTTTATTTGCAGGTTACTGTTATTTTCTCTCTGTTTATTTCGGTTCCGGTTTATTTAGCCTTTTTATTACCGGATCTATACCTTTCATTTCTGCGTATGCTCTTTGCCCTGCGACTTTGTGCGATCTGGGCAAATCAGAAACAGAAAGGAAGGATTTTTCTCATGCGTATGCTCTTTTCCCTGCGCCTTAGGGTGATCTCGGAAAATCAGAAACATTGAGGAAAATATTTAGTTTCCGGCCAAAGCTAACTTTGAGCCGCAAGGTTCATTTTTGAAAATATTTAGTTTTTCGGCTAAAGCTAACTTCGAGCCATAAGGTTCGTTTTCTTTGCATGTCCGTGTTGGGTTTTGTGTGTGTGTGTGTCTCTCTCTCTCTCTCAAATTTTTTGTATAGATCAATTGGTTCAAAGCTATTTTAAGAGAGTAGAGGTCTTGGGTTCAAGTCTCCATTTTGTGGGGGCGGACTTTTTCATTTCCGCACATTCCCGCACTTCGTCGGCAACTTCAACAACTTTTTTTCAAAAAGTCATAACTTCTTCATCCGGAAGCCGTTTTCAGAGCCGTTTTTTTTAAACCAGCCTAATTTTTCGAGATCTATCCATTTGAACACTTATTTTCAGCATCTTTAGCTTCAGTTTCCATTGAAATGGAAAGTCAATACCAAGTTACCCTTGACAGCACCAACTACTTCCAATGGTTGGCTTACATTGAGGATTTACTTAGAAGTAAAGGTCTCTACAGAATAGCCTCAGGCCAAGAAAAGAAACCGAAGGATGAAGATAAGGCTGCTAAATGGGAAAATAGGCAAGATCAAGCACGTGGATTGATAGGGATGTCTATTTCTCCAGATCTTAGATTCCATATTGCAGAAATTGATACTCTTGATGAAGCAATGAAACAAATCAATAAAGTTTTTGGGATTAAAAATGAAATTAGAGCCCATCAACTTGAAAATGAGTTGCTTACATTGGACCCTAATAATTTTTCTTGCATTGAAGATTTCTTGTCCAAGTTCAAGACCCTTAGATATCTTTTGGAAGGTGTTAAAGTTAAGAAAGAAGATAGTAACCTTATCTATTCCATTCTTACAAAGTTGGGACCAACCTACTCTGTGTTTGTTTCCACCTTCCATTCTACAAGAGAAGCCTTCATTTCTCAAGGAACAGAGTACAAGCCCCCTTCCTTTGACTCCTTTTGTGATTCTTTCATAAGAGAACAAGAAAAACTCTTACACCTTGGTCTTCTTAATCTTGGAAACTCTTCCAAGAAAGCATTAGCCGCCCAGCAACAACCAAATTCAAAGAATCCTAAGAAGTCATATCCTAAAAAGAATGGTCCTAAACCAAACAAGGGTCCTAAGCAATTTCAGCCTCAAAATGAAAAATCATTTCAACAAAATGATAAAACAAATAAAAACAAAGGGAAGAAGACTGATAGACATTGCAATTTTTGTAATCGAGATGGCCACTTAGAATCAAAATGCTTTAAGAAGATGGAAGCCTTGGAAGCAGCAATGAAGAAGCATAACATCCATTTGGGGCAATCTTCAACTTCAACTTCATCTTCAGGAATGGCACTTTCTGCATGTGGTTGTCAAGCATCTCGGTCTGGCTATGCATTAAATGTATCTTCTTCTTCTCATTCTCATGAGTGGCTCATTGATTCTGGAGCTTCTTATCACATGGCCAAAAACAAAGCCATGTTTTCTTCTTTAAATGATTGTAACACCAAAAATATATATGTTGGTGATGATAGATCTCTTAATGTTGTAGGGACTGGAACTGTTCATCTAGACAATGGTCAGTTTAATGATGTATTATGTGTTCCAACCTTATCCTGCAACCTTCTATCTGTATATCAGATAACTCATTCAGGTGAAGGTAAAATCGTTGAATTTTCACCTCATGATGTTGTAATCAAGGACTTAATAGATCCTAAACAGATTTTGGCTACTGGCATTGCTGATGATTCTACAAGGTTGTATAAGTTTCACAACTTTGGGTCATCAAATCTTCCCTCAGTATTTGTTGCTCATAACGATGAAGTGAGCAAACTTTGGCATGAGCGATTTGGTCACTTAAACTATCGCTCCCTTCAGCATCTATGTAAAGAAAATATGGTGACAGGTCTTCCTATGGTATCTTGCAGAGATGGTGTTTGTTCCGGATGTGTACTCGGAAAACATCATCAGGACAGTTTTGAAAAACGTGCCTCTTGGCACGCCTCAGCCCCTTTACAGCTTGTGCATAGTGATTTATGTGGTCCACTTCCAGTTGTGTCATTCTCTGGCTGCAAGTATTTCTTAACTTTCATTGATGATTTCTCCAGACGCACTTGGGTATACTTCTTAAAACTCAAGAGTGAAGTATTTAACACTTTTTTGGCCTTCAAGGCCTTTGTTGAAAAACAATCTGGACATCAAATTCTTAAGTTAAGATCTGATAATGGCGGAGAATATGTTAAAAACACATTCATCAACTATTGCACTGAGAATGGAATTCAAATGCAACATACTGTTCCATATACTCCACAACAAAATGGTGTAGCTGAAAGGAAGAATCGCACCTTAAAGGAAATGGCTAATTGTATGCTACAATCTAAAGGACTTGGTCTTAGTTTTTGGGCAGAAGCAATTAACTGTGCAAATTACATAATAAATCGCACTCCTACTAAGGCTTTAAAGAATATCACTCCAGAAGAAGCATGGAGCTCAATCAAACCAGATGTAAGTCACTTTCGTGTTTTTGGAAGTGAAGCGTGGGCCCATATTCCAGATGAAAAGCATAAAGCTTTAGAACCTAAGAGTGAAAAATGTACTTTTGTTGGATATTCTGAAGATGTCAAAGGCTATAGACTTATTCCATTTAAGTCCAAAAATGTTATCATTAGAAGAGATGTAAAATTTGATGAAAATATATCGGCCTGCGAGCCTAGTCCAGCGGATGTGCCACCTCTCCCTATCTCTTCTACCTTTGAAAACATTTCTTCTTCAGATGATGAAAGTGAGGATGACAATCCTCCCCCACCATCTCAGGATCCTCCTTCAGCTCCTGAGCTTCCAAAATGGGTTCGTGCTACTCGAGATGCAGCAGGTGATCTTGCCGGTGATCCTACAGATCAGCGACGCACACGTTCTCAGTTCGAGAGAGCCTCTTCTTTACTGGCTCAAGCTCCAGTAAATTATGATCCTGACACCTTTGCAGAAGCTTCAGGCCATCCAGATTGGGAAGCAGCTATGAATGAAGAATATCATTCATTATTGGCAAATGATACATGGGATCTTGTTCCTCTACCAAAGGGACGAAAACTTGTTAGATGCAAATGGGTTTACAGAACCAAGTATGGACCAGATGGGAAAGTTGATAAACATAAAGCTCGTCTTGTTGCTAAAGGTTTTTCACAGGTTGAAGGCATTGACTACACTGAAACCTTCTCCCTTGTTGCCAAAATGAACTCTATCCGCCTTGTTCTTTCTCTTGCTGCCTCTTTCAAATGGGAAGTCCATCAGATGGATGTTAAATCTGCCTTCTTGCATGGGGACTTGCATGAAGAAATCTATATGGAACAACCCATTGGCTTCATACAAACAGACTCCAGCCTTGTATGTCGACTTAAGAAATCCCTTTATGGTCTCAAGCAAGCTCCTCGGGCTTGGTATGCCAAAATGGATAGCTTTCTTTTAGAATCTGGCTTTTCTAGGTGTCATTCTGACAATACTGTCTACACCAAGAAAGTGGGCAACTCTCTTATCATCCTTGTTCTTTATGTTGATGATCTTATCCTTACTGGTAGTGATCCTAACCTTATAAACCATGTGAAGTCTAGCCTTAAAAGGAAATTTGAAATGACAGACTTAGGACACTTACACTATTTTCTCGGTCTTCAAGTCTTGCAATCCAAGGAGGGTATTTCCCTTTCCCAGTCCAAGTATGCTTGTGATATTCTACGCCATTTTCACATGGAAGACTGTAAGCCAGCCCCTTCTCCCTTTCAGTCTGGAGTCAAACTTTCAGTCACTTGTACTTCTCCTGAAGTTGATGCTACCTTATACCGTCAACTTGTAGGAAAACTTTTGTATCTAACCCATACTCGTCCTGACCTTTCCTTTGCTGTTGGCCTTGTTGCTCGGTTCATGCAAAACCCCCGTGAAAGTCATTGGAAAGCAGCTAAAAGAATACTTCGTTATGTTCGAGGTACAGTTCAGTTTGGGATTCATTACAGTGCCGAAGCATCTCCTCTATTGGTTGGTTTCACTGATTCCGATTGGGCTGGTGACCCTGATGATCGGAAGTCTACTGCCGGTTATGTGTTCACTCTTGGTTCAGGACCTATTACATGGGCTTGTAAGAAACAAGCTGCCATTTCTCTTTGATCAGCAGAAGCAGAGTATCGTGGTGTTGTAGAAGCTAGTAAGGAAGCCTCGTGGCTTCATCAGATCCTGTCAGAGTTTGGATTTCAGCAACAGCATCCGACTACACTTTGGTGTGATAATCAAAGTGCCATTCAGCTATGCAAAGATCCAGTCCAACATCAGCGCAGCAAACACATTGAACTGCACATGCACTTCATCAGAAAGCTCATTCATGACCATGTTCTTGAAGTGCAATATTGTTCAACAGATGATCAAGTTGCAGACATCTTCACAAAGGCTCTCACAGAGGCGAAGTTCACTAAACTTCGATTTATGGTAGGAGTTCAGGAAGTTGTCACTAAGGGGGGATAGGCTCTAGTGCCTCCTTCCTTCTCCTATTGTGTCATATTTGTAAATCCTTCAATCCTATCCCAAGTTGTTCTTAAGGGGGGATGTTAGGATATTCCGACACATAGGAAATAGTTAAGTACAACTTGGTCTAGTGTAGAGTTAGGTATAGAGTTAGGTAAAGTGTGTTTCTTTACCGTTGTACATTTTGTAACTTACAATTCGACGGTCACGATATGTAGTGATCCGACGGTTCATTCTCTCCTCGGTATTACTGACACTTGATCCGTGGCTTGACACCCGATTGGTCCATGAATTCTATTTAAAGTGCATGGAGGGTCATTTGTAGGGTAATCCGTGCATGAGAGAAACATATGTAAATTTTCATTCTTTTATTAATAAATTGCCTGAAGTGGCCGCGTTGGCTCAGGCCGTGGACTGTTTCCCTCTTTGAGGGTTTTAACCACGTCAAAATACTGGTGTATTGATCTGCAATCTGGTTGTGAGCGGTGTCCTTTTGGTGTTCTGTCTGAGGAACTTACCCTGTAAATTCCTACAGCTATGGCAGGTCCACAAGCACCTACCAAAATGGAAAGAATCATAGCTGCTAGGTATGGACCTCTACTACTACCCACTCCTTTGAATGCCATGCCTACTAGAGAATATCAGAAGTATAGGCCTAAGTTCACTAGGACTGAAGGTGTTACAGCTAAGGAACATCTTGAATCATTCTATAGCTATGCTGATAACCTGGACATTAGTGAAGATGATGTATGGATGAGAGTCTTTGTCCAAAGTCTAGATGGAGAGGCTAGAAAATGGTTTAGAGAACTGACCCCAAGGTCTATAGCAGATATTGAGGCTTTAGATGATGCATTCCTAAAGCATTGGGGGGATAAGAAGGATCTACTCTACTACCACACCGAGTTTGGGAACTTAAAGAGGGAAAATGGTGAGTTGTTGTTTGATTTTAATAAGAGGTTTAACCGCATGTACAACAAGATACCAACTAAAGTAAAACCCACCACTACCTCTGCTAAACTCACCTATGCCAGTGCCTTTGATTCTGACTTCTGTCTATTGTTGAGGGAGAGATGATGTGCTACCTTGGCTGATATGTATGATGCAGCCTTGGAAGTAGAATCAAACATCATGGCTGCAGAGAAGCTCAAGGGGAATGTCGATAGAAGGAGACTCAGGGGCGAATCTTCATCATCTTAAGATCCCAAGATAGATAAAATGACCAAGATGATAGAGTCATTAGCCTCTGAAATCTCCAAATTAAAGGTTGAGCAACACCCTGGGAAAGGAAGAGTTCCTAATACCTTTGCTCCTAGAAACCCAAATCCATATAGAAGAGCTAATGAGCAGTTGCAGATTCTGCAAAGAAGCAAAGATGCCAATGAAGACCAAAGGGTGAAGACCCCTTTCCAGAATGTAGTCATGGAAGAAGAGCAGTTTGAAGAAGATGATGAGATCCATTGTCTGGAAGACAAAGGCAGTGCCTCCTTTTTGACCTCAGCTGCCTATGAAAAGTCATTTTTCAATGACCAGATCAGCCAAGAGTGGGATGGTGGAGTTGTTCTGAAAACTGATGATCAACACAGATATGATCTGAGGTCAAAGATGAATAATGCCAAGGAAACTCCTATTCAGAGAGCTGCTGTCCCTGCAATATAGCAAGCTAAAAAGCAGAAACGACCGGCAGTTGATCCCATCATCCTCAAAGCTCCAGCTCACGAGGTAAGAGGCCTTGACAAGTCTCCTCCTTTCAGTTTTGAATCAGAAATTCAAAAGCTAAGCATACCTATACCTCTGATTGAACTAGTGAAGAATGAGTCCTTCAAGAGATCTATCCTCGAGGCCCTTGAGCCTAAAGCCATCCTAGCCTCCACTGACTATGTAAATTTGTAGGATGATATGTTAGCCTCTCTCATAAAATAATAATAAATCCAAAAATGAATAAATTAATTAAATATTCCAAGTTAGGAATTTGTGCCTAACTCTTGGGTTGTTCCTCTAAGATAGGAGTTAGTTTAGGTAACTCCTATATTGGTGTGTGTCTGGTGAGAAATTATCTCAACCAAAGGAGAAATTATCTCAACCAAAAGTGTCTAAGCACGCACTATCTTGAGAACACTATCTCTCATCTATTTATTTGTAACACTATATTCAATTATTTGAATAATGAAAATGTGAGAGAGAAGCATGAGACTTCAGCTTTTTTCCGCCAATATTTTGTGTCTAGTTTTTATGTGTGTTTTTCTATAATCTGTTTAAGTTAATTTCATTTTCAATATGTGGTATCAGAGCTAATGGTTTGCTCTTTGGGAGCGAGAGAGCATTGATGATAACATTATACGAGATTAGATCAGGGACCATCAATGCATGAATTGAATTGGTTTGGTGGGAAATCAGCGTTGTGTACGAGACTGCATCTGGTCGGCATCCTCGCTTCGACATTTGTTGAAGAAGCTTGAGGGCAGCATCCATCCTGTTGTTCTTGCAGAGAGCTTTGAGAAGAATGTTGTAGATCCAACCTCTCCAGCTCGGTCTTCACATCATGCTGGTCTGGAGAATCCCCGCTGCACCTTAACTGCAAAGTGAATAGTGTCGCTACTGCCTTCGCCAAAGTGAGAAATGTGTAAGCACGATCTAGAGGGGATAATTCCGCCAAGACATCGGGATCGCAGGCCGCCAACACTTCTCTGAGATTGGATTCGACTTCCTCACAATTCGTGTTAATAGCTTCAAGGGATTCAATGATATCTGCGGGGACTACGCTGCTGCCATCGTCTGTCATTCTCAAAAACCTTCAAACTGTTGTACCGACACAGAGCCCTGCTAAATACCTTTTTGGAGTTTTGTAATTTTTTAATTATTTAAATGGGCTTTTTGTTTGAGTGTGTTCTCAAAATTTCTTATTCCAGATCTACATATTTGTATGAGAGATGAGAAATGAGGTCTCATAGTTTTTTTAATTTCAGATTTTGTTTTTCTGGCATTTCTCTGTGATTGTGTGTACACAAATCGGTTCAAATCCAAGTTTGATACTCATGGCTTCAGGCTTTGTGAGAGAGGGATATGGTTAGATGCATTGTGCTCCTGGTCGATCTGTGGATTCCATTGACCGAAGGGCTCACTAGAGCGCGCCTTTCCCATTCTACTCTTGCAGCGGAAACAGAGATATATTCCGCTTCTCCTGAGGGTGGTATTTTTTCCATCTGGGCAGTCTAATTTCTTTGGTCAAACATCTACCTTTAGTTAAGCATATGTTGCAAATCCCTTTTCGGCTACATCGTCTTCCAGTCTCTTTCCTGTATGCACTTCTCCTTCTACTCCTCATCTTGACTGTCACATCCAACTCAAACTCGGGAAGATTGCAGAGCATGTTCTTGGTAAATGTCTTGCTAATTGTTTGCGAGGACAGTGAAACCATTGTTAGTTGGTCCCACATTTGAGGATCGATGCAAGTATCAATTGGTGGATCTGGCAGAGCTGCGTGGGACGGGTACTGATCGTCTTCTTGCACAGCGTAGTCAGCATTTCAATGCACCAGAGCTCAAACTGAAGAAGATGTGAGCAACGCAGGTTTCCTGTGAAGTTTTGTTGATTTCCATCGCCGACAGAGGCTCGGAGGATTTGACAGAGGCCGAGGAACAGATGGACCATGCGTTTCCATTTTATTGGTTCAGGAACGTCAATTGGTTGAAGGCGGTTGTGTAGCTACAATTTTCAACACAATTTGGAGGCCACGCTGAGAAACTCTATCTCAGTTCCTGGAATTTTCCAACAGAATGCCCACATGTCAACAAAATGAATTCCAGGGTACTTAAAAAAAGGTTGCAGGTCATGAGAAAGGGGATGGATTTAGATTCAACTGAAAGCAGATGCTTGAAGGTGTCCACCGCCTCTTGAAGCATGTTGGTGTGGCAAAGTATTTTGATGCACATGTATGCAGAGGCATTGAATGCATGGAAGGGATGTCGAGGAATAGTATGGGCAGCTGAATTCTTCATCCACACGGAAAGAATTGTCTTCCTCGTCGCATTCACCGCCATCGCCCTGTGTTCGCTGACTAGAATTTGAGGGAGGGTGAGATTGAGATTGCTCGGTGTCACACCCGCTTGTTGAGACCTGAAACCTGTTGTTTAAGCGGGGACACGCTAATTCATCCATCCATCAATTCCCTTTCCTATTAATTGGCGCTAGGCAATAATATATTTGGTTCTCATTCATGTGCGTGTTTACAGTTTCTGCGGACCTTGCCATCAAGTTAAATTTTAAACGATTCTTCAAAGAATGGCTAAAATAAGGAGGGCATTGTTGCAACAAATGTTGCCAGCTTTGTAGAACAGTTTGAGAGCTATTGCTAGGTAGTTAAAAGTAATATGAGAAGGTGCATTTTTTAGTGAAGAGGTAGTATGCTTTTTTATAAATAATTTGTTGTTTTTTGGAGTGATAAGTTGAATTTGGAGAGGCTTGAAGTGATTTTATGGAGCGATAAGGTGAATTTTGTTTTGTAATATTTTGGAGTGATAAGTGTTTTGTAATTTTGGAGAGATAAGGAGTATATTTTGTATTTTTGAAGTAAGAAGTGATTTTGTATTTGGAGTGATAAGGGAAAGTTGTTGTAATTCAAAGTATTGTTTTACTTTGAGAGGGATCGTGTCACTATCCATTCAGATTTTGAAGGTGAGTTGTTTCAAAGGGTTGTCAGCTTGGCATTATCATTGCTTCAGATGTACTCAGTGATTAATAAAGATATCATTTTTTTGGTGTTGATGTGTCCTAGATCTGCCCGAAATTGAATAAGGGGATCTAAGGTACACTATGTGTGTTTGATGGCGCATGTGTTTTATGGCTTCATGTTTTTGCTTTTTGATTTGTGTCTAGTTTTGACACATAAATGATCTCATTTAACACACATAAAGTTCAATGCAAGCAAGCACAACACCTGTAACGAAATAGCTGCAAGGAAGGATAATTAAGATCAACACATGCATTTGTGTCACTACAACAAATAATCAAAGTTTTCAACATCGGCATTCTACCTCAACAAACAAATTCACTCAATACAATCAAGTTCATGAATCTACAAACTCCAACATTTCAAAGCAAAGTCTACATCAACATTATTGAACTTGTAATCAAACTCAAATTACATTGAATTGTAAGGGTGCATTTTCGGTTGAAACCGACACCCAAGTCTTGAATTGAGACAAATTGAATTCATTGTAGTGAATCATTGAAATCATTGTAAGCTTTTTTGGGTGCATTTTCAACAGTGTTCGACACCCTTCCTTTAAAGCACAATCAAGTGAGTCCATGAGTTTTAACTCCAAATGAAACAAACAACAAGTTCACATCTCCTACAAGCGAGCGTGAGTATTCATTCAAGCAATTTGTGTCAAAATTGTACAAGGTTCAAACCTTCAAGTGAGCCAGAGTGAAGATCATTGAAACAACCATCAAAGCAACCAAACAAGTTCAACTCTAACACCAATCAAGCAAGTTGAGATCGACATCAAGCGAGCGTAGCTATTCCTTCAAGTGAGCGTGAAGTCATTAACTAAGGCAAGTGAGCATTCATGCAAACACAATCGTCATCAAGCGAGCGTGAATTCCAGAGTTTAAGCAAGAAATTTCTACAACTCTAGCAAGTGTTCTCAGCAAGTGCAATAAGCAACAAATCAAGCGAGCGTGCCATTCAAGTCCCATAGCAAGCAAGCCTGTCAAGTGAAACAGTTCAAAGCACGACAGCTACGACAAGAGAGCCTGATTTCAAGTGAGCAAGTTCAGATGGCGCAACATATTTAGTGGTTACACATTCTTCACAGTTTGATCATCTCCAGTGATGAAGACATGGTGCACATCAGCAAAGAAACTCTTGCTGATCTTTCACGGCATCTACAACAAACACATGAAACCATTGAGTTTCTTCAACTAGAGTCGCAACTACAAAGAGATGAGCTGCAACAAAAGAGTGCTTCTTCCAAGTCATTCAACCATACAGATGAAGATAAAGATGTTGATTCCAAATCACTCATCCAAACAACTTCAAGTGTCGAAGTTGTTCATGATCAAATTCAAATTTCTTCCAAATCCATCATCAAGCCCTGGGAAGAAATTCAAAATAACAAGAATCGACGAGGCTTAGGATATGTCACTGATGACACCAACTTACATATCCCAGATTATTCCCAGCCAATTAAGTTTATGAGTGCAGGATTTCTTGAACAACTCACCTCAGTAGGTTCTGAGAAAATTGCAGACAACCAGAATTGCACGCAACCTGAACTTAATGACCAACTGAAATGTTCTCATTGTCAAAGAACTGGTCATATGGAAGATCAGTGTTTTGATATCCATCCTTGTTGCCATTGTGGCAAGCCCAATCAATCCTCAGAAAAATGTCGCAACCAACAAAAATCAGGCAGATTGAAGATACATTATGAATGGATCGATACTTGGGAATGGTCATCCATAGTCAAACGGTTATCTCAGTTCTACAACCGACTACAATCACACATAGTGCAGCCAGCAGTGAACTGATGATGGTACTCTCATGCAGTTGAATGAGGGAGTACGACAGTGAAACTCTCCTACACCTGAAGGGGGGGAGTTCAAATATATTTTGGAGAAGATTATCTCTCCTTTCAGCTGAAAAAGGGGGGAAAATGTCAATGAAATTGACAAGTGGTTGTCAGACTGAAAGTCTCGAGAACATCAGCGAAGCAGCCAGTGGGCATCTTCATCAGCCAGTGGACATTTGTCATCAGCAGTGAGCATCAGCAAATTCGCCAGTGGGCGATCGACAGCCAAAGCAGCAGTGAGCAGCTTTCATCATAGCAAAAGCAACATTGAGTTGTTTTTCGACATCTTCAGCCAGTGGGCGATCATCATCAGCAAATATGCCAGTGGGCGTTCATCAAATTGTGTCAGTGGACACCAGATGCTGTTTTCAAGCAAAGGACAGTTGGATCCTTTTGCAGCTTGGCACATGATGGAGTTGTCAAGCATCCTTCCGAGATGAATCAGTCATGCAGCTGACTCAGTCTCTTCATATTGCAGTTTCTTCAGCATCCAGATTTGGCGGTTTTTTCAGGCAATGTTTTTGAGGATCAACACGAGAACTTGGAAGATGGTTCCTTGTTCTTATTTTGGATTTATCATTGAAGGGGGAATTTTAGCCTCTCTCATAAAACAATAATAAATCCAAAAATAAATTAATTAATTAAATATTCCAAGTTAGGAATTTGTGCCTAACTCTTGGGTTGCTCCTCTAAGATAGGAGTTAGTTTAGGTAACTCCTATATTGGTGTGTGTCTGGTGAGAAATTATCTCAACCAAAGGAGAAATTATCTCAACCAAAAGTGTCTAAGATAGCACGCACTATCTTGAGAACACTATCTCTCATCTATTTATTTGTAACACTATATTCAATTATTTGAATAATGAAAATGTGAGAGAGAAGCATGAGACTTCAGCTTTTTTCCACCAATATTTTGTGTCTGGTTTTTATGTGTGTTTTTCTGTAATCTGTTTAAGTTAATTTCATTTTCAATATGATAAACCAGCTGTCGTTCTTAGCCCAATGATCGAAAATTGTGATGACAGTTCGCCATCAATCTATGTCTCTTTGACTATTCATGACAAAATCCTTCACAACTGCCTTCTGGACACAGGAGCCAGCCATAATCTAATGCCCAAGGCTGTCATGGATGAGTTGGGTCTTGACATTACCAAGTCTTATCATGACCTGTTTTCTTTTGACTCTAGAAAAGTGAAATGTTTGGGATTAATCAAAGACCTAGCCATCACCTTGTCTCAGCTGCCCATGAAGACCATGGCGATGGATATTGTGGTAGCAGATGTACCCCCCAAGTTTGGCATGTTTCTCTCCAGGGGTTGGATCAAGAGATTAGGTGGAACATTGCAAAATGATCTATCTTATGCTACTGTCCTAGTTTTTGGAGGTGAGAGTAGGAGATTATACAGAGAAGCTCAGTTGGCTTATATAATCAGTGATGAAAGGAATCCAACTAATCATCCCATATATGTTGTTGACATTGATTTTGGAGCCTATATTATTCAGATTGAAGAATCCCAGTTGGTCTCCATGCAGCTTAAGAAATCGGTTTGCCAGATCACAGAGGAAGAAGGCCTACAAATTTGGGACATGTTCTTTGATGGAGCTTGCTCTAAGGAAGCTGCAGGGGCAGGTGTAGTCCTTTTGTCCCCCACACAAGAATGTATTCATTTATCTTTCAAGTTAACTTTTCAGGTCACAAATAACATAGCAGAATACGAAGCCTTGATATTGGGCTTAAACACTGCTAAATAAATGGGCATCAAAGGTCTAAAGGTGTTTGAAGATGCAAACCTTATCATTCAGCAGGTCATTTCCAAGCAAAGCATCCAAGGCTGAAAGCATATAGAGATGACATATGGAAGCTCAACGACTCTTTTAATATTTTCAGCATTTCTTACATCCAGAGAATAAAGAACCATCTTGCTGATTCCCTTGTTGTGTCTGCTAGCACGTTTATTCCTCCTTTGCCTCCTAAATTAACTTATGAAGTTTAGGTAAAATATAGACCATCTCTGCATGACAATGTCAAATACTGGAATTTTTTTGAAGATGATGATGAAATTAATAGGTTTTTACAATATATTAACGAATTTTCTGAAATGCATATTGACCAAGAAAATGAAACCATTGAAGAATGCAACGAGTCCAAGCTAAAGGACGAGATTGGTCAGGACAACATTGTTCAGCTGCCTAATAACCATATACCCAAAGGATTGGTGCCCCTAGAGAAGCTGTTTGATTATAATGATGTACCTTATAAGCCTGCCAAAAAGGAAAATGAGTCTACTGTTCATAAACATAATGTAGGGAGTCCAGCCCATCCAAAGTACATAAATCTCTCCACTCACTTGTCTTCTGCCCAAAATTTCGAGTATTGCACCTTGATAAAACAATTTGCTGATATTTTTGCTTGGGAGTACAGTGATCTTAAGACCTATGACACCAACATCATCCAGCATAAGATTCCATTGGAGAAGAACACCATCCCTTTTAAGAAGAAATTAAGAGCTATCAACCCTCTCTTATTGCCTTTGATTGAAAATGAAATCAAGAAGCTATTGGATGCCAACATCATAGTTCCCCTAAGGTATTCAAAGTGGATAGCTAACCTTGTGGTAGTAAGAAAGAAGAATGGAGAAATCAGACTTTGTGTTGACTTCAGGAATCTGAACAAATGCTCTAAAAAAGACAACTACCCCCTGCCTAAGATGGAACACTTGCTGCAAAAAGTTTCAGGGGCTAGAGTCATGTCTTTCTTAGATGGATTTTCAAGTTACAATCAGATTGTTGTACATCCAAAAGATCAGGAAAATACCGCCTTCACTACTCCTTGGGGTACTTTCATGTACTCCAAGATGCCTTTTGGACTAATGACTGTTGGGTCTACTTTTCAGAGGGCCATGGACATAGCCTTTTTGGGAGAGAAGGAGAAGTTTGTCCTTATTTACCTTGACGACATAACAGTGTTTTCCAGCAATCACAAGGACCATTTGCAACATTTGAAGAAGGTGTTTCTAAAATGCAGACAGTTTGGAATTTCTGTGAACCCAAAAAAGTCACAGTTTTCTCTAGAAGAAGGCAAGCTTCTGGGACATATTGTTTCTGCTGAAGGTGTGAAGATCTATCCAGCGAGATTTCAAGCAATTCAGACATTGTCCATCCCAAGGTCAAAAAGGGACAGTCAATCGTTCCTGGGAAAGATTAACTTTGTCATGAGGTTTATTCCAAAATTTGCAGAGCTAGTGAAGCACATCACTTCCATGCTGAAGAAAGGATCAGAAATAAAATGGACAAATGGTGCAAGAAGCTCTTTTGAAGCCATCAAACAAGCTATCATGGAAGCTCCCACTCTAATCAACCTAGATTATACCAGGGAGTTTCATATCTTCTCTTTTTCCTCTTATGATACACTTGCAATAGTTCTATTGCAGAAAAATGATGAAGGCGTAGAACACCCTGTGGCCTTTTTCAACAAAACTCTGAGGGACGTTGAACTAAGGTACGACCTTATTGAAAAACAAGCTTATGCTCTCACAAAATCTTTAAAGGCATTCAGAATTTATATTTTGCATTCCAAAGTGGTTGCGTATGTACCTTCAGCCTCAGTAAAAGATGTCCTAACTCAACCAGATATTGATGGAAAGAGAGCTAAATGGATTGCAAAATTCATAGAGTTCAACATAGAGGTGAAGCCCACCAAGCTTGTCACAGGCCAGGGCTTGGCTAAGCTTATGGCTGAGGAAAATTGTAGTTTGTTAGACATAAATTGCATATGTTCAAATTTAGGTGGTGAGCAGACAGAGGAAGCAACAAAAGAGCAAGAGCAGAATCAGTCTTTGGCCGAAAGTCTAACCACCTGTGAATGGTTTTCTAGTGTAGTTCACTTTTTGTAGAATCTAGAAGTCCCTCCAGGGCTTAGCTCAAGTCAAGCCCAGGCCATTAAGCTTAGATCAACCAAATTCTGCATCAACAAAAACCTGCTTTATTTGAAAGACCCATCAAGGATCCTCTTGAAATGTCTAGACAAAGGACAATCCGCGGAAGTCATGCACCAGTTCCATTCTAGCATCTGTGGAGGGCATCATTATTGGAAAACCACAACCCACAAGATCTTGAGAGCTGGGTATTATTGGCCTACTCTGTTCTCTGATGTGTTTTCTTTTGTGAAATCTTGTGACAAATGTCAGAGGTTTGCAGGAAGACAACAGCTAAAATCTCTTCCCTTGAAGCCAGTACACATCAATGGTCCCTTCTAGCAGTGGGGCTTGGACTTCATAGGTGAGATCAATCCACATTCCAATGGCCATCACAAATGGATCTTGGTAGCCACTGATTATTTCACCAAATGGATTGAGGCTATACCCACTAAAAATGCTAATCATCAGGTTATCATAAAGTTCTTGAATGAGAATATTTTCACTAGATTTGGTTGCCCAACCAAACTAGTCACTGATAATGCAACAGCTTTCAGGGCAGAAGAATTGGTGGACATGTGTGAATCCATGGGCATTCAATTGGTGCATTCTACCTCATATTATCCTCAAGGCAATGGCCTGGCAGAATCATCTAACAAGAGTCTTGTAAGGATAATCAAAAAACTGTTGGAGGACAACAAAAAGAGCTGGGATTCCAAGTTGAAGTTTGCACTATGGGCTGACAGAGTTACCAACAAGAAGTCCATAAGAAATTCTCCATTTAAGCTGGTTTATGGTACTGATGCCATTTTTCCTATCCATCTAATTCTCCCTGTGGCCAAATTCTTGCAAGAAGAACAGGATGAAGAGAATGACATGGCGAGGAGAATGAGTAACTTGGTTGAATTACAATAGATCAGAGAACAACTGGTTGAGAAGTCAATAATTCATTAGAAGAAAATCAAAGAAACCTTTGATAGAAAGGCAAAAATGGACAGTTTTCAGGTTGGTGATTGGGTTCTCAAATGGGATGCATTAAAGGAAAAGAAGGGCAACCATGGTAAATTTGATGCCTTATGGACGGGACCGTTTGTCATTGCTCAAGTTCAAATGAACAATACGTTCATTTTGCACAATTTGGAGGGGGAAGGTGTTTTTGATGGCCCAGTCAATGGGCAGTTTTTGAAACTTTACTTCATATGAGGCTTTAAGGCCTTAATATTGTAATAGGTTTTTTCAGTTTTCATTTTTTATGAAAATAAACTCCATGCCCAATGGAACACTAGGAGATAAGTTTGTTTTGGTTGTTGTTGAAAAGGCAGTAATCTGCAGTTCTTGAAACCTCAAAGGGAGGCTTTCATCCCCAGAAGGAGCCAGTGTTAGCCCTGGGGTGCAGTGCTGCTATTTTTATGGAAATGTCCACTGTTTCAGCTTCGATGGTCCACGTCCCTTCTTGCTCCTCTTTGGCCATAAGCCGGACTTAAAAAATTACACACCCACGCTCATAAATATCGGCGGGTCTGCTCTCTGTTCATCTCTTTTACGCTGCGCTCTCCATTCTCCGATATTCGATCGGATCGATCTTTGCTGTCCATTTCATTCGCCAATCCAATGGCTATCACGCATCACTTAATCTCCCATCGGTGTATCGCAGTTCCATCGCACTGTCTGCCAACCCTTCACCTTTGCGATTAATGATCAAATCTTGATTGTTGATCTGAACTCGATCCGACGATTGTTTCTTAGCCAATCAAATCAAATTTCACGATAATCCTCAACCGTCGATCTTCCTCCATCATATCTGATAGTTCACAATGATTTCGGGTGAGAAACAAGCGAGAGGGATACTTTCCCGATAAAATCGGTTTCCTCTCTCTCCTTCGCTGCTACGTGGTGTGCAATGAATGGCATCGGGCGAACTCCGACTTTTACCGCTTACCGCCCAATGACTGCCCGATAGAAACCATTTTCGCTCAAATGAAACCGCTCCCGGGCGTTATCTTTCGAGCACCTCCTCCGCTCGATAGCCGTTCGATCTACCCATTTGAGATCCGACGGCTCAGACTTATTCCGCTCCCGCCACGACTTTAGGCCTCCAGCGATTGATCTCCTCCGTCCATCTCTCCCGATCCAACAGCCTTTGTTCATGATCACCTCAGTTGTCCTCCGCTGCCTGACCAACATCCTGACCGTTGATCCATCCCATCCAACGGCCCATATGCCCCCGTACCCCACTTCCCATCAGTCACCCTGGGAGGAAATTTGTTGGCTCTGTCAGTATTTGTGATAGTCGGACAGTTGAACTGAAATAACGGAATGCATGGCCAAAAGGGGAAAAACAACAACACGATGTAGCCGAACCAACAAAAATGGTCATAAAGCATTGCTGGCACGAGCGAGCCACCTAATAGTGCGACGAAATTACCAGAATTTGGTTACTGTGTTTGTTAGGAAAGATACCTCTGGCTCATGTCTGTCTAGTTATGGCATCATGTAGTTAGAAGCCAGAGGGGATCGATTAAGACATCTCGAGCCCCAGAGAGCCCGAGAGCATTGTAAAAAAGCCTATAAATGGCTGAAAGTTAGAAAAAACAAGGGTTCAACTTTCGGAGATGGTGGATACTCTATTCCTCCTAGTGTCTCATCTTCATTCCAATAATACAAGCTTCTTTTGTTGTTATATGTTCAATTTCCATCTTTCCCTATGTTCTAATCTTGCACCTGAATGGGTTATTCATGTTTTCTTCTCTGTCGGATGCCAGATAACTGTCATCTTATCTCTGCGTTGATAAATTAGATTTGTAAGCTTCATTTACTTTTTGTAGCTAGCCATTCATATGTGTTTATGTATGTATCTGCTGGTACAGTCAGGATTCTCTATCTATTCATTGAATCTATAAACTATTGAGCATTAGTGGTTGAAAGCCTTATCAAGTTGAGGGTGTTCATGCATTAGTGAAAATAGAGTTGAAACAGTCATCTGACTTGATCCAAACCCCAGTCCATTCCAATAGTTCAGAGAACGATATTGAAGATTTATATGTTTCCAGGAATCTCCGAGCTACAACCTAGGAGAGATTCCTGGAGTGCTAACAGGAGCCATAGTATTAGTTCCTGTATTTGTTTCACCCTTTGTACCATCACTTTTTAGCCCTGATAAATTTCTACGGTCATTTCCCAGACTACTTTGATGTTTTCCATTTTGTTTGCCTATCGACGTCTCATTAAGCTTGGATCTCTCCCTTGAATCTACCAACTTGTCATCTTGGGTAGTCATCCCAAAACTATAAATACCATTTTGTACCTGCAATGAAAAGTCATCATCAATGGACTAATAGAACTCGATAGTATGGACTTCAAAAGAGAAACTTCCAAACATTCTTAATATGCCTATGCTTATTCCAGGCCCTTCAAGGATCAATCTACGAGTTAACATTGGCCTTTGAAGTTTTTGTCTGTCAATAAGTGGAGATTCTCTCATATTCTATAACTGTGCTACTTCTGCTTCTTTACTCACCAAAGCCTTTCAAATTGTCTACCTGCAAGTAAGGCAAAGGATAAAAGCTGAAATCTGAAACAATATATGATATTTTTAATGTATGAAATAAATTGTTTGTAGTAAAAATGATGATAAATGCAAGGCTCGCAAACTTCTTCACTTTATTTAAATGTACATACCTGCTCTTTAAGCTCACAAACTTCTCCACTTTCTTTATTCAAATGTGTAGCATCAATTTCAACAGAGGACATCTATTCAACGAATTTAAGGGTACTTGTTTCTCTCCATATGAATCCGGTTCAGGACTTATGTGCACAAACATCAGAGTTTTTTCCTTGCCCCCTGGTGTATGGATTTGCATAATTCACAATGTCAAATAATAAATTTGAAAGAATGATCAAACATAAAGGAGAAAGTATGACTTTTTAAGGATTTGGTAAGCTTTATAACCTAATGAATCCTAAAGCAATTGAGTCAATTTTCTATTTTGATATGGCACATGTGAATTCCTCTGTGCCAATGCTGCAATAACATCTCCTAGAGATGAAAGGGAGTTGTTTATGTATTGTGCCTCCTTCAAATGATCTCCAGTCACTTCAGATTTATCCACCCTCTAACTGCCAACAAAATCTACTAAATTAAGGCATCTATGAAGGTTTCACCCAGAAACACGATCTGTACCTTGCCCATGCATAGTCAACACATTGCAAAGAACACTATTAGCAATGTACACCTTCAAACAAATTACTAAAAATAAAGATGTTTTAGGATATGTTAGATGTTATAAAAATGGTCCTAAGCTCTCAAACCTGTGAGAACGACTGCTGCGGTCATTTAGCACAGTATAGCTAACAGTGCGATTCTTTTGGCCAAAATTCATCAAATCCAAAACATCAAAATTTTCTTTAACATGCATAAGTATAACATCCGGTACATTAAATCCATTATGACCATTATTTCGAATATCTAGTGTGCAGTAAGTATAACATCCGATACATTAAATCCCTTATGACCATTATTTTGAATATCTAATGTGTAGGTAATTAAGGAATTACTCTACATAACATGACTTTTCTATACTGAAATCTCATGAAAAACATCAAAATTTAAATAAAAACATGACAAAAGGATATTTCTTGCTTGAGGTGTATGCTCCGAGAAGATCCCTCACTTGTTCATTGTATATCTCTATTATTTGGACAAAGACATCATACACCATTAAATCTTTCCTCTTTTGAGACAAGTCGAAGAGGTCACTGAGTGCTCTATAGTTGATTCCCATCTCCTTTTCAGAAGCACATGTTGGACTGAATTGAAGCGCGGGTGAAACATATTGATTTCCATATGCATAATCGTGTTGGTTACTTTGCAGCTCCCCCTGTACTACCCCCCATCCCCCTCCTTGATATGTTGATGTCAGTTCTAGTTTCTTTTTTGTTTACTTCTAGTATGATAAGGCTAGAATGCCTTTCAAAAATAATGGTTGTAAAATGTCTTCTATGGTATTCTCTAGTCCCTAATCTCAACAAGTATGGTCGGAATGAGAGAGCGGGGATTGTTGAGACTAATTTTGTAAACTATGCCTTCCTGAAAATCTAATGAAAGTCCTTTTGATCAACAAAAAAATAAAATTAAGTAATATAACAAAGAAATGAAAACATTAAATCATTAAATATCATTTGGAAGAGATGAAAAAACAAAAGGGTGAAGAAGAAGTGTGTTTCCTCGCATCAATCATTATGAAAGTATTAATACATTGTTTGATGATGTTATTTAAGAAGTTTCCAATGCTAAGAAGGGTTGATTGGATGACCTTGGAAAGATCTTGTAAATGATCAAGATAAGTTCTTCTGATGTTTGAGGTGAATGAGAAGATCTAGTAATATGAGCATGTGTATCCAAATTACACTTTGATCAAGATTGCAATAAGAATGGGTACTCCTATGTATCTATGTGATGATGTATACATAAAATTTTAAAGATTCTTACTTATCTTATCTTAGAATCCAAGATAAATCTTATTCATTTTCAAAATACTATTTAATAAAACATTTACAAAAACGTCAATAAAAAATTATATTAAAATACCCATACATATATATTAAATATTAAAAAAAATCTAATTATAAAAATAAATCTTAAAAATTATAATATTAAAATATATGTGAAAAGTTTAATATGATTTCAATGTTTAACCCCTTGATTTTTACTAACACACGCAAAATATATGATGTCAAAAAGTTTTGATCTACAAATATTTTTAAAATAATTTATATTATAAAATTTTAAATAAATAATTTTTTAATCTATTAAAAAAATAATTATATATATTCATTAAACAAAAAAATAAAATTATAATCTTGTTTAAAATTATATCCTCGAATTCTTTCACCATCATGCTTTCACCCACCAATTTTATTACAGAAATTTACCAAGTTTTTAGGATACGAGGACTTGATCACCACTAAGCAACACTGAAGTGTATTACTCGTTAATTTACATAGGTATGGCGATATACAAATATTAGTATTATTTTATTTTTGTTAAAAAAATTGAATCAGACTCTTCATCTATATTAACTACAAAGGAAGGAAAATACAAATATATTCACTTCAAAACCAACATTTAGAAAATAGTGTTAATTTAAGTTGGAAAAGAATAACTCCTATTTATCAAGCATAGAACACAACATTTCAAAACAATTATTGAGCATGTGAAACTCATAACATCAACCAAAACAAGTGATTTAGTTCAATTGTACACTAGTAAATTGCAAAACATACAACTAAGGTATAATTTCAGATTTATCAATTGAACTTCACAATATTAAGATGTATATAAAAATTAACAAGTGCACAACATTTGAACTTTAAATATATTAAACATTTTTTATAAAAAAATGGATATAATAGTAAATTTGTAAATATTATACTGAAATATAGTTTCAAATTCATCATCTTGATGTTAAGCTTATCAAATATACATCTCAAATATCGAAACACTTTATCAAATATACCTCCAAATATCAAAACATTCATTTAGATTGTAAAATTTTGACATCGTAAAAGTGCTTACAAAAATTTGATTCTGGGGATATATATATATATATTAATTTCTATTTGTTTTAAATAAAACAATCTTAAACATGAAGATATGTACCTCGAAGATTTTTATGATATAAAAATAAAAAATTTAGTTTAAGAGATGATTTCTCCACCAAACCCATATGCTGCTTCTTTTCTAAAGAAGAAAAATACTCACCGTAATGGAAAACCAATGTTCACAAAGTTTATGAGATGATTATAACCCAATGGAGCTTTTAGAAAATTTCCCCATCAAATTCATTTGTTGCTTTAAAACAAGACTAAAACTCACTGTAATGGAAGACCAATGTTGATAAAGGAATGTTTTCTAACACCTCACGCTACAAAAAATGAGTCAGTGTCAAATGAATCACAAATGTGAGAGCTACTTAGGCCATTCAAGAAGTTTCAGATAAAACAAAACCGTCTCGACAAATAGAATAAAATGCAATTCAAAAGCCCACCATTACAACGAATTCGCTCCAGCTCCATGCTTCACGGAATTTCACACCATTATAAAAAACCAATCACCATCGTTAACAGAATTTATAAGACTAATTCGAACTTCTAAAAGTTGATTCCATAAAGTATGGAATTTGTTCATTTCCATTCGAAAAAACTAGAATATATTCATTTCCATTCAAAGTTACACGTTACACAGAGTACAAGTCTAAAGTAGAGTACAGGTCTAAAGTTTAATCGTTTTCATTTGAAGTTACTAGTTATAGATCAAAAGATTATACTTATGCTAGACTAAAAATTTTGGAATATCCTTTTTATCTAAATTCAAGGATATTGTACATCCCATCACAACCAGGTCCCTACTAATCAGGGCATATATTCACATCTGGCCCCGCCCCACAGGAGAAATCAAACCCTAAAATAAAAATAAAAATTTCAGCCTAACTCCCAACCTAAAAAGGAGAAATCACTCTAAATAATAAGAAAGAAACTTTAATTCATCTCCACTCATTATGTTACAAGTTTACACTACATCATTTTAATAATTTTAGGAAACCCTAGAACAGAACATTAGTATAGTGTCATTTTGAGACCAATACTACACTAAAATTAGATTCATAACATCTAAAGTACAATATAGAGATTAAAAATTCATACGTGATCTACGTCTAAATAAAGTCAATAGCTTTCTAATAAATATAAAAACTCAAATTCACAGTGCTTGCGTAGAATTATTGAAGGAAACCATTAAACATATAAATATAAAAGCTCAACGTCACAGTACTTGCATAAAATTATTTAAAGAAACCATTAAACATAAAAGAGGTTCAATCATTGTGAGAAAATCACCACTATAAATGAGACTCATAAAACACCTACAGATCAAAAATTAAGTATTCTCTGCATCCAGATGAGGCAAGCAGCATTCTATGTAATATAACATGATATTCAAATTAACAGAAGGCAGGCTCTGCCTAGCCAGTGACCTACCATCTGCCAAAATATATGTGCAACTTGTTGGCCAGGGAAAATTACAGAGGGCCGACATCATTGCCCTCACAAAAACTCACTGTCACTTTGCACTGTAGCTCAATAGACATCAACTTGTAAATTTATGATTAGGTCAACCCATATTCATCTATACATTCCCCAGGTTTAGTAATTCTTTTCCCCATGGCGAACTCGGCCATGCAACACGATTCTCATGGCTCCGAGTAAAAACCACTGAAGTCCCCAACTTCTACAAATATGAAAAACAATCAAAATAAAATTACGAATTCATCAAAGGATCAATACCTGCGAATGAAGAAAAACCTAAAACCCTGAATCCATTACTTGACAAGCTCATTCACCCAACCTACATCTGGTGACTCAGCTGATGAAGAAGAGTCCTGATTGATATTTTCTCTCGTAAGCCTTGCGTATATCTTTGCCCTCAAGTCTTTACCAGATTCGACCCTCTGAACAGGCTCTTCAAACCCGTCACCCACATCCTCTGCGGTTTCTGAGTGAGTTGGTGTGCAGGGGAGGCTTTGAATGACACAATGTCGCAGCTTCAAAACCCCTGGAGATCCATGCCCACCACCACCATTGACCATTTGGGGTTGAAATTGCAGCCCTGAAGGTACAGAGGATTCCTTCATCCTCAAACTCTGTAGTGAATTAATAAGCTCCACCATTGGCTGTAGCTGGGAAGTAGTATCAGATAAATTCATAAGCCTTGGGCTTGCTAACCCCCTTGAAGCTTCAAAAGGCATTAAGGCAATTCTCTCTACATGACGATGATGTACCTCCACTTTGCCAGAGGCTTCATCATCATGTTAAGAGTTGCAACCAGACTGAATAGAGCAAAAAACACTTTGCAGAAAATTGATGTTTTAGTTTCTTGGTTGAAGCTGACTGAAATTTTCTCTGTGCTTTGTGACGAGGGTCGCTCCGCATGTCAAGCGATGATTGAAACAGGTTGCTCTGTGCTTTGTGACAAGGGCCGCTCTACACGTCAACAATGATTGAAATTGGACCGAAGATAATTCACAGTGCAGGGAACTGAGAAACAGGAACGATAACACAAGTAAAATTCCAAATGTAATTTGACCCGACAAGGAGTCTGTTTAATAGCGTCATGGGCAAATAGTGGTTGGTTGTGCAACGAAAATTTCTGTAGATGCATTTACTTTTTTGCAAGACTGCAGGGCAGATTTGCGGAGAACACGAGCCAAATGTGAAGCTGAGCCTAAAAAATTATGTGCCAAGTGTTAAAATAATTATATGCCAGATGTCAAACTGATATCAAAAGTGTGGACAAACAGGCCTAATATAGGGCTTTTTTTTAATCAATCTGTTTGTCTACACCTTTTGATATCAGTTTGACATCTAGCATATAATTATTTTAACACCTGGCACATAATTTTTAATTAAAAAATTCTTAATATAATTTAAATTTTAATTAATTAATTTATTTTATTTTAATAAGAATATTAAATTTATTTTAATAATTTATTTATTTATTTTTATTTTAAATATTTATATTCTTAATTTAATTTTTAAAATTTTAATTAATTAATTAATTATGATATGAATAAGAATAAGAATAATAAACTTATTTTAATGAATATTCTTATTCTATTTTTGTACTTTTAATATATTCTATACACTTTAACTTCATTAATTCTTATAATATTATTATTATTACAAATTGCTTTTATTTTAATTAAAAAATGTATATGAAATGGTTATTTCCTATGTTGCCAGGAAACGTGGGTGCGGGGACGGGGATGGGGGCGGGGACGGGGACGCCATTTTTGGAAACAGGGTGCGTGGGTTCGTCGGGTAATATAATAATATTAAATTTTAATAATTATATTTTATAAATTATAAATTTATAAGTAATAATATATATGAAATTTGAATTTGTATATTTTTTCAACTTTAAATTTTAAACAATAAAACTTTAATGATAATCATTTAAACATGCATATTATTAATTAATATTTCATATATATATATAATTAATAATATATATGAAATATATTAAAGTTGAAAAAATATAATTAATAATATATGTGAAAGTTGAATTTGTATATTTTTTCCAAACCCATTCTGATAATGCATAAATGGACCTGCTTACCATTTTCATCTTATGGCAGTCTGGCACATGCCTTCAGAATAATAGTGAAGATCACCTGGTTTGGATTTATGCCAAACCAAAGCATTCTGCCACAAATTGGAAAGCATCCATGCAACAGTTGTGGTCAGCATATCCTGCTGTCATTGAGTTCCACGAAACCGCATACCACGCAAGCATCCTATCAAATACAGTTTTGCACGTCAAACTTGTTCCCTAACTCTATATTGCCATATTAACATTGCAGGCATCATTGTTTTTCTGATAACACTGCTATAATGTCCATCCTTTTATGCTTCCAATTTCTCTTCCTATGCTTATCTTTCATTTTATTTTCCAAATCCAACAGAATTTCAGACCTTTCTCAATTGTTATGTTACCTGTTTGACCCTCAAACACAAGTCCCCAGTATTAGCTACCATAAAAAAGAGTGAAGATATTAACTATTGTTTTATACAGACAAGCATAACATCTGTTGCTTGATGCAATTAACTTATTCAATTTAGAGCTGCACCATATTTTCATCCAAAAATGAAACACATGAAATCAGTACAAAGTCAATTATACAGCTTGCTAGCAAGCGTCTTTTGTCAAGCCAACATATGGAATAATACATTACAGCTATAAACTATAATTCTTGTGTGCATCTCTCTATGTCCATTAATGTCTGTTCTCTCTATGTCCATTAATGTCTGTCTATGTGTATGCATCGATTTGTGTGCATACATCTACATCTTATATGTATTTATGTGAGATTTGAATTTCAACACTTCTCATCATGAGCAAAAATAGAACAAGAGTGTCTCTGAAAATGCCTTTACTGCTATTCATAAGTCATTACCTAAAGCTCCAAGAAAACAAAAAGGTCTCTAACTGAAGCCCGATCCCTATTATGCCCAGACAAACTCTCTGCAATCATATATCCAAGGAGGTCGATAGTCCACTCACATCTTTTGTTCACTTGAATATCTTGATGTAACTTCAACCTAAAAATTTTGAAAATACCCATGCTACTTCAAACTTGTTGTATGGGCTCTTGTCCTTGAGAAATTCCCTAGGGATATATAGCCTTTGGCATGATACATGAAAACAGTAAATAGTCCTCAAACCTCCACTCCCTTTGTAGAGACACCAACAGAATAATATAGCACTTCCAACTAACTTATTTTACTTAAGCCTCAATATAAATCCCAAAAAAACAGAGTTGAGGAAATAATGAAGTGGATTAAATCACTCAGGACGGTTTTCTGCATGGTGACCTCATTTATGAACTTGGCAGAATAGTGGCAATTACGACATATGCACTTCTTGCATTTTTGATGAGACTTCAGTGGTCTTTACAACTTGCTGAAAAGCACAAACAAAATATAAGCTTCTTCCTCTTGTAAAACAATGCAGATTCCCACCACTCCTATTGCACATCATGTGATGATCACTACCACCAGCTCCTGTTTCTTATCATGCAGCATAAAGTGCACATCAAGTACATCCCCTGCTTCCTTCATCAACCCTGTCAGTCACTGCAATTCTGCATAGATCTCCTCTGTCTGTGGGTGTGATCTATCTCCTACAACAAATGTATGCACTTTGTTCTTAACCTCAATCCAACTATATATTATTAACTATATTTTTAATATAGTTTTTTTATGAAGAACCCAAAGAACCCAACCCGAAGAACCCAAGAACCCAAGCACCTGAAGAACCCAAGAACCCAAGAACCCGTTAAAGGAAAAGAACCCAATTTTTTTTTTGAAGAACCCGGTTCTTCATGGAAGAACCCGGTTCTTCTGGGTTCGTCTAGGAAGAACCTGTACGCGAATCCGATACTTGGGTGCGGGAACCCGGAACGGGTTCGAGAACCCCACCCCCAGGTCCGAGTACCCGTGCAACACAGGTTATTTCTTAATAGCCCGTTTAAAATTAAATATTATTTTAAAAAACATTCTCGATTGTTTTTATATATTTTTTAAATATAATAATGTAATAATATTGGATCACATTAGGTTGACTTATTTCAATTGTATATTTATTTCAATTATATATATAGATATAGATATATTATCTTAAAATAAAAATATTATTATTATTATTTTATTTCACATTTTTAATATTAAGCAAAGTCTTGTGGTAGAAATCACATTAGAGAATTACTTATGATGTGAATTTTTTTAATATTATAATAATGATTTTTTTTTTAATCAAAGTAAAAGTAAGGAAATTTTAAAATTTCATAATATAGTATTAATTTTATAGCCATGGTAAAATGGTTTTATCTTAGACTACTTCATTAACGTCACATCATGAGTTATTTAATTTAATTTAAATATATTTCATTCTGAATTTGTATCGTCCTATAATTTCATAGAGTGATATTAGTGAATACTTTTCACATTGTTAAAATCACGACTAAGATGGTTTATCAAAATTATTATTTGACTAGCCTAGATCCATCTTAACTCCTGATCTATCAAGCACCGAGAGGGATCAAACCTCTCAAGGTGCAAACCTCAATGCATCTAGTGCAAGCAATCAAATATCATTAGAAATCAACATCTAAACTAAAATCAATGCATCTATTGCAAGCAATCAAATATGATAAGAAAACACCATCTACACTGAAATCAATGCATCTATTGCAAGAAATCTTCTTCCCTCTCTCCCCCCTCCATCTATATCTATATCTCCCTCCATTTCTCCTTCTTTGTCTCTCTCTCTCAATCCCCCAAACACGCACACTCTCTCACTCCATATCTATCAATATCTCTATCTCTCCCCCCTCTCTCCATCTCTCTCTTCTTCCCTCCCTTCACTTTCCATCTATATCTCTATCTCCCTTTGTCTCTATATATCACCCCCAAGACATACACTCTCTTTATCCAATATATCTATCTATCCCTCCCTCCTCTCCCTCTCTCTTCCCCTTCTCTCCCTCTCCCCCGCTTCTATCTCTCTTCCCTTCTGTTGTCCTCTTTCCCTCTCTCTCCATCTTCCTTATCACTCCCCCTCTCTCTCCACCTTTCACTCCCTATTTCTTTCTTCTTACCTCTCTCTCTCTCACCCTCCAACTCCATCTCTCTTTCCCTCCCTCTCTCCACTCTCTCACATCCTCTCTCTCTTCCTTCCTCACTCTCTCTCTCTCTCTTCACCCTCCAACACTGTTACTATAACCCTCCCTCTCTCCTCTCTCCTTCTCTCCCCCATTCTCTCCATCTCAAATTATTTGTCTCTTTATCTCACCCCCAAACATACACACTCACTCTCCATCTCTCTCTTGTCAGTCCCTCTCTCTCTCCCCACTTCTCACTCTCTATGTATTTATTCTTCCCTCCCTCTCTCCTCCTCTCTCTCAAGTTCGCTCTCTCGTACTTCTTCTCTCTCCCTTTCTCTCCTACCTCCCTCTCTCTTCCCCCATATCTCTCTCTCTCTCCCCCTCTTTGCCCTCTAATCCTCTCTCTTCCCCCATCACTCTCCTCCTCTCTCTCAAGTCATGTCTCTCATTCTTCCTCTCTCTCCCTTTCTCTCCTACTTCCATATCTCTTCCCCCATCACTCCCTCTCTCTCTCTCTCTATCTCCAACTATGTTACTATATACATCCCTCTCTCCTTCTCCCCCCTATCTCTATCTCTCCTTTTTTGTCTCTTTATCTCACCCATAAACATACACTCTCTCTCTCAATCTCTCCCTTCTCACTTCCTATCTCTCTCCACTTCTCACTCTCTATCTCTTTCTTCTTCCTTCCCTCTCTTCCCCTACAACTCCATTTGTGATATCCCTAGTAAATTGTAAATATTTAATTTACTGCAGACTAAACAAATTGAACATTATTATAAGTTATATAATTATCAATTTAGGTTAAGTTATGTGGAAAATGGAATGACAATTATATGTAAATATTTTTTTTACATGTCAAGTAGTTAGGTTGGTAGTTACTTGTTCCTAACTAATTTCTTGAAGATTTAGTCTCAAGAAAAGATCAAAAGGATACGGGTATCTGAGATCAAAGAAAAGAACAAGGATGAAGATTGAAAAGGGGAATTCTGTGCTGAGATGTCATGTAGTTTTCTGAAGCTAAGTCTAGTTTGGACCAGATAGTTGAAAAAGAGAGACTATGGTCTCAAAAAGACAGTTCCTGCATGTGAGGAACAACTTGGGGGGAGACAAGCTGGTTACAGCTCGGGGGGAGACAAGTTGGTTACGGCAGTCTTACGATTGGGAGGAAGAAAGCAACAAAAGTTAAGGTTCGGTAGCAGACCTTTGCAAATATTCAGATAAGTAAAATCTCGTGTTGTATAGGTACAACAATTATTATATTAATGTAGGAACCAGTGATTCTATTAATACATGGTTTAATTAGACATAAACGGGAGAAATCCGTATTGCTCTGTTCTTTTAAATAAATAAAAAAGAGTACAAATTGTTAACAAGAATAGTTCCTACTGCCCCATTCAAGAATTGAAAGCGTAGTTTCTTAACTAGAATAATTTCCTACTACTTTGTTCGAGAATATAAATCATATTTGGTTAATGAAGGAATTCCATATTGTTCTGTGCAAAAAGAATAAACTACTAAATTCTAACATACGGAATAGCTATATAGGAAAACATCAAATAATAACCTTCATTATGGAAGAACGCCATTCTGACTTTAGTGAGCTCCTAAAGGAAAAGAATAGAATAACCTTGTTTAAGGCTGTCACGATATGGTAGTAAAGAACATAACAAAGTTTCCATACAATTAAGAAATACCATAAACAAAATACTGCAGAACATCGATAGCACAACAGGGGTTAAGCATTACAATTGTATTTAGTGAAATACCATCAGTACACTCGGAATGAAAGCGTAGTTCCAAACTAGATAAGGGTTCAAAACCCTAATGGCCACCCCAAATACGAAAATATAGTCGTGAAGGTTTGCAAATCATTATAAAACTGGGTATAACACCACTTCTATTCAGCTATAAAAGATGAACTTGAATCTAGTAGTAGACCAATTAATAATCACGACATCGACCAGAGGAAAACAAATCTACAAGCGACTATGAAACATGGAAGGAAAGTCTGGAAACAAAAATAACTAGTGAATAAAATTTTAATATAAATATATAAATACAACCAGATTCAAGAGGGCTCGTCTCCATGGACAGAAGCTTGCCTCTCCATAACTCCAATTCTACTGAAGCATAAAAGGGAAACCCAACTTCGACTTGGGTTCGAGTAAAAAACCCCAGGGCCTACCTTCCAAAACATGTTAACCAAACATCGACCAAAATAATTCAACAAATGTTTAAGGAAAAGACTAAGTTCGTATAAAACTACAAAATAAGTCCATTAATAGCCTTGAGACAAGGTACCAATCTTAATGAGAAGTTTTGACAACTGCAACAGACCCTACATTATCATCTAAAGACTAGGTGGAATGCCTCTCGACTAAACACTATACCCGGTAGTTAGGCATGGCTTCTTTCCTCTAGGAATTGTCAGCTGAATCCGAGGCTCGAACCCTAGCTTCTTTCCAATTTCGCGATGAAACCCTCCAAATCTGACCTGGGCAGAAAATCATAGAGTTATAAACCATCAACAATTAAGAATTTAAGAGGTAAGCCATAAACCTTGTAAATATACCCAAATTTATTTACGTGAGAGAAACAGGGATCCAGGATGTCGCCTTTTAGCTTTCACGATGAAACCCTCCAAATTTGACCTGGGCAGAAAATCGTAGAGTTATAAACCATCAACAATTAAGAATTTAAGAGGTAAGCCATAAACCTTGTAAATATACCCAAATTTATTTACGTGAGAGAAACAGGGATCCAGGATGTCGCCTTTTAGCTGAGCACTGATAGAGACACTGGAATTCTACCATGGACAGAACCAACAAAGTTAAATGCATTGGAAAGTGGGAAAGGGCTGCAAGCGAAGCACAAAACCACCATGTCATAAGGTAGTCGCTCTCACCTGGGCAAAAGAATTCCAAAACCCTTGACGAAGAAATATTGAGGAGATAAGACCGCATCAAGGCATAAAAGGACTCAATCAACCCCTACCGTCCGATGCACACCTGATGCAAAGCAAGCAGGACCACTGTGGATGAGGAGCATTCACCAAGGCCAGGAGGGCCAGCTGGAGCGCAACGGAAGACTCCAGACCTTGGGCAGTCATGTCGCCCGAAAGAAATTAAATGCAGTGGTAAATAGTTCGCCAAAAATTTAAAATAACGGAGGGTTATCGTTAAGGCGGTACACAGCATTGATTTACCAACTCTGTATAGTTAGATGTGTATTGTATTAACTTAATGATTCGAAATATAATAAGCTCAATACTTATGCTAAATATTGAAATGAAAGGGTAAAGGTAAAGTGACACCATCATATTGATAATTGAATTTTTTACTATCACCAAGAATGTCTTTTCACATAATTTTTTTTTGTTTTACTATTTATGATACATGGATTTGTGACACCATCTCTCTATCCCTCCCTCTTTCCTCCTCTCTCGCAAGTTGTCTCTCTCATCCTTCCTCTCTCTCCTTTTCTCTCCTGCCTTCCTCTCTCTTTCCCCGTCTCTCTCTCTCTCTGCCCTCCAATCCTCTCACTATCTTGCTCCCTCTCTCCTTCTCTAACCTCTCCCTTCCCCCCTCCATCTTTGTGTCTTCCTCTCCCTCTCTTACCCTTCTCTACCTTTCTCACTCCTCCCATATATATTAGAGTTAATATATATCGTGATATATTAATGTATATTATAATATAACAAATTTAATACTGTATTAATCTAAAGTTAATAATAATAATAATAATAATAATAATAATAATAGGGTTAATAATATTTAATTGCATGGTATTAATAATAATTTGGCCCATGGTATTAATAATTATTTGTACCATGGTATTTGGCCCATTTATAATTTTATTTATTTAGCATTGTGGAGTAAATATTAAAAAAAAGTTTTATTTATTTAACATACATCTTTTTTAGTGTTAGTAAACCTCTTTATATTTTAGATTTATATTATGTTTATACATAAAAATACTTAGATTGATTTTTAAATAGGGCCGATTAAAAACATTAAATGTTAAACATTACGTTTATATTTATGTTGACGTTTACATTTAAGTTTACATGTTTACGTCTACCTAGCAATAAACAATCAAAATCATTGAATTTATTTATAGTTTTAATATTACCAATATAGATTTATTTTAATACAATCAAAATCATTAAATTTATTTATAGTTTTAATATTACTGATATAGATTTATTTTAATACGGATTTAACATGAAGCGAGAGGTATCCAATTTTTTCACGTGCAATTTTTTTTATGAGTCAATATTATTTAAATGTTTTGTATAATTATTTAATTTGTTTAATTTTTAGATATAAAAAATAAAATGTTTTGGCTAACATGAGCAAAATTTCAACTTTGATGACGAAAACCCTTATACCTCATATTTGGCTGTAGAACAGACATAGATTCATTTTAAATACGAATCTAATATGAGCCGAGAGGGATCCAATTTCTTCACATGCAAATTTTTTTATGACCTGACATTAAATGTTTTGTATAGTTATTTATTTATTTATTTATTTATTGGTCAATATGAGCAAAATTTCAACTTTGATGACAGACGGAAATCTTTTCACATCATAGTAGGCCACGGTAGAATGAGTCTCTCAACTCAATAAAAAGTTTAAAAAATAAGTTTGTTTTAATAAATATATTGAGTATATATATATATATATATATATATATATATATATATATATATATATAAACAATTAAGTTTCTTTGGTAAACACAGGTGAATTACACATAACACTTCATTTTCATAGTTATCATTAATTGTGTTGTCCCTCGATTGTTATTTTAAAAATTATCTCTTTATTATAATATGTTTTCGATATTATTGATGTTATTTTAAATATTTTATTGTTGAAGGAACTTAGCACACCCTTGTGACATTTTTGAAATTGTTGTTCTAGTTGGTGAAACACTGATTCCATCAAGTCATAATGTTTTCATTCATATATATACACACACACTTCAACAAAAACCTGGATTCTTGTTGCGAGCACAATAGACCACACAAAAGATATATGGAGTATATGTGAGTAATCCAAACCTTGTAGATAGGTGAATTTTGATGTGGCATGCTAACATGGCATGTGGACTAGTTTTGGATGACATGATATGTTGATGTTGTTATCACATTTAGTTAAGTTTGAAATTTTTTAAATGCTGACAATTACAGTGTGAGCGAAATATTTGTAATAAACAAGAAATAATGTTGATAATTGGAGTATCAACGCCAAACTTCAAATTTGAATTTCAATTTTTGAAATGCGCTAACACGTTCCATGTCATCAACGAAATAATAATTACCTGGTCATGCCACGATAAATTTGAAGGTGAAAGGTACGTGTTGAAAAGAAGGTTTTCCACCATCGAAGAGGTATGATGTGGTTTTGTAATTATCGAAGGGTTAAAACATTATTTCACCTGTCAATCACTTATTATGCCTGAAACATCATTGTTTTTTCTCGCATAAGTAATTTCACCGTTTCATTTGTAAGTTTTGTTAACTTTATTGTTGGAACGATGTTTGGTTCAAGCTACTCGATGGAGATACATGATTGAATCCCGGTCTCTCATCTGCATAATCGCCAAACTGTAAAGATAATGGGAAAAAGCGGGAAGTTAAACAGAAGCGAACCAAAAGGTCATGATAGTAGCATTTTTGATAGGCTGGGTGGATCGAATTTTTCCGACGATGCATTGATTTCCATGATGAGGCTACTAAAGCATTTTCCCATGGTTTCGATGGTCAACGTGTGGAGGTTGGAGGCATTTAGTTCCAAGTGATAGAGGAGTTGGTTGCAAATGTTGCGGCTCTGCCCACATATGGATAAAATGTCTTTAGAAACCATGTCGTGGCTAGGATCGATGTTCCTTTCTTCCTAAAGGTTGAGTTCAAGGGAAGAAATTGGAAAGCAGGGGTGTAGAGGTCTTGGTTCGAAGATAAATGGCATGGGATGCTACGCATTACCTAGTCATATTTCACATGTGATGGGCATTTTAACTGGGTAAATTATACCATTTCTATTTCTTAGCTCATCTAGCAGGACAAGTAAGAATGAATACATGTTATTTTTTGTTAGAAAGTCTCAAGCACATGGTTTCTCGGGTTCAAGCTCGAATGGACCCATCTCCACATTTCATCTATCACAAATCTTTAATCAAGTTATTAATTGAAAATCAATTGGAAAAGGCTAGAAGAACGTGGAGCCATTTCTTGTTCTGGGGAGGGTTTCAAACCCGGCCCCCTAAGTCTAAATGAGGAAGGATGAAGGGAACCAAACATGTCAAAAACCCTCAAGAAGGAACCTCCTCTTAGGGCACCCCCACTGTGCAAACTAGAAGACAAAAGAAGGAAGACAAATCCTCACTTTATGTTCCTAAAATACCCAAGGTCTATTGTAGAAGAAGTGATAGGCTTAGGAAGATACATTCTGTTGAAGACCATCCTACTTTGAGTTCCTCACATGCTAAAAATCTACACTCTGAAGGTTCCCCTTCAGAAAGCCAACCAATAGAGCAAAACAAAGGAAAGAGGGTTGACAATAAACCCCATGATGAATAAGTTCTAGCTAAAGAAGACCTCACACCAGGCCCTTAAACAAATTAAGGTTGTAGATAAAGTTGAAGAAAGACCTGGACCTTGCCAAAGAGTTCATAGACGTGGAAAATGTTCCACTAAAGGACCTGATTATAAATAAAGGGAAAGATTCAAGTTCAAAGAGGTCCGGGGAAAACAAAGGCAACCAAGAAGAAAATCCCCATGGAAATTAGACACAGCAAGAGGCAGAGGATGGATAAGGTGGACGTTTTACTAGAAGAAGCCAATACCCTTAGCTGAGAGGTTGGTAGCTATCTTTTTCAATTTTGATCTTTCACTATCAGAGTGAATTTTTTATCAAGCAGCTGTCAGCATATAAGCACAGGAAAGCGCAAGAGATCGCTGATATTTTCATTATCAACGCATTTTGCAAAAAATGCTAATATTTTCATTATCAACGTATTTTGCATAGAAACGCTGATATTGTCATTGTCAGCGCATTTCAGAAGAACAACTTGAATGAAAACGCTGACAATTGGCCCGTCAATGAAATCATCAGTTCTCACAGCTAAAGGGTTGACAACGACGTTATCAATGATTTGCAGTAGGGATATATGAGAAGGCAGGAGCTACAACAAAAAGTCTTTTTTTGAAGGATGACAAGGCCTCATCTACATCGAGCGAAGCACAACCATGATACATTTTCTTAGCCCCATTTTCAACATAGTTTTCAGCAATTTGTTTTGATTTGAAAAACTTGACATGTTTAAAGATATTTTCAAATGCATGCACCTAAGAGATATACTGCTATTAATGGATTACTGTAATTAATTTTGAGTTACAAACCTTTTTCATTTATTGTATTATCTATATAAGAAAAGATTGCAGAAGAAGAAAGAGTTGAGTTTTATTTGAGATATATCATCCCTTGTGTATTATTGAGTAGATCTTAATGAAAACAATCTTCATGAGAAATTTACAAAAATTCTTGTGTTATGATTCCTTGTCTGTCTCTTCTTCATTTTATATTTCCTCATGTCTGAAATACTAAGTATCTGAAATTGGGATTCATATGTTTATGTTCCTTTTTCTTTATTCTCAGGCATTTAATAAATGTTGTTCACTTAACCATTGCAATAATTTCCTTCATTTATGTCCAAATTCCTTAAAGTGTCAAAGGAATTATCACTACCCTGCTTTTGTGTTTTTCTCATTGAAACTGTAATTATATAAAGCCTGATTGGGTCAGACTCCATGCCCAATGGTAGTATTTTCACACAGTCCAACCAAATTCAATCATTCTTCAATAAATCTGGCCATAAGACTCAATTGCAAATCTTCTACTATAGTGACCTTGAGTAGTTGACTTTAGGGAGAGATCCCTCTCAAGGTTGAAGGGTCATCTTTCAACCTCAAAGAGGTTCGAGGTTACCTTAGAGTTTTTCTCGCAACTAGGGTTTTTTCTAAGAGATAATATATGTATTTTTGATGTGGCATACCAGTGTGGTAGTCTTGAGATGGATTAGAGGTGCAACAAGATAGAAGTGGAGGCCCAGGCGGAAGCCCTATAGTAGTGACATGAATTAGTAGATGTTCCCGTTACCAGAAATATGGAAATTTTGCATTTTTGTTAATGGTGACTTTTTAATTTCCCCATATTCAGATGTTATCCTAGTTGAAGGAGTGTTTTCCTAGATCTAGGTAGATCCAATTTTTTTTGAATTCTTTGATGGATCCGGGGTAGTGGAAATCCAGATTAAGCAAATATCTAGAGAATTGTTAAAGTGTGGTTATAATGAAATCTCAAATCTGGATGAGGCTAGTATGTTGACATGCCTTCTTGGGGATGTGGCCCTAAGCAATGTCAACATGTGAGAAGGGAATGCCATGTGTCAACCACATGAATTTGATGTGGCATTGTACAATGGGGACACAAGGGCAAAGAAATTGTACATGTTTACTATATGGAACTAGTACGGTGTTGATGTGGTCCTTTGAATGTAAAATCATCAAATAGGCATAATTTTCTATCCAAAGCTTGGATTTTGATGAAATATATATCATTTGAAAAATCTGGACACATAGAAGGAGATGGTGATCTCGAAAACAAGTTTCAAGGTGGCCGAAGTAAGAGGATTTTTCAAAACCCCATTTCCATAAAGTTATCATGGACATCAAGTCTAGGCACCCCATTACCTTAGAAACGCCTTGAGGGGGTTGGGTGATGTTACATCATTTAGGGAATAATCATCATGAATCTTGTCGGTTCTTCTAAAGTTGATTTTGTTATACATTTTTCAAATTGAGGACCATTTTTTACCTCAAAATTCTCCTAATGTTATCTCATTAATCAATCCCAACCCATAGTCTATGAGAGCTAACTTTGAATTGACCTAGGTAGTTAGAAATAATTTGCATCTAATGGTGAAGTGTGTAACAAGGAAGAACAATGATTCCATCTCTCAATAAACATGAAGTGCTCAATATAGAAGGCCATATTCAAGTGTAATCCACCTAAAGGGTTTATCCAAGTAACCCATACAAGCTACTTGAAAGTATCATCTCTAACAATTGTATTCATCTAACGTTTGGTAGGTAGGAAGTGGTTTGCTGCATCTAGGGAATATCTAAATTGAAGGAGTAAATCCATCATAATGATGATGATGGTGGTTAACATCCACTGAGACCAAATTGGTCTATTGGACCTATAATTGTCTTAGTTTTTAATTGTCTGGCTCCTCGTCTTTCTTGGCGAGATTGGTGCTGTAGCTTTATTTTTTTTTCTCTATGGTATTCCAACTTTCTTTATCTTGCATCTCCTTCATCTCTTCTGGTTCTTGGGACATTGGGGTCTTAGCTTCGCGATCTATTGTGTTCTTCCTTTTGAAGATAGTCGGAGAATAAGTTTGGTCTAGGAGATCTGCTTTGCTGTTAAAATTAAGATTTAGTTTGTGCGGTATTCGAATCCTCATAACTGTTGATGCTTGAGGGGTTGTCGAGTTCACTCTTTTGTTGTTGGGCGGGTCTTTCCCCCTGCTTTTCCTGAGAGTTGTTTCTTTCTTGCCCGATTTCTTGTGATTCAGAATTTTCTCGAGAGTATTCTTCTTTGATGACAGTGTTGTTTTCTTTTTGTGCTCCTTCCCACCATGTAGACCTGTGGTGATTTTTTCTAGCATAATTTTTCTGGGAGGCTTTGGGCAATTTTTGGCTAGGTGGCCTGTCTCAAAGCAGGATCGACATCTAAAGAGGACGCTTTCATAATCGAGTTTTTGGTTCCACATATAGTCTTTACTTGTTAGGTGTATTTCAGCTGGGAATCCAGCGCTGAAGTCCATTTCCACACAGATGCGTGCATAGGTGGTTCTGGCATATTCCTTTGTTTCTGGGCACCTGCAGTAAAATTTCCCAATTGCATTTCCAATGGCTTTTAGCGAGGAGAAATTCCAGAGATGCAAGGGTAGGTTTGGCAATCTCACCCAAACTGGTGTTGAGGTTATGACTGTTGTTGAGGGATCGAATGATGGGTTCCATGGCTTCATGAATAGGCCTGAGTTTTCCCAAAACCAAGGGCTGGAATCTAGAATACATTGTCTACTTTCAGGGTTTTCAAAATCTACTATAAAGAAACCCCTAGCACAGGGGTAGATATTAATTGCATCAGGAATTACAGGCTTCCATACCTCCGAGATCCAACTGTGGAGAGCTGTGAGCCACGACCAAAAACCATTGAATTGACAAATTAGGGCACTTTCAGAGAACTTCAAAGCCTCATTGAGTGAGGCCTGGACCACCTGGACAGTGGGAGCTGGGGCTTCACTGACGATATGGGTAGGAGCTTGCCCCCCAGAGGTGGATGAAACTGAGCCAACAACTATTTTCGCGAAGCTAGGAGCCATCTGGAGAATGCTCTCCTGCTGAGTATAAAATGTTTCTGAAATTTTTTACAAAAGGGAGCCACATAGGCCTTTCAGATCTGTGTCTCAGATCTGTAATATCCAGCCGCAAACCACAGAAGATAACGCTGTCCTCCGCGTCTGATCAAACCACAGCCCAATATTCACTCTTAATGAGTGATATCTTCATAAACAAAAGAATCTCAGGGGAGAATCGATCTTGCAGAGCTCAGAACCTCCACTACATATTTATTGATACATAAAATCTCAAATCATAAAGATGAGACACGCTAAGATGGATCTTAATTGAAACAAAATGAAAACCTGATACAGAAACAGAAACCATAGATAACTTCACACAAAGAGGTCAATCACAACATAAAAATAAGTGTAGAGGGCCGTAGAAGGCCACAGAAGATTGCTGAAGAAGGCCGCAGAGAATTGCCAAAGAGTGTCGAAGAGGGCCGTAGAGCTCAGAAGGCCACATAATAGATGTTAGGAGATCTGAGACATTGACATATCATCACTTATAAGGAACTAGAGAATAAGTTGATGCAATGGATTCCATGAATAGTAGACCAAGTATGGATATTAGTACCATCCCTTCATTATATCAAAAAACTTAGACTATGGTGCCAGAGTGAGATGAGACTAAAAATTATATGATGTCAAAAGGATCAAGCACCAAACTTTGCATGGATGATGGATTGAGGTACTTGTTTTCTTACATTTGATGATGTGGTGAAGGAAGATGATATGTATCTTTCCCTTGAAGGCCAATCAAAATGTAATAAATCTGGTCCATAAACTTTAAAATCATATAGAAATGTGGGTTGGACAAAAGTATCCATGAGAAACATGTTTGATTATATGTTTTGAAAATGGTTCCAAAAACAATGCTTTAGAAAGAAAAGCCAAGGGCCCTTAGCCTTTTCTCAATTAGGTTTAAATGCATTTAACAAACTAAAACAAGGTCTCATGAACAATTTACTCAAATAATTATATGTGTTGGTGATCCAAATTTCCTGTCCTTTGAAAGAGAAATGGTGATGAAAGAGGATTTTATTCAACCCACTGAAATCATAACCTTGTGCTGTGACGGTAAATCCCCTCTGCAGACAGAGGTAATCCCTCTAGCCCAATGAGTGGGTCTAGAAACAAACTAAACAAACTAACCTACACTTTCCTAGCTTATGTTTAATAAATGTAGAGAGAGTGGCCTGCCTCACTCTGATGCTAATCACTCAATGCTTTGGAGATGACTTTGATTACTTGGCTTCCAGGCTCGCTCCTTACTTGTTCTTCACGCCTGATTTCCTGTAAGAAAGATCAAAGAGCAATGCAAGATACAAAAGCATATATGGCATACATCAAACATAAACTACTTAATAGATCAAGGAGTATTAAGCTAAAAGCATAAACATTTACACAATTATGGAAAGTGAACATCAGATGTATATATTAATAAGATAAAAAGGGAAGCATGCAACCTATGCCTTGACATTGGAGACCTCCTTTTGGTGGATGTTCAAGTCCAAGCAAAGACTCTTCAAGCACTCTTTCCCTTGTTTCAATTTCTACCTCAAAAATAGCACTGCCTTTAAATTTTTCACAAGTTCCAGCCACCAGCAAAATATTGTCGCCTTTAAAACTTTCACAAATTTCTGAGAAACAAGGCCCTGAACTCCTGCTTCTGCTGCTAGAGCGCTTAATGATATTTGAAGGAGAAAAGTAGCACAGTCTTATAAGGTAGGGCTAATCACATAAAAATAAATGGGAAAACATTTGGGAAAGATTTTGGCCAAGAGTATGTTCTAAAATTACTTTTGTTTGGTTAAGAGTTTCTTTTCTTGATTTAACGAAACACTCCAAGATCAGAGGTATCTGGACGGAGTAAAAGTATGGATTCTTACGGACAACCAGAGGGGCAATGTCAGTGAGGTGATTTTCTTTCAATAACATGATGAGTCAGTCTGCTTTAAATGATAGCAGTCAGTAATGACTTTCCCCTTTCCCCTACTAGTTTGATAATTAAATTAGGGTAGATTTTCCCACTATATATGAAAAAATAAGAGAAAATTTGAACATCACAGAAACAAAAATTTAAACATCATAGTAAAGAATCAAGGCCTTGTTTCTGAGAAATTAAAACCACAGCATGACGGGCGATGGTTTTTCTCGTCCAAGAAAGAAATCGAAATATGGTCACACTTGCCATTAATATCGTTACATGCACAACATTGCCATCATACTCCAGTCTTGAGTGTCAATTGCTGTTTTCGGTTGAGAATTTCAACAAACAGTCACAGAAGTAAAACTTGATTAATCAATATATTAAATGGTAAAAGACAGAACCTTAAATCCATGTGTTACTGTGCATTTCAAAAAATATGATCAAAACCTCAAAATCACACTTTCAAAATTCAATGAATCAGAAATCTTGGGCAGTGAGGTGATAAAAACTAAGATTCCAATGGAGAAAAAAAATGTTAAAAATTGCTAAGGATTGACATCAGCGTGTAGACCACCGATAAAAGCAACAATTGTTTTACCTAAAAACTTCAAGAAACAAGGAAATATAATCCCCAACATAACAGGCAAAGATTGGCAAAAACTTAAATGTAAAAAATAGGGAAAAAAGGGGGAAAATAATCCAATAAGTTTCGCCAATATGATGTCAGCAGAAAATTTTTAGAGAGCCACACATAATTCATTGGTCATGAAAGTCCTGATATGCGCACTAGACCTTTAGCGAGAATCTCAAAACGCTAAAAGCTCTATCGAGTAAAATCTTTTTAAATAAATCTAGTTCAAATTCAAAACTAGAAACCTAAGATCCATGGGCTTCGCTACCAGTCGCGAAACATCATTTGTGTTCACGAATAAATGAAGCCTTCTAATCACAGATTCAAACACACGCATGAAGTGATGTAAACGTAACCTTCAACTAGACGGAACAAAAAGTTCAAGATTTCTAAAAAATTACGATTAGGCTTCAATAAACTAAATATTAAAACTTGATATTTACATGGAAAAAAATTGGATCGCTGATCTTCTATTCAAGAGAGGGGTTGCTAAGGAAACTGTCAAGTTCTTTACAACATATGAACCAGGGATAGTGGTTAATGTTGGAAGCATAAACTATTCATAAAAGAAAATGTATCAATTTTTTGGTGAACTATTTGTGTGAGTTATTCGGTTCTTTTGGAATATATGTATGGTTATATTAAAATAGATGACAGAAATTAAGAGAAAGATACAATAAAGATATATATGTATGATTAGTATGAATTAATAGGTATATAGGCAGTACTATAGGGGACTGTTATCAGAATATTAATGTTCAGTAGAAATAAAAAGATTAGAAAGTAGAAAGAGAACTTGAGAATATGTATTATTTTTTTATATATTAATATGAAGAAGTAGCATTTTTTTCCTCTGAAAAACGTTGAAAACTATAACCTGAGATCCATGTGTTCTTATGCATTTGGAAAAATAGGACCAAAATCTCAAAATCACACTTTCAAAGTTCACAAATCAGAAATATTGGGCAATGAGGTGATAAAAACTAAGATTCTAATGGAGAAAAAAAATCTTTAAAAATTGCGAAGGATTGAAATCTTATTGGAAACAGAAACAACTAGAGCCTTTTTTAAGGAAACAGAAGTAGTAACATATAGCTAGATGAAAAGTTGTGTAAAAAATTAACCTCCAAATCTCAATGAAGAAACATTGGTATATACTTACATGACAAGCTGTGGAAAAAATTAACCTTCTGATTTGGATGAAGGATATGGCTGGAATGTACCATGTAACTTCATTAAGCGACCTCCCAGCGCAGTGATTGACTTTCAGAATAAGATGCCTGAGTACTTTCTTTCTTACAGAAGAAGATTTGAATCAATAAGCTTTGCAAAAATTCTTCGTTCGAGGACGACACTATTACATGTGCTGGTTTATAGTAGTATTTTTCTTAAAAGTAAACACAAAATGTTTCTCTGCGAAAAGTAAGTATATATATATATATATATAACAAAAAAAATATATAACAAAAAAAATATTTTCCATATATATATATATATAACAAAAAAAATATTTTCCACTAGTAATTAATTAAAATAATGTGGACCTTTCAGTGGATGTGTTTGGAGTATTATTTTTAAGAAAAGTCTTTCGATAGAAATCACATACTAGAAATTTTTTGGCCGACAAGTGTGGTTCATAATCAAGACCGGATGAAGAGGTAGACCATGACAAAGGCTTAAATACAGAGAAATGTAGAGACCATAAGTTCAAGTAACGACTATATTTGAACAATAATATTTAAATTATGATATTAATTTTTTAATATATTAGAAACAAATATTATTAAGTAACAACTAGTTTTTGAAAAATAATATTTAAATTAATTTATTAAAATCAAATATTATTTATAAAAAAAAGAGTCAAACTCCAAACAAGGAGGGAAGCCAAAAATTATAAAAATGAGTCAAGACCGTAAGACCCTAATCAAGACAAGATCATTTAATAAATAAAAATAATTAATGGAAAATAAATAAAATAAAACAAAAATATACACAAGTCAAAATAAAAAATAATTTCTATATATATATACGGTCTAAAGAAGTGGACCAATTCTAGCCAAATGACCTACATCCATGGGCTTGGTAGCAGCGTGGTAGACTATGTTATTTTCGATCTCCCTTTATACAACAAAATAACAAATTTTGACGTCTTAAACGACCACGAAACTAACTCTGATCATAGGCCTTTACTTATAACTCTCAATTTTATCATGCATAGAGATCCCATAGAAGATAATACTTATAGCCAAAGAACTTAATCTTTGATAGGAATAAAAAAGCTTTGTTTCTAAATGAATTAAAAACTAATTTGATTCCTTTATCTAGTATAGACAACATAAAAGAACTCTATCACAATTTTATTACAACCCTCTCATATTCTATTAACAAGTTCTCAATTGAAGTTTCAAGTAATAAAAGAAATAGCAAAACCAACCCATGGTATGACAAAGATTGTAAAAGTGCGAGGAGAGCAATTAAGGAAGCTGTTGATGAATCTCTTAAAATTGACAAGACAAAAATATACAAAGCCCTAACTAAAAGGAAAAAAGGTAGTATATTCGTAAAAGACAAGAGAATATCTTACACCTCTCTAAGGTAGCTCCTAAGAAATTCTGGAGGCGTATCTCTAATAATAAAATTTCTTTACACAACTAGAATTCCTATCTTAAAAAGCTTTATGAATCTCCAAATGTCATGGATAACTTTGAAACCCTGCTCACTACAAAAGAAGTTTTCTCATTAGAAGACATTGATTTTGGGATTAATCGTTTGGCTAATGGGAAAGCTAAGGACATTGAAGGTTATGAGGCAGAAATCCTAAAACTTGGAGGTCCTGTCCTCATCCCCCACATCCAAAAGCTTCTCAATCAAGCGGTCAAGAAAGGGTTCCCTAAACCATGGACTCAAAGCCTCATTATCCCTATTTTTAAAAGTGGGGATACAAATAACCCCTCTAGTTATCAGACAATTATGATCAACCCTCTCCTAGCCAAGTTATATGGTATTATTTTGGAAAAGAAGTTGAGCATATGGCTTGAAAGTGAAGGTAAGTGGGCTAAAGGCTAAGCGAGTATTAGAAGGCAACACTCAACAACGAACCACCTCATTATGCTTAGGATCATTGTGGAGGAATGCCACAATGATAAATACAATCTCTTCTGTTGCTTTGTGGACTTTAGAAAGGCTTTCGATACAGTTCCTAGAAACAACCTATGGAATAGATTAGAAGAGCTAAAGGTTCCTTTTGAGTTGAGAGTTGCCGCTATAAGGTTATATGAGAATGTAATTGCCAAGTTAAAGAGCAATGAGGGCTGGTTGAAAGAAATTAAGTGTAATATTGGAGTTAAACAAGGTTTCCCCTTCTCCCCTACCCTATTTTGTATTTACATCGACAAGTTAGAAGGTTGTTTAGAGGAAGAAGGATGTGTTGGCACGATCTTAGCTAGGACAGACGTCATCCTTCTTCTCTACGCTGAGGATATCGTTCTTCTCGCAAGGTGCCCATCTGATCTGGATAAGCAACTTAGACTTCTTAAGGATTTTTGCTCTACCATGGGTATGATTGTTAATACTGACAAAACAAAAGTTATGATTATCAAATCCAAGAAGGACACTTACGCTAATTTTATTTATGACAATAGCAACTTAGACTAAGTTTCTTCTTACAAGTACCTAGGAATTGATATTCATCACAAGTTCAACTGGAACTATAGCATTGAGAAAATGATTAATGGGGGGTGGAAAGCTTATTTTGGCCTTGAAAATAATTGTAAAATGACAAACTTCGTAATGTGGGATAGAAAGAAGTTCCTCTTTGAAACTTTAGTCACTCATATTATCTTATATGGATGTGAGGTTTGGGGTTGCAGCATCTCTAGAGAACCCTGGAGAAAGATTGAGAAAATCCAGAAGCGTATTATAACATATAACCTCAAAATTAAAAGCAATACACCCTATCCTATTCTCATTATAGAAATGGGTCTTTCTCCTATCGAGAGCCTAGCTATGACTAGGCTTCTGTTGTACAAGCCCAAACTCAATAACATAGGAGATGATAGACTTCCTAAACTAGCTTTAAATTCCATCCAAAACCACCTAAGGCTCAAGCGAGGCTGGTATAAAGAAACTAGGGCCTGGTTAAACCATTGGGAGATCGACGAGAATGTTTCATTGCAAAACATTAATAACATTAAAAATATTGTTACTTCTAAGTTCAAAGAAAAATGTGGTGTGAGAAATATTTAGCAGCTAAAAGAAAATTAAGATATTATAAGGAGGTCATCAACCCCACCCTAGAAGATCAAATGTATCTCTCTGTTTTAACTAGCTCAAAGAAGAAAATTAATATAGCCAAGATTAGAACGAACTCTCATGAGCTCCATAGTGAAACGGGTCGTTGGACAGTTCTTAAAACACCATGGATGGAAAGGTTCTGCCATCTATGTGAGAATACAAACATCGAGGATGAAAGTCAATTCCTCTTAGAGTGCCCCGCGTACAACCACATTAGATTTCAGTTTCAAAATCTCTGTTGCAATACTGACTTTCCTAGCCTTTTACGATGTCAAAATTATAGCAAGTTCGGAAGGCTTCTCTCCAAGCTTTTTGAGCATAGAAATAAAATCTTAAATCAAACTAAATAATTTGTTTCTTTATGTCGGATAGACCAAAATTTGGTCTCAGTGGACGTTAACCATCATCATCATCAATTAAATACAACAAAAAATAAAAATATAGAGCATATTAAAATTTTCAATTAAAAAAAATAATTTCCAAAATACTTAAGCCCATTGCATCTTCTTACTTTTACTTTTAGTTGAAAATAGAGATTTTTATCACTGAAAAGAAAACATATTTGATTTATTAAATATTTTATATTTTGAATATGTTACAACAACATTAAGTTAAATTATGAAATATTTTTCAATAAACTAAAGTGTAATTTTAACTAATTAATTTTATATTTTTTACTAATTATTTTATTTAGTTTTATTTGTAATGCAATTAATTGTTTATTTGCAGACTTGTCACACCCTCCAGCGCTAAGAAATAACCTCCCATCAATCATTTAATTTAATTTGACATAATTGCCTATAACAAATATGATGAGGTTGGCATTCAATCATACATATGCTATGATAATAAACAATAACATTATACTATTTTACTTTTGCATTGACATCTGTGTAAGGCACGTTGGTTGGCCGAAGGCCAAGTTGTCCAACAACAAAAGCCGAGGATATAATAAATATGTTGTACAGTGTTACAATTAATCTCAATAAATGGAAAAGACTGGCCAAAACCTTTTACAAATACTTAGTTCACTAAAAAATTTACCAGTTTAGGTTATGGGGTGGTATATATATATATATAAAGATTAATCATAAAGTTTATGCATATTTAAAGTTAATTAAGTTGATGGTTGTACACTGTCATTAATATGTACAAGTACATATTATTATTACATAATAAGACTCTAACCAATTAGAATGTAGAAGAATTAGATTTAAAAAATAAAAATAAAAAATTCAAAGATAAACATTAGATAAAATTATCTAATTTTTAGTAAATTTAAAATTAATAACAACATCAATATTTTTTAATAAGTTATTACCCCACTAGAATAATAATAACCGTTCAATTACATATATGAATCAAACCCAACTTTATCTATACAATATTTAAATAATATCCATATATATTGATTATCTCTCACCCTTATGATAGTCACTTTTATGCCTCCGGATAAATATTGCATTTGCTATTTTGACATTGCTCTCTCATTATTTGATTTTGGCATGCATATATAACTATAAAGCAAACGTGTAGATGCTGATTGTTTACCGTTACAAAGAATGTTTCATGACATCTACCACGTTTTATGTTTATGTTCAGTCAACATATCTGACATTAGGTTGAACATTAAAACATTTTTATTATGTTTTAGAAAAATTGGTGGTTGTAAGATTAAGACTCTAATCAAGTAAAATGTAGAAAAATTAGATTTAAAAAAAATAAAAATAAAAAAATTATTTTTTTTCAAAGATAGATATTAGATAAAATCATTTAATTTTTAATAAATTTAAAATTAATATTAACATCAATAATTTGAATACGTTATTATGCACTGCTACCGCTGATAATAATAAAACCCAAATTTTAATTGATGCACTGCTACCGCTGAGAATAATAAAACCCAAATTTTAATTGATTCATTGAATGACAGTTGAATCTATTATTTTATAACCTAAAAGACTCTTATGATAAAACAAAACAACTATATTGTTTTTATGGCCACTAAGGGTTTAAATTTGGCGTTTAAATCCGTGCTTAGTGGACGTCTATTTTAGAGGCGTTTAAATCTTTGTGACAAAGAACAAAATCCATAAGTTCAAACGCCTAATCCTATTAAGATGATCTCAAGTGTCTATGGAAATTGAGGCTTTGAATTTTGTCATGTATTCAATATTCAGGAATTCGTTATAGAATTAGGAATTATTTATAGAATTTATTTAATTTTTATTAAAGTTAAAGTTTAAATATAAATAAAAAAGTAATAATTATTTTTTTTAACAAAGATATTGTAATATTGAAATTTACACTTAAATATAACAAAAATAAATATATTTTAAAACAGTGTAAAATATATTATAAAATTTAAATTTAAACTTGGAAAAATTAATAATTATTCTTCAAAATATTTTAAAATAAATAAATAAATTTTTTATTTATAAAACATATATTTTATTTAACTTTTTGGTATTGGTTTAGATCTGTCTTAACTCTGGATCTTCTCTGCGAGAGGGATCAAATCTTTTGATATACAAATTTCTTGCATATCCTCTCAGCGCTTGATAGATTGGATCTAGGTTGGTTTAATTTCCCCTTTAAATAGGCTACATTCCAAATGAATACCATGGGTCAATACCGTGGGCCAGTTTCATTTTTATTATTATTTTCTTTTTGTAGGGTTATTTTTATTTTATGTTGACCAAGTTAAAATGTTAACATTACATTAGATTAATTTTTTTTATTTAATTTTATTTTTATCTTATGTAATTTGATTTAGTCAAAATGTTAAACATTACATTATAACATTTCTACCATATTATCATAAATTAATTCTGGGATAGGGATGAAATAATGTCCTATTAATTTTATTTATGCCTAGTTTTTTGAAAAGAATAAACAAACAAGTACATATTTGATTTCTTATGACCTTTTAAAAGAGACTAAACAAACAATTGAGCTTCTTATAGTACGAAGGATGAGAATATCTTAAACGAGGAACTTCATGGATTGAAATATATTATATATAAATCCATTATGTTATCCATAAATAACTATAATCTAGAGTCTTATCTATTGAGTCATTTAATGATCAAATTTAAACTTTGTTGATTATTAAATTTATTGCAAATTTCAGCATCACATCCAAATGTTTGTAGATATATGTCAATGCTACATTTTGTTTTGGCCTTATGTTCATGAATTTCAGCGTCGCATCCAAATGTTTGTAGATATATGTCAATGCTACATTTTGTTTTGGCCTTATGTTCATGAGGATGACAAGAACACAATGTCTCGAATCTTCTCTTTAATTTTTATAATTTCACTGACATGATTTATTTATATTATGTAGTTGGAGTAATTTAATGTTGTTGTGACAAATTTAATATGAAGTTCATATAAAGATTAGTTAAATGCCAACTTCAACTTCAAATTGATATCTACATTTTATCTTCATAGGATGACAAGAACACATTGACCCAGATTTCTCTTAAATTTGTTATAGTTTTAGTATTCGTATTATATATGTAATTGGAGTATTTAAAGTGAAAAACATATAAAGATTAGTCAATTCCAACTTCAAATTTGATACCTAGATTTAGTAAAATCGCAAGAAAAGAATTACTTGGATTTGCCTGTAATTTTTTTTAAAGTTTATATTGTTGGTTTAAAGCACATGGTATTAGTGATACCTGGTATTGAATTCATGGACTAAATGTAATAAAGCTTTTAAATAGACTTGAGATATTTCATTCTAATGTGCTTGGAGGTGAACAACTCAAAGTTTTTGGAGAACAATAAAAGCTCACTTAACCAGATTTGGTTAAAGTATATTATTGTAGGTTGTTGTCAAAATATGGTACTATTTCTTTTCACTTGTCAAATAAAAATAAATAATTTTTGCATGGAATCATATAACATATCACATATTTTTTAACCTATGCTATATCACACAAGATTATCATAGACATCTTGCAATATCAAAGATGTAGAAATTCAGGAAGTAGGATTGGTTTATGTTGGTTTACGTTTGATTTCTAGATAAGCAATCACAATGTGATACTCTCTATTGGGTAAACTAATTTTCAAAGGAATAAGAAAAATAAATGTTGCACTAAATTGGCACTAAATTGGTTGCTATGCATCGACTATTGCCCACATTTTCATATATTAGCCTAAGGATGGATGATCTTTGTTCTTCGATCTTAAATGCATATGGAGAAGCTACCAATGCAAAACTAAATATAGGAAAACTCTTCTAATCCTTTACAAATGGACTCCCGTCTATAATATGAAGTTAGAGAAATATTATCTCATGTCAGATTAGGTTAAGTTGCTAGATCATTATTGTGGTCACCAAACATACTTCAAGAAATTCAGAATTCCATTGGCTCCTTTATGGAAGTGAATATGAGCTATGAGGAGAAGGGGTTTGTGAAATGTAGTAGAATAGTTGTAGGGTTGGACCTTCATGAGGAACTAGCAAAGGAGATCTAATGCATTTAGGCCCTATCACCCACATGCAAATGTTGGATAATGAGTATCCCATTCAAATTCAAAAAATGCCACATATATGAGCATTTGGTGGCAGTGAGTACCCTAAATCTTAATAAGGATCGTGTGGGTAAAGAATTTTATGCATACAATATTTAGTGAGGCTATAGATAACAGTGCTATTAATTCATCAAAGGTTTTGAAAATGGAAATTATGCATCATACCAAAATAGAGGAAGATACAAAAAATGTGGCCTCCATGATGAAAGATGGAATTGTCATTAAGCTTGGTCTACATGGTGATCATGGGAAGGACAAGGATGCACCTTCACAATCCAAAGGAAAAGTGTAAATGCAAATGTATAGCTGCAATTCCCCTTTGTTTTCCTGTGAAAAATTGGACAAAGTAAGGCTTCATTTCTCCTATTGTGTCACCTTTATAAATCCTTAAAACACAAAATCAAAATTTTTAATTCAAAATCATTTATTTTATTTAATACATATTTTTAAAATTATTTTAATGTCAAATGTGTATAATAATGACATAGTAGTTGTATAGTTTCAAGGAACATGGTTTCATGTGGTACGAAAAGTGTTTTAAAAATATTTCTTATAGCTTGGTAACGTACTCAACACCTAGAAGTGCTAGGCTTTTATTGAACTTTATAGATTTATAAAATGTATATGGATCCTATCCTCGATCCCTTTTAAGTGACAATATAACTCCTACTTGTTGAAGTAGTTCCATAAACATGAGGGAAGGAATAAACCATTGATGATTTAATATAAGAAACTAGATTAATTTAACAATAGCATACATTAACATTTACACTTCCAATTTCCCATCATTCAAATATCTAATTTTTTCGCTTCCTTTAAACGAAATACCATTGATGATTTGTCCTTGTGTTTTTAAAAATAAAATTGTGTTTGTAAATTAATATAAGAAACAAGATTAATTTAACAATAGCATCATTAACATTTACACTTCCAATTTCCCATCATTCAAATATCTAATTTTTTGGCTTCCTTTAAACGAAATATATAAATCCCAATTATAAAAGGTTGGTGGAAACAACATTAAGATTTCTCTTTTATTCAAATTGGACTACATTGAGATTGCATAACATATCACATAATTGTTCATCTATGCTCTTTTTTCATATGCTATTGACTTACAACGTTTCCTTTGCAATATTTGACGCAATTACTAATTTAATTAAATTACACATCAAATTAATGCATAAAATACACATAATGGAACGAGAAATCCACTTTGATCCAAAAATCTAAGTATATTAAAATATATATACCTCTACCAACCCTATTCACCTCTAATCTTTGAAAACTATGGATCTTCCACTAATCTTCTATTTGCTTATTATAATTTATTCCTTCCATTTTTCTGCTTTACTGCCTGAGACGGATCAGGAACAGGATACACAGATATAGGAATATTTATGAGGGTATTTGCTTTTGCACCAATGTTTTGTTTAATGACCGCCACTCCTGTCCTCTACGTGATAAGATAATGTCTCTTCTTCAGGCATTGCATCAATATATACTTTACTGGTCTCATCGATCTCCTCTCTCAGGAGCATCAAAGACAGCTGAGAGACAACATTTCCTTCTATCCATCGCCGTAAGGGACGAGCACCATAGACCTGCGAGTACAACATTATCCATTTTAAGGTTATACACAGAATCCCTGACTTTAGCTCTTTCATTATACTTACTAATTTTGATCTGAATTGCACACGAAAGAGGAAGAAGCGTATCCAGGACAAAGAGAGATGCAGGTACATGATTACTGGGGTTGGGAACACATCCCCTAGCAAGAAAGAAAAAAAACAAAGTGATTGTTTTACTTACAGGATCATAGCCTTTCCGAAGAATAAAATCCAAAGCTGCATCTGTTACTTCTAATGCGATACCTCTCTCAGCAAGACGAATCTCTACATCTTTCAACTGTAGTCTAACAACTTTTTTGAGTTGATCATGAAGGAGAGTATTAATTACAACTATCTCATCGAATCTGTTAAACAGCTCAAGTCTGAAATGTGTTCTAACCTGCCACAAAATTCATAGAAAGGTGTGTCAGAGCACCGCAGCCACCTTCATGATAATCATATGAAAAAGATGCAGAAACGTAGTCCAGACAATGCACATACTTCTTGCATAGCGTTCTCTCTTGCTGTTTCTATTGCTGTGTGGCCAGACAATGCAGCAAGGGTTCTGTTCCGAGATTGGATGTCATGATAATGATTGTGTTTGAGAAGCTAACTGTGAGACCTTGTCCATCTGTGAGTCTACCATCATCAAGCACTTGAAGCAAAATGTTGAGGACTGACTTGTGTGCCTTTTCAACTTCGTCAAAAAGGACAACACTATAGGGCCGTATCCTTACTGCTTCTGTTAGTTGCCCCCTTCTTCATAACCACAATAACTGCCATTTCAAAATCAGACACATCTAACCATTTGAGGTCTGTGCAACAGCAAATTTATTAAGAAAAAAATTAAATAGTTTCATTGTGTCAAACAATTTCCATTGACAACATTTAACTTTTTCACATACCCAGGGGGAGAACCTATAAGCCTTGAAACTGAATGTTTCTCCATATATTCAGACATATCAATCCGGATCAGCTGTTTTTCGTTATCAAACAATTCAGCTGCAAGAGCCTTTGCAAGTTCCGTTTTCCCAACTCCAGTGGGCCCCAAGAAAAGGAAAGATCCAATCGGTTGTTGAGGTCTTCCAAATCCTACCGGTGATCTTAACACAGCTTTGGCAACTGCCTGAACTGCCTCATCTTGTCCAACAACTCTTTTCTGCAACCTGCCCGCCAGACCTATGAGTCGCTCCTTCTCATTCTGACCGAATCTTATAGCAGGAATACCAGTGCAGCTACTCACAACCTGCACGCAGCACATAGTTATATATCCAAAAAATCACCGACTATAGGTATCATTAATGGTTAAAATTTATTAGGTCAATCATATGCAAGGGAAGGCATGTTTAGATATTTAAAATTCAGACGTTTAATGTACCTCTGCAATCTGCTCAGGTCCCACACATTTTGTTAACATGAATTTTTTTCCCATCGCAGCTTCACGTTCAGCAATTGCTTGGTTTATTTGTTTCAGGTCCCTTTCTCGAATAACAGCAACTCGTACTAAATCCAAATTAAAAACAAATACAACACAAAGACACACAACTTCATTAATTCAATTGCTTAATTACATCACACTTATATAGGAAAACTTATGCAACCAATTCCTAACCACTCACAACTAATTCTTGTTCAACTGCTCATAACTAATTCTGTTCAACTGCTTCATAACTAAATCTATTTCTGCATTATTTTCACATCCTCCCTTAATGGAGAAATGGATTCTCTACAATACCTAACTGACTTCTAAAAACTTCAAATTTGATTTTACCAAGGGGCTTAGTAAATATATCAGCCACATTATCCTTGGTGTTACAAAATATCAATCCAATTTCATTTGACTCAATTTTCTCACGGACAAAGTGGTACTGTAACTCAACGTGTTTTGTTCTAGCATGGTAAACTGGATTATGTGCTAATTTGATAGCACTCTGATTATCACAATTGATACATGTTGCACCACTTTGCGCTTCTTCAAGATCTGCAAGAATTCTTCGCAACCAAATGGCTTCACAGGTGGCATTGGTCAAAGCTTTGTACTCTGATTCTGTTGATGATAAAGAAACAGTTGGCTGTTTCTTACTACTCCAAGATACGACTCCTGATCCAATATGAAATGCATAGCCAGAGGTAGATCGTCTGTCATCTGGATTTCCTGCCCAATCTGAATCAGAAAAACCTGTCAGTGCAACATCAGATACATCAGTATACATAATACCAAGATTCACTGTTCCCTTTAAGTATCAGAGAACTTTCTTTGCAGCAATCCAGTGATTTCCTGAAGGCTTAGCCATGAATTGACTAAGGATACTGACTGTGTATGCAATGTCTGGTCTGGTAGTGGTGAGATAGTTCAAACTTCCCACTAACTGACGATATAATGTTCCATCTGCCTCTTTCGATCCATCTTCTTTGTACAACTTTGCATTCTGTTCTAAGGGAGTTGACATAGCTTTGCAATCTGTCATATTGAACTTTTTAAGAATCTCCTTTGTATATTTGCTTTGAGTGATCAAAGTTTTACCAGGTTCTCTCCATACCTCAATTCCTAAGCAGTAATGCATTTCACCCAAATCTTTCATTTCAAAAACCTGTGACAACTGAACTTTAATTTCTTCAATTAATTTGTGAGCACTGCCTGTTATAATGAGATCATCCACATATAAAGATATTAAAGCAACATTTCCTTTTTCATCTTTCTTAAAATACAAGTTAGGATCATTTTTGCTTTTCACAAATCCATTCTGAAGAAAGAAGGTATCAATCTTTACATACCATGATCTTGGTGCCTGTTTCAAACCATACAATGCCTTTCTTAACCTGCAAACCAGATGCTCCTGTCCCTGTTTGACAAACCCTTCAGGTTGAACCAAATAAACTTCTTCCTTTAAATCACCATTGAGAAAAGCAGATTTGACATCCAATTGATGTATATTCCAATTATGTTTTGTGGCTAAGGCAATCAATAATCTAATTGTATTCAACTTAGCTACTGGTGCAAAAGTGTCTTCATAATCAATTCCCTCCTGTTGAGCATATCCTTTTGCTACTAATCTTGCCTTAAATTTATCAATTGTACCATCTGCTTTAAATTTCGTTTTGTACAACCATTTGCTTCCAATTGGAACTTTATTTTCAGGAAGTTCCACTAATTCCCATGTTTGATTTTTCATAATAGAAGCATACTCATCATTCATAGCATTAATCCATGGTTCATGTTGTTTAGCCTGCTCATAATCAATTGGTTCTTCAACATTCATTATATTAGACATTAAGGCATAGTCTCTATACCTTTCAGGAGGCCGAGTCTGTCGGGACGACCTTCTTGGTGTGGGTGTTCCATCCATGATTCGTCGGCTTTGAGGTGTATCACCCCCGTGTGATGACTCACTGCTGCTAGATGTGCTCGTACTGCTGCTATCATCCTGATCCTGTACCTGTACCTGGACCTGTTCCTGTTCCTGCTTAATCAAAGTATCAAGCTTGATATGTGCATCATTAGAAATATGCCATGTATCATTCTTTGTATTACTTTTATCAGTCTGCTCATGAAACAATACATCACGACTTGCAAATAGTTTATGGGAACTTGGATCAAACAATTTATAGGCTTTCTGATCCGTACAATATCCAATGAAAATACACTTGATGGACTTGGCATCAAGTTTTCTTCTGTTAGCTTCAGGAATATGAGCAAAAGCAGTACATCCAAAGACTTTGAAATGACTCACATCAGGTTTATAACCATAAAGAACCTCAAAAGGAGTTTGAAAAACTAATTTCTTAGTGGGACATCGATTCTTCAGATAAACAGCAGTGTTAATGGCTTCTGCCCAGAAACCATTAGAGATGTTCTTACCTTGCAGCATACTACGAGCAGATTCCACCAAGGTTCTATTCCATCGCTCAGCAACACCATTTTGCTGAGGGGTATGTGGCACTGTGAATTGTTGTTGAATTCCATTAGATTTACAATAGGTGTTAAATGCTTTTGATTTATATTCACCCCCTTGATCAGATCTGAGTATTTTAATGCACTTTCCTGTTTGTTTTTCAACCATATTTCGAAACTCTTTAAAATACTCAAATATATCACTTTTCCTTCTAATGAAATAGACCCAGGTATATCTAGATCTATCATCAATAAAAATAACAAAGTATGAAGCACCACCAAGAGACCTAGTTTGCATAGGTCCGCATACATCAGTGTGAATTAATTCAAGAATATCATACTTCCGTTTCTCAGTATGAACAGGAAACTCTTCTCTATGCTGCTTACCAAGTGCACAAGCTTCACATGGTAAATGTTCACACTTCATAACAGGAAGACCTTCAACCATTGATTTCCTTTGTAACAACGATAAATCATTGTAATTTAGGTGCCCATACCTGTGATGCCATAATTCTGCTGTCGATGTCTCTTGGGATGTCAATGCAACATGGCGCTTGACTGTCACATCCAATCTGTATAATCCTCCAACCCTGGTACCTGTAGAAACAACCTTGTAGTGGTCCTGAACATCTTTCACTATACACCCCAATTTACCAAATTCTACTTTTAAATGATTATCAGTGATAGTGGAAACAGATAGCAAATTCTTTTTAAGAGCAGGTACATACATCACATTATGAATCTGTCGCATTTGTCCATTAGGTAAGTACACATTTATTATGCCATAGCCTTGAACTTTAAGTGACCTATCATCTCCTAGGTAAATGTGTGTACCATCAGATTTCTCATAATATTTATCATACCATTCTTTATTACAAGTCACGTGTGCCGATGCACCAAAATCTATAAACCAAGCATTCTCATCATCAGTTTCAGCAGACAATGCAGCATCAGAAAGAAATAACTTAAGATTTTTAAATCCATCATTCACTGAGGTGTCTCTGTTTATGTAATTTCCATTATGCCTGCTATGTCTTTGATTTGATTCATTATTCTTTCTCCTATAGCAATCTTTAGCCAGATGTCCAGGTTTTCCACAATAATGTCATTCAATGTTCCTTTTAACATAAGAATCAGGAGGTGCCATGCCTTTCTGCTTTGCTTGAAAACGGCCTCTGTTTCTGTCCCATGGTCTCCCTCGGAATGGTTTTTGGCCTCTTGCAGTCAAAGCCAAATCAAAACCATTTGACTCCAGTTCAAAAGTTTTCATGCGCTCTTCTTCTTGAAGAAGAATTCCAGCCAATTCTTCAAATGTAGGGGGTGTCGGTCTAGCTGAGAGCGCTGAAATAAAGACTTTATAGTCTGGGACTAACCCCTTTAACGTAACAGTTACCAAGTCTGTACTAGAAACCTTTTCACCAATATCACCAAGCTTATCACTAAAGTCTTTAATTCGGGAAACAAAGTTGCTAATGCTTTCATTGGTATCCATTTTGATAGATAGCAGCTTTGTTTTTAAAAATAAAATACGGTTTGCATTAGAAGTCTCATACAAACCTTTGAGAGTGTCCCATGTCGCCTTCGAAGTTTCACAGTCCCGAATGTGAGGAATAATATTGTCCTTCACTGACATGCGTAGCAGCACCCTTGCTTTCACTTCACGCTTCTCCCAATCTTGAGTGTTAGTAGGAGGTGGAGGCTTGGTCTCGTCACCTTTGACAATCGGCCAGAGATTGTATGCCTCCAGTACTGTGATGATCTTAAATTTCCAATTTACATAGTTTTCTCCATCAAGTTTTGAAGACTCATTTAAATATGAATCTGCAAGAGGATTAGCCATCTCTCCACCAATGACCAAATTCAAACAAAAATCGCAAGCTTCTTAAACAATAATACCGCAGGCCTCACTGCCTGAGAAATTTACTAAATAAAACTCTGCGTATACACTTGGATCAAATCTTGACTGCTTTCTGGAAACAATTTCTGAGGCAAAACAGCTTTAAAGTTTCCTGAGACAAAAAATTAAAAAATACCCGAGTTCTGGCAGCACACAAGCACGCACAACGGTGCCCGTTCTCGACAGCACCAACAACAGTTCTCGACCGCACCAACAACAGTTCTCGACAGCACTCCTCACTGTCTCGCGTCCACCAGCAAGCGGTTCCGAGTTCTGGCAGACAAGGCTTCTCAACGGTCTTCGACAGCACCGGGTTCTGGACAGGGCCTGGACAGGGCCAACCTCGACGCACTCCACACAGCACTCCACGCAGCCTTTCTTGCGGTCAACAGTTTAAAAACCTCCACGCAGCCGTCTTGAGGTCTCTTCACGCACACACTAATTCACGCACACAGGTCTCTTCACGCACACTCTAATGGCAGAGTCACTCCCTGCCCACGAAGAGAAGAGAGGCGCAAACAAAAGAGCTCTGTGCTCTGATACCAAATTAAAAACAAATACAACACAAAGACACACAACTTCATTAATTCAATTGCTTAATTACATCACACTTATATAGGAAAACTTATGCAACCAATTCCTAACCACTCACAACTAATTCTTGTTCAACTGCTCATAACTAATTCTGTTCAACTGCTTCATAACTAAATCTATTTCTGCATTATTTTCACAATCCATCCTACGTTCTAGTTCTTGCAGAGATACCAACAATTCCCTACGCTTCAAGACACCATCCTGTTCAGACAAACAGATTGCAAATCATTTTCATAAAGCCCAAAGGAATACTTGATCCCTCAAGAATTAAGTGGGGGAATATGTCAAAACTTTTTCACAAGTTAAATACTGAGTTATCCACATATTACATTCCAAATGATGGGCCATCTTTATGTCGATTGTTGATTTCCTGAATATTAAGGAATCAACAAACCACTTAAGCTCAGAGCAAAGGATGACTTATTCTAACATTCCAGTTTTTAATTCCAGAGGAGCAATTTATATTATAAAAAAGCAGGACCTAAATGATGTTATATTTAAATATTGTACACCAAATACTAATATTAAATAATTAAAATATTGTACACCAAATACTAATATTAAATAATTACATCATTACACAAGGAGAAAGACAAAAGCATGGGAGGCTATGATTCCACAAGAAAAGAATAAAAAAGAGCCTAGGAAGCTCAAAAAGAGTTTACTGAGTTGATTTTCAAAAAAAATGGCATAGGAAGCTCAAAAGGAGTTTACTTAGTTAATTTTCAGTGTTGGGCCAACTTCAGGTTAACTAATAAATTCGAAGTATATTCTTCGTGATATTTTGAAGATCCTTCTATGTTTTTAGATTATTATGTACTGCTGCAAAGCAATTTCATACTTACATTATTTGCAAGCTTTCTCATTGAACTTGAATAATGCTTTTCTTATATTAAAATTCTCATAAACCATGAAATGTCTTCTTATAATTCATTAGAGTGATCGACTTTGTTTTTCTTACTGCTCTTGGTTTGCTCAACTGCAGTTGTTTAACTAAACCATGAAAAGTTCTTCTTATAATTCATTAGAGTCATCGACTTTATTTTTCTTAATGCTCTTGGTTTATTCCATTCATGTGTGGTTTAACTATGTTAGTTTATTCAATTTTGTTTTTCTTAATATTGTTGGGTTTATTAAGCTTATCTTTATTCTATTAAATTTTAATGGTTTTACTAAGTGTTGGCTTGTTACATTAGATTGGGTTTACAAAAGTTTTACTAGGTATGGACTCTACTCTAATGGGTTTGCTCTAGTTCATCAATTTTGAAGATTTTTATTGTGCTGGGTGGCTAGTCAAGTTCTCGTGGGTGAGTTGTGTTCAATTAATTTTTTGGCTTAACACCAATAAGTTGATACATGTTGATTATCATATTTTATTAATTTTTTTCTTGAAAATTGCAATTTCAAATTTACAAAATTTGATTCAAATAAACTATAGTTTTTTTAATATATTTATTAGATTCTTATTATCATTATGTCTTATGTAAATATTCATCAACATTTTGTTTTGATAATACAAATCACACAAAATGTTGATTACATTATAATACAACCAAAATATATTTTGAATATTTTTATTATAAAAAGATATACAACGAAAATATAATGTAAATAGGTAAATGAAATAAGTATTGGGGTTTTCAGAGTGCATTATCTTTTAATAGCGCATTTAGCACTCATTGCATCTGGTGATGCTCACAGGGGTGAAGAAGTGGGATTGAAACTACTATGGAGTTTTTCCCACAATCAAGCCCACTTAGCGTGCTATCCCATTTGCAAAACCTTAGCAAGTATTGTACCTCATAAATTCATATAAAATTTCCCTTCACATTTTTAAATTAAATATTGGAGTTTTCGCATTGCATTATATTAGATATCATTTTGAAATTCAAGTGGGTCAAGTAAATCATTCATCTATAACTATTATAAAAATATATAATAATAAAATTTATTTGAAAAAACAACTAATAAACAACTTACCAGTAATGCATTTACTTGATAATTGAGCGGAAACTACAAGCGCGCTGTCCAATATTTTGAATTTGTGGCGAACTTCGTACTTTTCCTTTAAACCATGAAGGATATGATAGTATCAGTGACGCTAGGTTCAGCCACATCCACCTGCCCCAAAATAGTAATAGCAGTAAATTATTAAGACAGAGCGTTATAAATGCATAAAAGCCAAATGAATACTTGTATAAGCACTCACCTGCTGGAATCGTCGCTCAATTGCAGCATCTTTCTCCACACAATCACGATACTCTTCTGGAGTAGTTGCTCCAATGCACCTAAGTTGGCCCCGACCAAGCATTGGTTTTACTGGATTATTCCACAACCAAACCCTAAAATCAGTCACTTAGAATAATCCTTAATCTTAGTTAATAACATATATGATTATTGGTTGAACAAAGTGTTTAATCATACATAACCGAAGCACGCTTCTCTTACGGGTACCCAGAACCGAATGAATTCCGTCAATAAAGAGAATAACTTTTCCCTGTGCATCTTCCACCTCTTTCAGTACAGACTCAAGTCGCTTTGTAAATTTATTGTTATTGCCACTATCCTCAAGGGCTTTCATATCCAAGGCTATCAAATCAACCTTACATCTAGCAAATTGCTGTGTAAAACCATTTGAAAAACAAAACTACTTAGTTTCTGTGTCAATCTTGCAAGCTGAAAATAATCCTGCAACCAAAAATCCACTGAAACACTGTACACGTGCAATCCAAGACTATCAAATCAACCTTACATCTAGCAAATTGCTGTGTAAAACCATTTGAAAAACAAAACTAATTAGTTTCTGTGTCAATCTTGCAAGCTGAAAATAATCCTGCAACCAAAAATCCACTGAAACACTGTACACGTGCACAAGCACCCTTCCTGTTGAAGTTGTAATTTCCCCTACGCGGCAAACAATTCCAGCAAAACCATTGTTTCATTTCGCACCGCCCTCACGCAAAAGCGGTATCCGTAAGGAGGCCTCCGACACAATCCGTTGCTGCCACGCGTCCAGTGTACAACTCCGAAACCACCAATTCCCCGGACATTAAACTTCGTTTGAGTTGTGTGACTTGAGCTTGCGAATTGCGTCCGATCAAGTCAACGGACCAGGATCTTCTTCAACTTGCATGAACGTTTTTGGTTTGACCGCCGACGTTGTCAGTAAATCAATTAATGTAATTTAACGTAGTCCGTAGAATGTTTGGTAAATTTTTTAATTTTAATAGTTTTTAAAAACCACGGAGGTATGGGCAAGTCAATGCCTTATTAAATCCTTTTGGTTTTTGGTGTGGTTTTTGATATATGTTTTTGTGTGTGCTCATTCGTGTATGTAATGTAATATGTAATGAATGAAATGAAAAGGGCTCGCGGCAGCAAATGAAGAATAAGGGAAATTTTGAAAAGAAAATGTAATGTGCAGCAGCACAAAACAAATGTAAGTCATTTTTGTTGTTCACGGCATATGAAATTTACACAGAGCAGTGTGAATTTTTTAGGGAAAGCAAATTGAAAATGCACAGCAGTGTGAAACAAGAAGTGGGTATGTAATTTTGTTTTGCTGGAGGGTTTTGTAATACGCATGAACGTATGATGAAATTGTTTTACAGCAGTAAACTTATGTAAGAATTTCTTATTCTACAACAGTAAATGCAAAAGCCTTTTTTTTACAGCAGTAAAATGTGAATGAAGATTTTACACAGCAGTGTAAAAATCATTTGTAAAAGAGAGACAAAGTATTTTGTTTTGGTGAAAGTTCTTGGTGAATCCCTCTAGCAGAGGAAGAAATTTGTATCAGGTCTTTTATAAATTAATACAAGTTTATTATGGGTGTGAAAAATCTCTGTTCTTAGAAATTTTATTAGCTTCCCTGTGTTAAAGATCCTGTGGCAAAAACAGAGCATTTTCTCTGTTCAGTTAATTTATGTTTGAAATTACCAGAAATTTCCAACATGGTATCAGAGCAGATCCAGGCTCTTTGAAGGTGTAAAGAAGCTGAAGGAAGGTTCCTTTTGTTGCAGCAGTAAATCCTCTCCAGCAAAGTGAAGTCTCAGGCAAAAGGATCCAGGTATTTCTCAGACCAGTTTTTGTGTTACTGCTGAAGAAACAGTCAGTTTTTTTTTAATATACAGTCAAGGATTTAGAGGCATAGCTGAGAATGCAAGGAATGGCTAGCACAAGCATTAGCATAGGCATGTTTAATACTCAGCTCCCACAGTTTAATGGGATAAACTATGATTACTGGGCAATAACCATGAGAGCCCTGTTTGTCTCACAAGATCTATGGGAACTTGTTGAGGATGGTTTTGAAGAACTAGCAGATGAAAATCAGTTTAATAGATTAACTCAGGCAGAGAAGGATCTATTGAAGAGCAATAGGAAGAAGGATTCAAAAGCCCGTGTGTTTTTGTATCAAGCAGTGGACCAGAGTGTGTTTCCAAGGATAAAAACAACTAAGACATCCAAAGAAGCATGGCAAACCCTCAAGACAGCCTATCAAGGCATGGAGAAAGTGAAGACAACAAAACTACAGTTGTTGAGGAAAGATTTTGAGAACCTGTGCATGAAGGAGTCAGACAATATTGATTCATTCTTCACACATGTGATTGGTCTGGTCACACAGATAAGGACTCATGGAGAAACTCTTGAAGAAAGGAGGATTGTGGAGAAAATATTGAGGGTCCTACCCTCAAAGTTTGATGTGATTGTCACCACCATAGAAGAGACAAAGGATCTCTCAAACTTTTCAGTTGATGAACTTCATGCATCACTAATAACACATGAACAGAGGTTGAGTAGAAATGAAAACTCATCTCTAGAGCAAGCCTTCAAGACCCAGATGTCCTTTGGAAGAGGAAGAGGTCAAGGCAGAGGAAACAAGAGAGGAAGAGGCAGAAGTCAGAACAGAGGTGGAAGGAACAGTTCAGCAAATGCTCAAGGAAGAAGCAGCAATCCAAATCAGAACCAAGGCCAGGGCAGCAGCCAACAAAGAGGACAACATCATGCTCAAGGACAAAGGTATGAAAAATCCAATGTCCAATGTTATTATTGTAAAAAATATGGGCATTATGCAAATGAATGTAGGAAGAAGCAACATGATATGAGTAATAAACCAAATGCAAATGTCACTAGAGAAAACATCAGTCAAGATAATGTGTTGTTAGCTTGTAACATGGCTGAAACAAACAGTGAAGACATATGGTTTTTAGACTCAGGTTGCAGCAACCATATGACAGGAAACTTAGCCCTGTTTTCTGCCCTAGATAAAAATGTGAAATCAGAAGTCACACTTGGGACTGATAGCAAAATTTCTGTTATGGGAAAAGGAGAGGTAAAAATATTTACAAAGAAAGGTGAGAAGAAAACCATAGCAGATGTCTACTATGTTCCTGGAATGAGATGTAACCTCTTGAGTATTGGACAGCTTGTTCAAAAGGGGTACAATGTCTTCTTTGAGAATGATGTATGCAACATCATGGATAGAGCACCCAGCAAAAGATGTATCGCTGAAGTAAAGATGACAAGGAACAGGATGTTCCCTATCAGAATAAGGGAAAATTTGAAAAACAAAGAAGTAATTGCAGCAGTTACCCAAGAGGCTTTCCAAAGTGTACCAAAGGATGAAAATTGGTTATGGCACTTAAGATTTGGACATCTCAACTTTGAATGTCTTAACGTGTTGAGTAGGAAAGGAATGGTAAGAGGATTACCATTGATAGAGAAACCGGAGAGCCTTTGTGAAGGTTGTATCTTGGGGAAACAACATAGAGAAAGTTTTCCATCAGGGAAAAGCATAAGGGCAAAGGCACCCTTAGAAATTTTCCACTCAGATTTGTGTGGACCGATGCAAAATCCATCTTTAGCTGGCAGCCAATATTTTCTAACATTCATTGATGATTTTACCAGAAAGACTTGGGCTTATTTTCTAAAGAACAAAAGTGAAGTGTTTGAAAAATTCCGGAATTTCAAAGCACTTGTGGAAAACCAAAGCGGGCTGCATGTCAAAGTTTTAAGAACTGACAGAGGAGGTGAGTACATCTCCAAGGAATTCCTACGGTTTTGTAGAGAAAATGGAATTCATAAGCAATTCACAGCTAGGTACACTCCGCAGCAAAATGGAGTTGCTGAAAGGAAGAACAGGACCATCATGGATATGGCGAGGAGCATGTTGAAGGCAAAGCATTTGCCAAATGATTATTGAGCTGAAGCTGTACATTGTGCAGTGTATATTTTGAATAGGTTTCCTACAAAAACTGTGATGAACAAAGTGCCGGAAGAAGCATGGAGTGCGAGAAAGCAAGGAGTCACCCACATGAAAGTTTTTGGATGTGTGGCCTATGCACACATCCCGGATCAGCTGAGGAAGTTGGATAACAAAGGGGAGAAATGTATTTTCATTGGATACAGTGAGGAATCCAAGGCTTACAGGTTGTATATCCCATCCACCAAGAAGTTTTTTGTGAGCAGAGATGTTCAATTCATTGAGGAGGAAGCTTGGGATGGAAGCATAGAGAAAACAGTGAATATTAAAAACCGTTTGTCTCATGATGAAGATGATGAAGAGATGGCTGAAATACATCCCCAAACAGCAGCGCCAACAAAAGGACAGCAAGGAACACCCTTGAGGATAAATGAAAGTGCTTCTCCAAGCACACCACAAGGAGGAAATTCAAGTGCATCTTCAAGCACTTGCACACCAAATGAAAGAGGTAAGAAGTTCAGAAATTTAAGTGACATTTATGATGAAGGAATGAATTCCTTGTTTGCTTTGTATTTTCATGTTGATGACCCTATTCATTTCGAAGATGCAATTAAGGATAGGAAATGGATAGAAGCTATGGATGAGGAGATCAATGCCATAGAAAGAAACATGACATGGGATTTGGTAGAACTACCAAAACGTAAAGAGGTCATAGGATTTAAATGGGTCTACAAGACCAAGTGCAATGCTGAAGGCAAGATAGAAAGGCACAAGGCAAGGCTGGTTGTCAAGGGATACAAGAAGCAGTATGGAAGAGATTATGAGGAAACTTTCGCACCGGTTGCAAGAATGAAAACGGTGAGAGCAGTGTTGTCATAGCAGCACAAAACAGGTGGAAAGTTTATTAAATGGACGTGAAGTCAGCATTCCTAAATGGAGTGTTAATGGAAGAGGTTTACATTGAACAACCTCTAGGCTATGAGAAGAAAGGTCAAGAGCACAAAATGTGCCGATTGAAGAAAGCTCTTTATGGGCTGAAGCAAGCGCCAAGAGCATGGTACAGTAGGATAGATTCCTATCTACTGGAAAATGGATTTGACAAATGTGAGGGAGAACCCACTGTCTACGTCAAAGAAAAGGATGGTAAATTGCTAATTGTTGTGTTATATGTTGATGATGTGATTTTTACAGGTAATGATGACTACCTCATTGAACAGTTCAAAACAGTCATGAAAGAAGAATTTGAAATGACTGACATGGGTTTGTTGAGATACTTCTTAGGAATAGAAGTAGATCAAAATGAAAATGGAATTTTTATCTCACAGGCAAAATATGTAAATGAAGTGTTGGAAAGATTTCATATGCAAGGCAGCAATCACTCCCACAATAATGGGATTAAAACTCAGCAAAGAGGACAGCAGCAAGGACTTTGATCCTAGTTTGTACAAGAGTATAGTTGGTAGCCTAATGTATTTGACTGCAACTAGGTCTGACATAATGTTTGTTGTTAGTTTAATTTCTAGATTCATGGAGAGGCCAAAAGAAGCACATTGGCAGGCAGCAAAAAGAATTCTGAGGTATGTTAAAGGTACTAAAAAATTTAACATTTTATATACTACTTCAGAATGTTCAGATTTAGTTGGATACACTGATAGTGATTGGGCTGGAAGTGTAGATGATCGGAAAAGCACTTCTGGTTATGTTTTTCACATGGGTTCAGGAGCCATTTCATGGGCTTCTAAGAAGCAGTCCATTGTAGCATTGTCTACAGCAGAGGCAGAATATGTGGCAGCTACAGCAGCAGCATGTCAAGCAGTTTGGATGAAAAGGATGTTGAGGAGCTTAGGCCAAGAGTAGGCAAAAGCAACAGTGATTTTTTGTGACAATAGCTCAGCTATTGCATTATCCAAGAATTTGGTGTTTCATAAGAGAACGAAACACATCGACACAAGGTTTCACTACATCAGAGAATTGGTGAGCAATGGAGAAATTGTTCTAGAACATTGCAGGACTCAGGAACAGGTAGCGGACATTTTGACCAAGCCACTAGATCAGAAAAGCTTTGAATTTTTGAGGAAGTGTTTGGGTATGACTGAATGCCGAGCAGCTGAAATTAAAGGGGAGTGTTGAAGTTGTAATTTCCCCTGCGCGGCAAACAGTTCCAGCAAAAACATTGTTTCATTTCGCACCACCCTCATGCAAAAGCGGTATCCGTAAGGAGGCCTTCGACACAATCCGTTGCTGCCACGTGTCCAGTGTACAACTCTGAAACCACCAATTCCCCGGACATTAAACTTCGTTTGAGTTGTGTGACTTGAGCTTGCGAATTGCGTCCGATCAAGTCAACGGACCAGGATCTTCTTCAACTTGCATGAACGTTTTTGGTTTGACCGCCGACGTTGTCAGTAAATCAATTAATGTAATTTAACGTAGTCCGTAGAATGTTTGGTAAAATTTTTAATTTTAATAGTTTTTAAAAACCACGGAGGTATGGGCAAGTCAATGCCTTATTAAATCCTTTTGGTTTTTGGTATGGTTTTTGATATATGTTTTTGATATATGTTTTTGTGTGTGCTCATTCGTGTATGTAATGTAATATGTAATGAATGAAATGAAAAGGGCTCGCGGCAGCGAATGAAGAATAAGGGAAATTTTGAAAAGAAAATGTAATGTGCAGCAGCACAAAACAAATGTAAGTCATTTTTGTTGTTCACGGCATATGAAATTTACACAGAGCAGTGTGAATTTTTTAGGGAAAGCAAATTGAAAATGCACAGCAGTGTGAAACAAGAAGTGGGTATGTAATTTTGTTTTGCTGGAGGGTTTTGTAATACGCATGAGCGTATGATGAAATTGTTTTACAGCAGTAAACTTATGTAAGAATTTCTTATTCTACAGCAGTAAATGTAAAAGCCTTTTTTTTACAGCAGTAAAATGTGAATGAAGATTTTACACAGCAGTGTAAAAATCATTTGTAAAAGAGAGACAAAGTATTTTGTTTTGGTGAAAGTTCTTGGTGAATCCCTCTAGCAGAGGAAGAAATTTGTATCAGGTCTTTTATAAATTAATACAAGTTTATTATGGGTGTGAAAAATCTCTGTTCTCAGAAATTTTATTAGCTTCCCTGTGTTAAAGATCATGTGGAAAAAACAGAGCATTTTCTCTGTTCAGTTAATTTATGTTTGAAATTACCAGAAATTTCCAACATGGTATCATAGCAGATCCAGGCTCTTTGAAGGTGTAAAGAAGCTGAAGGAAGGTTCCTTTTGTTGCAGCAGTAAATCCTCTCCAGCAAAGTGAAGTCTCAGGCAAAAGGATCCAGGTATTTCTCAGACCAGTTTTTGTGTTACTGCTGAAGAAACAGTCAGTTTTTTTTTAATATACAGTCAAGGATTTAGAGGCATAGCTGAGAATGCAAGGAATGGCTAGCACAAGCATTAGCATGGGCATGTTTAATACTCAGCTCCCACAATTTAATGGGAAAAACTATGATTACTGGGCAATAACCATGAGAGCCTTGTTTGTCTCACAAGATCTATGGGAACTTGTTGAGGATGGTTTTGAAGAACCAGCAGATGAAAATCAGTTTAATAGATTAACTCAGGCAGAGAAGGATCTATTGAAGAGCAATAGGAAGAAGGATTCAAAAGCCCGTGTGTTTTTGTATCAAGCAGTGGACCAGAGTGTGTTTCCAAGGATAGCAACAGCTAAGACATCCAAAGAAGCATGGCAAACCCTCAAGACAGCCTATCAAGGCATGGAGAAAGTGAAGACAACAAAACTACAGTTGCTGAGAAAAGATTTTGAGAACCTGTGCATGAAGGAGTCAGAGAATATTTACTCATTCTTCACACATGTGATTGGTCTGGTCACACAGATAAGGACTCATGGAGAAACTCTTGAAGAAAGGAGGATTGTGGAGAAAATATTGAGGGTCCTACCCTCAAAGTTTGATGTGATTGTCACCACCATAGAAGAGACAAAGGATCTCTCAAACTTTTCAGTTGATGAACTTCATGCATCACTAATAACACATGAACAGAGGTTGAGTAGAAATGAAAACTCATCTCTAGAGCAAGCTTTCAAGACCCAGATGTCCTTTGGAAGAGGAAGAGGTCAAGGCAGAAGAAACAAGAGAGGAAGAGGCAGAAGTCAGAACAGAGGTGGAAGGAACAGTTCAGCAAATGCTCAAGGAAAAAGCAGCAATCCAAATCAAAACCAAGGCTAGGGCAACAACCAACAAAGAGGACAACATCATGCTCAAGGACAAAGGTATGAAAAATCCAATGTCCAATGTTATTATTGTAAAAAATATGGGCATTATGCAAATGAATGTAGGAAGAAGCAACATGATATGAGTAATAAACCAAATGCAAATGTCACTAGAGAAAACATCAGTCAAGATAATGTGTTGTTAGCTTGTAACATGGCTGAAACAAACAGTGAAGACATATGGTTTTTAGACTCAGGTTGCAGCAACCATATGACAGGAAACTTAGCCCTGTTTTCTGCCCTAGATAAAAATGTGAAATCAGAAGTCACACTTGGGACTGATAGCAAAATTTCTGTTATGGGAAAAGGAGAGGTAAAAATATTTACAAAGAAAGGTGAGAAGAAAACCATAGCAGATGTCTACTATGTTCCTGGAATGAGATGTAACCTCTTGAGTATTGGACAGCTTGTTCAAAAGGGGTACAATGTTTTCTTTGAGAATGATGTATGCACCATCATGGATAGAGCACCCAGCAAAAGATGTATTGCTGAAGTAAAGATGACAAGGAACAGGATGTTCCCTCTCAGAATAAGGGCAAATTTGAAAAACAAAGAAGTAATTGTAGCAGTTACCCAAGAGGCTTTCCAAAGTGTACCAAAGGATGAAAATTGGTTATGGCACTTAAGATTTGGACATCTCAACTTTGGAGGTCTTAACCTGTTGAGTAGGAAAGGAATGGTAAGAGGATTACCATTGATAGAGAAACCGGACAGCCTTTGTGAAGGTTGTATCTTGGGGAAACAACATAGAGAAAGTTTTCCATCAGGGAAAAGCATAAGGGCAAAGGCACCCTTAGAAATTGTCCACTCAGATTTGTGTGGACCGATGCAAAATCCATCTTTAGCTAGCAGCCAATATTTTCTAACATTCATTGATGATTTTACCAGAAAGACTTGGGCTTATTTTCTAAAGAACAAAAGTGAAGTGTTTGAAAAATTCCGGAATTTCAAAGCACTTGTGGAAAACCAAAGCGGGCTGCATGTCAAAGTTTTAAGAACTGACAGAGGAGGTGAGTACATCTCCAAGGAATTCCTACGGTTTTGTAGAGAAAATGGAATTCATAAGCAATTCACAGCTAGGTACACCCCGCAGCAAAATGGAGTTGCTGAAAGGAAGAACAGGACCATCATGGATATGGCGAGGAGCATGTTGAAGGCAAAGCATTTGCCAAATGATTATTGAGCTGAAGCTGTACATTGCGCAGTGTATATTTTGAATAGGTTTCCTACAAAAGCTGTGATGAACAAAGTGCCGGAAGAAGCATGGAGTGGGAGAAAGCAAGGAGTCACCCACATGAAAGTTTTTGGATGTGTGGCCTATGCACACATTCCGGATCAGCTGAGGAAGTTGGACAGCAAAGGGGAGAAATGTATTTTCATTGGATACAGTGAGGAATCCAAGGCTTACAGGTTGTATATCCCATCCACCAAGAAGTTTTTGTGAGCAGAGATGTTCAGTTCATTGAGGAGGAAGCTTGGGATGGAAGCATAGAGAAAACAGTGAATATTAAAAACTGTTTGTCTCATGATGAAGATGATGAAGAGATGGCTGAAATACATCCCCAAACAGCAGCGCCAACACAAGGACAGCAAGGAACACCATTTAGGATAAATGAAAGTGCTTCTCCAAGCACACCACAAGGAGGAAATTCAAGTGCATCTTCAAGCACTTGCACACCAAATGAAAGAGGTAAGAAGTTCAGAAATTTAAGTGACATTTATGATGAAGGAATGAATTCCTTGTTTGCTTTGTATTTTCATGTTGATGACCCTATTCATTTCAAAGATGCAATTAAGGATAGGAAATGGATAGAAGCTATGGATGAGGAGATCAATGCCATAGAAAGAAACAAGACATGGGATTTGGTAGAACTACCAAAAGGTAAAGAGGTCATAGGAGTTAAATGGGTCTACAAGACCAAGTGCAATGCTGAAGGCAAGATAGAAAGGCACAAGGCAAGGCTGGTTGTCAAGGGATACAAGCAGCAGTATGGAAGAGATTATGAGGAAACTTTCGCACCGGTTGCAAGAATGGAAACGGTGAGAGCAGTGTTGTCCATAGCAGCACAAAACAAGTGGAAAGTTTATCAAATGGACGTGAAGTCAGCATTCCTAAATGGAGTGTTAATGGAAGAGGTTTACATTGAACAACCTCTAGGCTATGAGAAGAAAGGTCAAGAGCACAAAGTGTGCCGATTGAAGAAAGCTCTTTGTGGGCTGAAGCAAGCGCCAAGAGCATGGTACAGTAGGATAGATTCCTATCTACTGGAAAATGGATTTGACAAATGTGAGGGAGAACCCACTGTCTACGTCAAAGAAAAGGATGGTAAATTGCTAATTGTTGTGTTATATGTTGATGATGTGATTTTTACAGGTAATGATGACTACCTCATTGAACAGTTCAAAACAGTCATGAAAGAAGAATTTGAAATGACTGACATGGGTTTGCTGAGATACTTCTTAGGAATAGAAGTAGATCAAAATGAAAATGGAATTTTTATCTCACAGGCAAAATATGTAAATGAAGTGTTGGAAAGATTCCATATGCAAGAGTGCAAGGCAGCAATCACTCCCACAATAATGGGATTAAAACTCAGCAAAGAGGACAGCAGCAAGGACTTTGATCCTAGTTTGTACAAGAGTATAGTTGGCAGCCTAATGTATTTGACTGCAACTAGGCCTGACATAATGTTTGTTGTTAGTTTAATTTCCAGATTCATGGAGAGGCCAAAAGAAGCACATTGGCAGGCAGCAAAAAGAATTCTGAGGTATGTTAAAGGTACTAAAAGATTTGGCATTTTATATACTACTTCAGAATGTTCAGATTTAGTTGGATACACTGATAGTGATTGGGCTGGAAGTGTAGATGATCAGAAAAGCACTTCCGGTTATGTTTTTCACATGGGTTCAGGAGCCATTTCATGGGCTTCTAAGAAGCAGTCCATTGTAGCATTGTCTACAGCAGAGGCAGAATATGTGGCAGCTACAGCAGCAGCATGTCAAGCAGTTTGGATGAGAAGGATGTTGAGGAGCTTAGGCCAAGAGCAGGCAAAAGCAACAGTGATTTTTTGTGACAATAGCTCAGCTATTGCATTATCCAAGAATTCGGTGTTTCATAAGAGAACGAAACACATCGACACAAGGTTTCACTACATCAGAGAATTGGTGAGCAATGGAGAAATTGTTCTAGAACATTGCAGGACTCAGGAACAGGTAGCGGACATTCTGACCAAGCCACTAGATCAGAAAAGCTTTGAATTTTTGAGGAAGTGTTTGGGTATGACTGAATGCCGAGCAGCTGAAATTAAAGGGGAGTGTTGAAGTTGTAATTTCCCCTGCGCGGCAAACAGTTCCAGCGAAAACATTGTTTCATTTCGCACCACCCTCACGCAAAAGCGGTATCCGTAAGGAGGCCATCAAAGCTCATCAAAAGCCTTATATTTGTAAAAGACGTCATCAGAAACTACTTAGAGAGGAACACATAATTCATTTGGGCATCGAAGTTCATATATGCACACTTGAATTTCAAAAACGATAAAGTCGGCTCAAAAGATCCTACTCAATAAAATCTGATCAATTAAAACTTAATGTATGTCAATAAAATTTGAAGTTAGGTGGAGAAAATATTATTAAACTTCCTCAACTATCTATATTACAATCGATCAAAGCTCATCAAAACTATATAAATCTAAAAAATAGAAAAAAAGAAAATAGGGAAAAGAATAGTGTAAGATTCGCAAATAAGATGTTATCAGAAACTATTCAAGGAGGAACACATAACTCACCTGTTATCAAAGTCCAGATATGCAACTGTTCATGGAGGAGCACAACTCGCTTGTTATCAAAGTTTAAATATGTACATTTGAATTTCAACAACGATAAAGTCTGTTCAAAAGTTTAAAAGATTTTATTCAATAAAACTTGATGATGAATCACACTTATTTGTTCGAAATGTGTTAGCAAAAAAAATCTCCCATGTGATTTTTACCAAAAACTTTTATTTAAAACCTTATTAATTGAAACCCAATACATGTCAATAAAATTTAAACCTTTATTTAAAACCTAATACATGTCAATAAAATTTGAATTTTAGTAGAAAGGTTATTATTAAACCCTCCCAACTACCTAAGCCACAATTAACCAAAAATAAAGGAAAAAAATAGGGAAACGAATTGAGTAAGATTCTAAAATAAAACGTCATCAAAAACTGTTCACATAGGAACGCATAATCCACTGGCCATCAAAGTTCAGATTTGCACGCTTGAAAGTCTGCTCACAGGTTCAAAAGATCCTATTCAATAAAACCTTATCCATTAAAATCCAGTACAAATTCAAAAGTAAAAACTTAAGATTCACGGGGTTCTCTAACTGCAGTGAAACATCATTTGTCTTCACGAAGAGGGCTTCAAAACGCACTCAAATTATCTATAATGTACCATGAAGTGATATAAACATAAACTTCAAAAAGCGGGAACAAAAAATAAAGATTTCTGAGGCATTGCCAATTACTACTATTTTCGGTTGAGAATTTCAAGTTTTAAACGGTAAACGCTAGAACCTCAGATCCATGTTCCATGTTTTCTTATGCATTTCAGAAAATATGATTAAAACTTCAAAATCACATTCTCAAAGTTCAATGAATCACTAATCTTGGGCAATGAGGTGATAAAAGCTAAAATTCCAATGGAGGGAAAAATGCGAAGGATTGACATCAGAGTCTAGACCGCCGATAAAAGCAATAACAGTTTTACTTGAAATTTTCAAAAAATCAGGCTACTCAACAATTTCCTGTCAAAGGTTCTGAATTTTAGACTATCAACATAGAACTATTTTTACTCTGATTCTACTAAGCTCAGAGATATTGAGAGTAAAGATGGATCTATGCAGATTTAATCGTCCCTTTAAATAGGCTACATTACAGGTGAATACCATGGCTCAATGCCAATAGGCTACATTCCATATATATATATAATTCTTGCTTATTTAAATTTTTATTTATTTATCATACTTGTTTTATAAATATGGTATTTGGCCCATAGTATTAAAACGGTATTTAACACATAAACTTCACCTAAATAAAACCTCTTTTTTGAGTTTCTTTGAATATAAAGAGGTCTGTGGAGTAAATATAAAAAGGGATTTTATTTATTTACCATACTTTTAATTTATTTATCTTTTTATTTATTTACCATACCTTTAGTTGATTTATATATTTATTTATTTACCATAACTATTTTTTGAGTGTTCATAAACTTTTTTATGCTTTAAATTTATATTGTGTTTATATGTAATAATAATTAAATTGATTTTTAAATAAGGACGACATTAGATTAAAAATGTCAAATGTTAAAAAATACATGTTAAATGTTTACTTTTACATCTCATATCGGGTTGTAGAGGGTTTCTCCACGCAATAAAAATTACATGTTAAATGTTTACAATTATCTTTACTTTTACATATACATGTCATACACAATAAATTTACCCCATATTGGCTTATAGAGCGACACAATAAACACATTAGCGAGGAACAGTTTTCAAGCTATATGTTCAAAAAGTATGTGGTAGTCTAACCATTATGTTTTTTTGCCTTAAAAATTATGGAAATTCCGGTCATATTTTGAAAAAATCTGGTGGGGATTTTTTTTTAAATCCAAGTAAAAACTATCTAAATTCATAATTTTAGGTGCCCCAAAGGTTTTTGATGGTGTTGAATCCATTTCCACCATCAAAAATATGATTCAAATAGTGTCTTAAAATTTATGTTTTAATTAAGTGCGTGTGTGGTTGCATATCCTCGACGCAACCTATTCTCTGTTTTAATTAAGTCCCTATGTTGTTGTGATATCCTGGCCGCAACCTATTTCTCATCCAATTGACCAAATTTCTAAGTGAGACTCCTCTATTTTGCCTCCCCATAAAATTTTTCTAACATGGTATCACAGTGGGTTAAATATTGTTAGTGTAAAAACAAGTGTTTTTTACTAATAGTTGAAAATTGTTTTGAGGGCAGAATTTTTGAAGTGTATTTACCAGCACGTAGAAAGTTTTTTCTTTCACTCAGAAATGGAAACATCAAGCACAAACTTAACTAATCTTTAGATACCTCAGTTTAATGGCAAAAATTATGACTAATGGGTTATTACAATGAAGGCCCTGTTTTCTTCTCAAGACATTTGGGATTTGGTGGAGAATGGTTTTCAAGAACCAACAGATGCAGCAACATACAATGCATTGTCTCAAGCAGAAAGAGATTTGTTAAGGGAAAATAGGAATTAGGATTCAAAAGCCCTATTTTATATTTTCCAAGAAGTTCATGAAAGTATTTTCCCAAGGGTTGTAGCAACAACGAAGTCCAAGCAAGCATGGGACACCCTCTACCAAGGCATGGCAAAAGTCAAGACATCAAAACTGCAAATGTTGAGAAGAGATTTTGAAACACTTTGTATGAAAGAGTCTGAGAATGTGGACTCATTTTTTACACATGTAATTGGGTTGGTTACTCAAATCAGGTCTTATGGTGAGACACTTGAAATAAGAATGGTTGAGAAAGTTTTGAGAAGTTTTCCAACAAGGTTTGATGCCATTGTTGTGGCCATAAAAGAGACAAAGGATCTCTCACAATTCTCGGTGGATGAGCTTCACGCATCACTGATTTCTCATGAACATAGATTGAATAGAACAACAAGCTTCTCATTGGAGGATGCCTTCAAAACACAAGTTTCCTTTGGTCAAGGTTGAGGTAGAACAAGATCATATGCTAGAGGAAGAGGAAGAAGTTCACATAGAGGTGGAAGAAGTAGCCCTTCAAGGTCAAGTGGAAGAGGCAGTAATCAAAATCCAAGTCAAGGCCCAAGCCAAAATCAAGCACAAGGTTAGAGGTATGATAAATCTCAAGTCTAATGTCATTACTGTAAGAAGTATGGTCATTATGCAAATGAATGTAGAAAGAAGCAATATGACATTAGTAACAAACCAAGTGTAAATTTCACAAAAGAAAATTAGAACTATGATAGCATGTTTTTAGCTTGTAATGTAGCACAAGAAAAACAAAGTGATATATGGTATCTAGATTTGGGGTGTAGCAACCACATGTCAGGGAACATAGAAATGTTTTCCAATCTAGATGAAAGTGTGAAGTCTGAAGTGACATTAGGGACTAATAGCAAAGTCTTTGTCATGGGCAAAGGAAGAGTTAATATCCTAACAAAGAAGGTGGAGAAGAAGTACATCTCAGATGTTTACTTTGTCCCTGGTTTGAAGCATAACCTCATAAGCATTGGACAACTCATGCAAATGGGTTACAATGTCTTTTTCAAAAATGATGTGTGCACAATTTTGGATAGGCCTCCAAGCGGACAATTGATTGCAAATATTCAGATGACAAATAATAGAATGTTTCCCCTAAAGATAAGATCAGATTTGAAGGAAACTATCAATGAACTCACAAGAGGATGGAAGAAAAGATGCAACTGTCACACAAGTGAACTATCAAGCAGAGATCAAAGATGAAAATTGGTTATGGCATTTGAGATTCGAACATCTCAACTTTGGAGGTTTGAATTTGCTGCATAGGAAAGACATGGTGAAAGGATTACCACTCATAGAAAAACTTGACAACCTATGTGAAGGATGTATCTTGGGCAAGCAACATAGAGAGACATTTCCAGTAGGAAAGTCAGTAAGGGCAAAGGCATCTTTGGAGATTGTCCACTCATATTTATGTGGACCAATGCAGACATCATCAATTGGTGGTAACCACTATCTATTGACCTTCATAGATGACTACACAAGGAAGACATGGGTTTATCTCCTAAAACAGAAAAGTGAAGTGTTTGAGCACTTTTGCCAATACAAAGCTCTTGTTGAGAAGCAAAGTGGACACTACATCAAAGTCCTCAGGATTGACAGAGGTAGCGAATACATCTCAAATGATTTCCTACGGTTTTGTAGGGAACATGGAATTCACAAGAAATTTACAACAAGATATACACTTCAGCAAAATGGTGTGGTAGAAAGGAAGAATATGACCATTATGGAAATGGTAAGGAGTATGTTGAAGGCAAAGCAATTGCCAAATGATTATTGGGCTGAAGTTGTCGCATGTGCAGCATATATCTTGAATAGATGTCCAACCAAAAGTGTCCAAAACGTAGTTCCTAAGGAGGCATGGAGTGGAAGAAAGCATAATGTCACTCACATGAGAGTCTTTGGTTGTGTGGCATATGCACATGTTCCGAATGAGTTGAGGAAGAAGTTGGACAGCAAGGTAGAGAAATGTATATTTGTTAGATACAATGATAAATCCAAGGCATATAAGCTCTACAATCCATTAACCAAGAAGGTCATAATCAACAGAGATGTGTAGTTCATAGAAGAGGAAGCATAGGATGGAAGTTTAGAGAAGACATTCAATGTCAAAGCATGTATACCACATGAGGACAAAAAGGAATTGACATCAACAAGCAATTCCTCAATAGTGACTCCCTCTACTCCTATTCAAGCACAACAAAGCAAGCAACAAGAAACACCATCAACAAATAATAGGACAATGTCATGCAGTCAAGCAAGTGCTTCTCTAAGCACACCACAAATCCCAACACCAAGTGACATGTCAAGCCCATCTTGAGCAAGCACAAGAATACCAAAATTCAAAAATTTAAATGAGATTTATGAGCAAGATGGGGTTGATAGCAGCGCTGGTATGAATTCATTATTTGCTTTGTTTTGTCATGTAGATGACCCAACATATTTTGAAGATGCAGTCAAAGAAGAAAAATGGGTTGCGGCAATGGAGGAAGAAATAGAAGCAATAGAAAATAATGATACATGGGAGTTAGTGGACTTGCCGCAAGGAAAACAAGTCATTGGAGTAAAGTGAGTCTATAAGACCAAAAGCAACATTGAGGGAAAGATTGAAAGGCCCAAAGCAAGGCTAGTTGTCAAAGGATACAGGAAGCATCATGGAAGAGATTATTCAGAGACGTTTGTGCCAATCGCAAGGATGGAGACAGTGCGTATAGTTGTGGCGATTGTCGCGCAACATAAATGGGAAGTGTATCAAATGAATGTAAAATCAGTGTTCTTAAATGGAATGCTGAAAGAAGAAGTGTATGTTGTGCAACTGCCAGGTTATGAGGTAGAAGGCAAAGAAGACAAAGTGTATCGGTTGAGGAAAGCTCTTTATGGGCTGAAGCAAGCACTGCATGCATGGTATAATAGGATAGATGTCTACTTGTTGGACAATGGTTTCAACAAGTGTGACGGTGAGCCTACTCTCTACATCAAAGAGAGCAATGGTAAGATTCTTATTGTCATCTTATATGTAGATGATTTAATTTTTATAGGCAGTGATGATTTCCTCATTGCTGATTTCAAACAAGTCATGAAGAGTGAATTTGAAATGACTGACTTGGGGTTGTTAAGATATTTTTTGGGCATAGAAGTGAAGCAAACAAAAAATGACATTTTTATTTCTCAAGAAAAGTATGTAGCAGAGATTTTGGAGAGGTTTAAAATGCAGAACAACAAGCCCACACCAACTCCAACTGTCATGGGGTTGAAGTTGAGCAAAGAATATTGCAGCAGCAATCTCAATCCAACATTATACAAAATCATGATAGGCAGCTTGATGTATTTGACCACCACTAGGCCAGATATGATGTATGCAGTGAGTTTGGTGTCGAGGTTCATGGGGACACCTAAAGAGACACATTGGCAAGCAGCGAAAAGAGTAAAAGTAGCACAGTTTAATAAATAGGGAAAGATTTGGGAAAAATTTTGGTGGTGAGTATGTTTTAAAATTGTTTTTGTTTAGTTAAGAGTTTGTTTTTTTAGATTTAAGGAAACAGGGTAATAATCCAAGATCAAAAGTATTTGTCTGGCCAGAGTAAAAATTTACACTCTTAAAAGACAACCAAAAAAATAATTTCAGTAGAGTGATAACATGATGAATCAATCTGCACTAGTTGATAACAAAAGAAGTTTTCTCATTAGAAGACATTGATTTTGGGATTAATCATTTGGCTAATGGGAAAGCTAAGGACATTGAAGGTTACGAGGCAGAAATCCTAAAACTTGGAGGTCCTGTCCTCATCCCCCACATCCACAAGCTTCTCAATCAAGTGGTCAAGAAAAGGTTCCCTAAACCATGGACTCAAAGCATCATTATCCCTATTTTTAAAAGTGGGGATACAAATAACCCCGCTAATTATCGAAACATTATGATAAGCCCTCTCCTAGCCAAGTTATATGGTATTATTTTGGAAAAGAATTTGAGCATAGGGCTTGAAAGTGAAGGTAAGTGAGCTAAAGGCCAAGTGGGTTTTAGAAGGCAACACTCAACAACGGACCACTTCGTTATGCTTAGGATCATTATGGAGGAATGCCCCATTGAAAAATCCAATCTCTTATGTTGCTTTGTGGACTTTAGAAAAGCTTTCGATACGGTTCCTAGAAACAACCTATGGAATAGATTATAAGAGCTAAAGGTTCCTTTTGAGTTGAGAGCTGCCGCTATAAGGTTATACGAGAATGTAATTGCCAAGTTAAAAAGCAATGAGGGGTGGTCAAAAGATATTAAGTGTAATATCTGAGTTAAACAAGGTTTCCCCTTCTCCCCTACCCTATTTTGCATTTACATCGACAAGCTAGAAGGTTGTTTAGAGGAAGCAGGATGTGCTGGCACGATCTTAGTTGGGATAGTCGTCATCCTTCTTCTCTATGCTGACAATATCGTTCTTCTCGCAAGGTGCCCATCTGACTTCGACTTCTTAAGGATTTCTGCTCTACCATGGGTATGATTGTTAATAATGACAAAACGAAAGTTATGATTATCAAATCCAAGAAGGACACTTACGCTAATTTTAAGTACGACAATAGTAACTTGTAGGAAGTGTCTTCCTACAAGTACTTAGGAATTGATATTCATCACAAGCTCAACTGGAGCTATAACATTGAGAAAATGATTAATGGCAGGTGGAAAGCTTATTTTGGTCTTGAAAATAATTGTAAAACAACAAACCTCGTAATGTGGGATAGAAAGAAGTTCCTCTTTGAAACTTTAGTCACTCTGGTTATCTTATATGGATGTGAGGTTTGGGGTCGTAGCATCTCCAGAGAATCCTGGAGAAAGATTGAGCAAATCCAGAAGCGTTTTATAACGTATAACCTCAAAATTAAAAGCAACACACCCTATCCTATTCTCCTTATAAAAGTGGGTCTTTCCCCTGTTGAGAGCCTAGCTATGACTAGGCTTCTGTTGTGCAAGCACAAACTCAATAACATAGGAGACGATAGACTTCCTAAACTAGCTTTAAATTCCATCCAAAACCACCTAAGGCTCAAGCGAGGCTGGCATAAAGAAACCAGGGCTTGGTTAAACCATTGGGAGATTGATGAGAATGTTGCATTGCAAAACATTAATAACATTAAAAATATTGTTACTTCTAAGTTAAAAGAAAAAATGTGGTGTGAGAAAGATTTAGCAGCTAAAAGAAAATTAAGATATTATAATAAGGTCATCAACCCCACCCTAGAAGATCAAAAGTATCTCTCTGTTTTAACTAGCTCAAAGAAGAAAATTAATATAACCAAGATTAGAACGAACTCTCATGAGCTCCATAGTGAAACAGGTCGTTGGACAGTTCCTAAAACATCATGGATGGAAAGGTTCTGTCATCTATGTGAGAATATGAACATCGAGGATGAAAATCACTTCCTCTTAGAGTGCCTCGCGTACAACCACATTAGATCTCAGTTTCAAAATCTCTGTTGCAATACTGACCTTCCTAGCCTTTTACGATGTCAAAATTATAGTGAGCTTGGAAGGCTTCTCTCCAAGCTTTTTGAGCATAGGAATAAAATCTTAAATCAAACTAAATAATTTGTTTCTTTAGGTCGGATAGACCAAAATTTGGTCTCAGTGGACGTTAACCATCATCATCATCAATTAAATACAACAAAAACTAAAAATATAGAGCATATTAAAATTTTCAGTGAAAAAAAAAAATTTCCAAAATACTTAACATAAATTTGGGGAGACACTTAAGCCCATTGCATCTTCTTACTTTTACTTTTAGTTGAAAACCTCTGCTTGACAATAAACAAAATAGAGATTTTTATCACTGAAAAGAAAACATATTTGATTTGTTAAATATTTTATATTTTGAATATGTTATAACAACACTAATTTAAATTATGAAATATTTTTCAATAAACTAAATTGTAATTTTAACTAATTAATTTTATATTTTTTACTAATTATTTTATTTAGATTTATTTGTAATGTAATCAATTGTTTATTTGCAGACTTGTCACACTCTCCAACAGTAAGAAATAACCTCCCATCAATCATTCTCCAACAGTAAGAAATAACCTCCCATCAATCATTTAATTTAATTTGACATAATTACCATAACGAATATGATAGAGGCTGGCATTCAATCATACATATGGTATGATAATAAACAATAACATTATACTATTTTACTTTTCAATGGACATCTGTGTAGAGGCACGTTGGTTGGCCGATGTTGCTTGTTTGCCATTACAAAGAATGTTTCATGACATCTACCACGTTTTATGTTTATTGGTTGGATCAACATATCTGATATTAGGTTGAACATTAAAACATTTTTATTATGTTTTAGCAAAATTGGTGGTTGTACACTGTTATTAATATGTCAAAGTATATATTATCAGTACAGATTAAGATTTTAACCAATTAAAATGTAGAAAAATTAAATTTAAAAAAAATAATAATAATTTTTTTTCAAAAATAAACATTAAATAAAATTGTTTAATTTTTAATAAATTTAAAATTAATATTAACATCAATATTTTTTGAATGAGGTATTCTTTGTTACTACCGCGGAGAATAATAAAACCCAAATTTTAATTGATTCATTGAATGACAGTTGAATCTATTATTTTATAACCTAAAAGACTCTTATAATAGAACAAAACAACTATATTGTTTTTATGGCCACTAAGGGTTTAAATTTGGAGTTTAAATCCGTGCTTAGTGGACGTCTATTTTAGAGGTGTTTAAATCTTTGTGACAAAGAACAAAATCCATAAGTTCAAACGCCTAATCCTTTTAAGATGATCTCAAGTGTCTATGGATTATAGATTTATGAATATTTTGGAAATTGAGGCTTTGAATTTTGCCATGTATTTAATATTTAGGAATTCGTTATAGAATTTATTTAATTTTTATTAAAGTTAAAGTTTAAATATAAATAAAGAAGTAATAATTATTTTTCCTACTTACATAAAACAAAAATAAATAAATTTTAAAATAGTGTAAAATATATTAAAAAATTAAAATTAAAATTAATAATTATTTTCCAAAATATTTTAAAATAAATTAATTAATTTTTTATTTATAAAACATATAGTGAGCTCGCGAGGCTTCTCTCCAAGTTTTTTAAGTATAGGAATAAAATCTTAAATCAAAATAAATAATTTGTTTCTTTAGGTCCGATAGACCAATGTTTGGTCTCAGCTTAACCATCATCATCATCATCATTTTATTTAAATAATAAATATTAAACTATTTTTCTAAAATATAATATTCAACATTGAAATTAAAAAATATTAAACAAAATCTTAAAAAATCATAATTTCATTTTAACCTCTAATATTAATATAATTCTATCTTTTTTTTGGCATTGGCCTAGATCCGTCTTGACTCCGGATCTACTTTGCGAGAGGGATCAAATCCTTTGATATGCAAATTTCTTGCATATCCTCTAAGCTCTTGGTAGATTTAGAGTTAAGATGGATCTAGGTTGGTTTAATTTCCCCTTTAAATAGGCTACATTCCAAATGAATACCATGGGTCAATACTGTGAGCCATTTTTATTTTTATTATTATTTTATTTTTATAGGGTTATTTTTATTTTATGTTGACCAACTTAAAATGTTAACATTACATTACATTAATTTTTTTATTTAATTTTATTTTTATTTTATGTAATTTGATTTAGTCAAAATGTTAAACATTACATTATAACATTTCTACCATGTTATCATAAATTAATTTTGGGAGAGGGATGAAATAATGTCCTATTAATTTTATTTATTCCTACTAATAATACGTGAATCTATTGTAGTTTTTTGAAAAAGAGTAAACAAACAAGTACACATTTGATTTCTTATTACCTTTTAAAAGAGACTAAACAAACAATTGAGCTTTTTATAGTACGAAGGGTGAGAATATCTTAAACGAGGAACTTCATGGATTGAAATATATTATATATAAATCCATTATGTTATCCATAAATAACTATAATCTAGAGTCTTATCTATTGAGTCATTTAATGATTAGCTTTAAAGTTTGTTGATTATTAAATTTATTGCAAATTTCAGCATCGCATCCAAATGTTTGTAGATATATGTCAATGCTACATTTTGTTTTGGACTTATGTTCATGAGTGTAGTTCAAATAGGGGAAATGAGAAAAGAAAATAAACATTCAGTTATACATTGACCAAGAAAGATTCATAACTGACTTGAAAACTGAAATCAAACACACAAATAAACACACAGGATTTACATGGTAAAACCTTGACAGGGTGACAAGGAAACATCCACGGGGCAAGGGATTGGAATCTCTATTAACTCAACAATGATTCTCCATGATTACATTTCTCGGGCATTCACTAGTTTTATACAAGCCTCCTCCATTACATAACTGTTGTTTCGGTATAAAACTAACTAGTAGTAACTAATACAATTATTACTCATATTTACATAATTCATTGTCAAACTTCCAACAAACTCCACCTTGACAACAATTTTTCTAATCCCTCGCCCATGCCCATTCATCATCTTTTCTGCAAGCCAAGAGAAGCTAAACACCATCGCAGCTTCTCTACTGTAACTGGCTTTGTGAGTATGTCTACACAATTCTCTCGCGTATGGACCTTTTGAAGAGCTACTTTTCCGCCATCGATCATGTCTCAGAAAATGATACCTTACATCAATGTGCTTGGTTCTGCTGTGATAAGCAGGATTTGTAGCCAAGTGAATAGCACTTTGACTGTCACAAAGTACATCCACTTTCTCCTACGTCCTTCCAATCTCATCAAGCAATCCCTTTAACCAGATTGCTTCTTTACTGGCATCTGAAGTAGCTATATATTCAGCTTCGGTAGTGGACAATGCAACTGTTTCTTGAAGCTTTGACATCCAACTAATTGCTCCACCTACAAGAGTAAAGACATAACCTATAGTATATCTTCTTTTGTCCAAATCACCTGCATAATCAGCATCTACATATCCACATATTGATCCTTCACTACCATTAAAGATGATGCAATGGTTACTTGTGTCTCTTAGATATCGAAGCACCCATTTCACTACTCGCCAATGTTCTTCACCTGGATTTGCCATGAACCTGCTGACAACTCCAACTGCATGTGAAATGTCAGGTCTTGTAGATACCATCTCATACATTAAGTTGCCTACAGCATTTGCATATGGTACATGAGACATATACTGCTTTTCTCATCAGTTCTAGGACTCAAAACCGAAGAAAGCTTAAAATGGGAAGCTAGTGGAACATTAACAGGTTTCACATTGTTCATAGAGAACTTTTCAAGTACTTTCTCCACATACTTCTGCTGTGATAACCAAAGCTTACCATTTTTCCTATCTATGTGTATCTCCATGCCCAAGATATGTTTTTCTACTCCAAGATCCTTCATATCAAATGTCCTAGAGAGATTAGCCTTTAAATTGTTGATCTCTTCCATGCTTTTGCTTGCAATAAGCATATCGTCAACATACAAAGCTAAGATAATGAATATGCCATTGAAACTTTTGAAGTATACACAATGATCATACTCACTTCTTATAAAGTTCTGGCTCACCAAAAAGGAATCAAACTTCTTGTACCATTGTCTGGGAGACTGCCTCAAACCATACAATGATTTCCTGAGCTTGCAAACTAATCTTCTGTTGTGACCTTGTACAGAACCTTCTCGATGTTCCATATATATCTCTTCATTCAAATCACCATGTAGAAATGTTGTTTTAACATCTAACTGTTCTAACTCAAGATTAAGTAACACAATTAGTGCCAACACAGTACGAATAGAAACAAGTTTTACAATTGGAGAAAAAATCTCATGAAAGTCTATACCTTCAACCTGAGAATACCCTTTTGCTACTAGTCTCGCCTTATACCTTTCGATACTTCCATCAACCTTCCGTTTCAGTTTGAAGACCCACTTGCATCCAAAAACACTTCTCCCTTCAGGAAGCTCTACAAGATCCCAAGTATTGTTCTTGGCTAAGGAATCCATTTCTTCTTCCATAGTCGTTTACCATTTTTTGCTATCTGTATCATCTACTGCTTCCTGATAACAAGAAGGTTCCCCATCTTCAGTAATCAAAGCAAAAAATGAAGCAGAATCTTCATACCTTTTGGGAGTTTTTCTTTCCCTTGTAGACCTTCTTAGAGCGACTGGTTGTTGAACTGGTTTAGAAGCTTCAACGACTTCCTTTGTGTCTTCAACACCTTTTTCTCCAGAAGTTTCTCCTTCCTTTTGACTGTCACCGAAAGGTCTAGCCTCCAACTGAACTCGTTGATTTGGCGATACATGTTCCTGTTCAATTCTTTCAACATTTGATTTTAAAAGAGAAGATTCATCAAATGTTACATCTCTATTAATGACTATCTTTCGCAATGTAGGATCCCACAACCTGTATCCTTTCACTGCATTGTCATACCCAACAAAGACATAACATTTCGATTTTGGATCTAATTTTGAACGCTAATTTTTAGGAATAAGAGAATAAGCATCACAACCAAATATTCACAAATGTGAATAATCACAAGACTGACCTGTCCAAACTTCTTCAGGAATTTTACAATTAATTGCAACTGAAAGTGATATGTTAACTAAATAACAAGCAGTAGATACTGCTTCTGCCCACAACTCCTTTTGCAAGTTAGAATTGTTGATCATGCTTCTGGCTCTTTCCATAAGAGTCTGATTAATACGCTCAGAAACACCATTTTGCTGAGGAGTATAAACATCAGTTTTGTGTCTAATAATTCCCTCATCCTTACAGTATTGTTCAAATTCAATTGAAGTGAACTCACCACCATTGTCAGTTCTTAAACATTTAATAGATTTGCATGTTCTTTTCTCTACCATTGCTTTAAATTATTTAAAGACATTGAATACACCAGCTTTCTTTTTTAGCATAAAGACCCAAACTTTACGGGAGAAATCATCAATAAATGTTAAAAAATATAGAGCACCTCCATATGATACAACATGGGATGGTCCCCACAGATCAGAATGAATATAGTCTAAAATATCTTTACTATTATGATTTCCAACTTTAAATCTCTGTTTACACTGTTTTCCATACACACAATGTTTATAGAAATCTAACTTCAAGGATTTCAAATCGAGAAGAGATTTACATTTCATCAATATTTGAAGACCTTTCTAGCTCATATGACCTAATCGCTGATGCCATAGACGAGTACCTGCTTCTTCCTTTTCTGACGCAACTGATGCTTCACTAACCTGAGTACTTCCTTTTAACCTGTAAAGATTTCCGACCTTTTCTGCTTTCATAACCACTAGGGCTCCTTTAAAGACTTTCAAGACGCCATCCTGGCCTGTAAACTTATAACCATCTGAATCCAACACTCCCAAAGAAATCAAAATTTTCTTCAAATCAGGTACATGTCTAACATTAGTTAATGTTCTAATTGTGTTATCATACATCTTAATCCTGATATTCCCCATCCCAACAGTTTGACATGACACATTATTACCCATAAACATAGAACTACCATTTACATTTTCATACGAAGTAAACCAATTTCTGTGTGGACACATGTGATGAGAAGCACCAGAGTCTAACAGCCAGCTTTCTAAACCCTGAGAGACATTACATTCAGGTGAAGTTTCATCTATCATACATAATTCTTCAGCAGATTAAACTTCGTCTATCATACCTGAATCGACCTAATTCACTTCCTTCTTCAGGTTATCGGATTCTTTTCGTTTCCAACAGTATTTCTTCAAGTGTCCAATTTTATTGTAGTGCCAACATTTTGCCTTACACTTCTTTCCCTTCGATTTAGATCTGGAAGATCCCCTTGGTTTTTCTCCTCTTTTCTTTGAGCGTCCTCTAGTTACCATGGCTTCTGATGCAGTTGTTTCAGTACTGGATTTCCTTCGTACTTCTTCAGATAAGAGAGCTCCCACGACTAATTCAAACTTCAAAGAATTAGCAGTGCTCAAGCTTATTGAAGTTATGAAGTGATCCCATGATTCGGGCAGAGAACATAGCAAGGTTATGGCTTTATCTTCTTCCTGAATTTTAACTTCCATATCTGTTAATTGGCATATAAGTGTATTAAAAACATTCAAATGTTCTGCAACTTTTGAACCTTCTTTCATTCGAAGACTGTACAACTGTCTTTTCAGATAAATTCTATTGGTTAATGACTTTGTCATATAGAGTTTTTCCAGTTTTTCCCACAATCCTGAAGCTGTAGTCTCTTCAACAATATTGAAGAGAACTTCATCCACCAGGCATAACCAGATGGTACTGAGAGCTCGGGCATCCAAGTCCTCCCAGTCTGAAGTAGTCATGGTTGCAGGTTTCTTAGTTGCCCCGTCCAATGCCTTGTGCAACCCTTGTTGCACAAGCAGATCCCTAACTTTCAGTTTCCAAAGAGCAAAATTGCTCTTGCCAGTGAATTTCTCCACCTCAAATTTTGCATTCTACATCTTGGCCATTTTTCCTATTTTTCCTCCTAGGGTTTCAGTCTTTCAACTAAAGTTTTGTTTCCTTTTTTTCCAAAAAACTTTAATTCCCCTCTTTTAAAAAAAAAACAACCCTTCAACAGTTTTTTTTCTTCAAATTAATGAAAAAACTTTGTTTTTCTTTCTTCAACTTCAATTTTAATGGAAATCAAAACCTTTTGATTTTCTTTCCTCCAAATCTGAACAAATCCACCCCTTTAAAGAAAAAAAAAAAACTGACTTTGATTTCAATTTCATGTTGTTGTTTTTCTAAAAAAAAGAAAACTAATTTCTGGAAACAAAATTCCACTGGTTTTTGCCCAAATTAAAAATTTCTAGAAACTTTGCTTTTTGTATACCAAGAATATTTTATCTCCACAAATACCCGGATTTAGATAGCAGATGGCTCTGGGAATGGCTCCCTCTCTGCTCCAGCACATACAGCGGCAGGCACTTCAGCATGCAGTTCAACGCACTTCAACAGACACGCAAAGGGTTTCAGGCTCTGGTCTTCACGGCCTCCCTTCCTTTCTTACACATGCAGTCCTCCTCACGCAGAGCAGATGGCTTTGGCTACACAAAAAGCAGAGGTCTCCTCTCCTCACACAGGCAGATGTGGACCGGCAGCATACTCCTCCTCAACGCTCAGGAAAAAAATGCAGCAACCTCCTCAACGCACAGGAAAAACACGCATCATCTCCTCACGCAGGCAGATGTGGACCGGCAGCGTATGGTATCTCAAGAAAAAACACGCAGCAACCTCCTCAACGCATAGGAAAGACACGCAACAATGAACTGCTTCTGCTTGCCTTCACGTGGCTTCCTCTTCACGCTCCTCACGCAGAGATCTGCTTGCCTTCACGCAGAGACAGGGTTTTGCTAATAGCTTCCATGGGTTTGACAACAGCTCCACGAATACACACACTAGAGGCTTGCATGCCTTAATGGCAAATACTCTTGCCAATGAACAATGGGAGTACATTAATATCCCTTGTTTGTTGGATCTTATAGGTGACTCGACTACAACAAATTCATTCGTACCTACAAAGATGTGTTAGGAATCTTGACTCCCATTGGAATCAATGGTGGGAGCTCTCGTGTTGGCTAGTGGCATTCATTAATGGCCACAAAGTCAACAAATTCTTACCATGTTCGAAACCAACACATTTAATCACATAGTAAGATTTGTGCCGTCAACCGTTGAAGACTTGAAGACCCATATTTTGTAGCAGATGAAGCAGATTTCCTTTCATTGTTTTTCAGTTTGTCATGACTTGAGGACAAGTCAATAAATAAGGTTGGGGGGAGGAAAATGTAACTTATATATTTTTTATACCTTCCAAGCCTTATAGATTTTCAGCCATATTCAACAGACTCATCAGATTCATCAGACTATCCAGTAGCAAATACGACAATACAGATCCATCTTTCATCCACAACTTGCAGAAGAAGCTTCAGATCAGAATTGTAGCAGTTGAACATGCATGATTCATCCACTTTTGTAGGTAAGTAAGGTATGATGTTTTCTAACCTTTAATCTTGAAATTCTTTTTAGATGCTAAAATGATGATATTTGGAAAATATTCCACTATTTCACTATTCCCTTTCTCATTAAAAATTGCCAAAAACCATCAGTTGGGGAGGGGGGAATTTCACACTTCATTTTTTTCCCTCATTCATATTACATCTTAACCCACATAGCCTTCCCACAATAAAAACTATTACAAAATGATGAGCATATTAAATGACTTCTTAAAATGATTGATCTCAACAAAGTAAATAATGATTGTAAACACAAGAACCAATCATTAAAAAGAGATCTCAACAAAGTAAATAATGATTGTAACACAAGAACCAATCATTAAAATATGTAAATGATTTGCAAAAATAAAAAGTTATCCAAAGATGTGCAAAGTTAAAAGGAAGTCCATGATTGAAAGATGGTTGTTACACAAGAACCAAACATCTTGTAAAAGGAAGCTCATCTAAGAATCAAATCAAATAAGTCATTGTAGTAGCTTGCATGAGGACATGCAAGAGCTTCAGTTGGGGAGTATGTTGGGCTCCAAAAATTTCATACAAATATCACTCATTACCATACATTTTTCACCTATGCTTCCATTATATCACTCACTATTCACCACCTTGTCACTCCATTTTCCCTATTATTCACCATTAATGGGTCTCATTTATATTTTCCAAATATTATTTATTTTTAGGCAATTTTGAGAGAAATTCTTGATTAAATATTAGAAAATAATATATTTTACTTTATATATGGAAAGTGGGTTGTTTTTGTGACATGTGTAGGTGCCAAGGAAGCTTCCAAGACACCTTTATGTGGCCTTGAAGGATCAAATTCGAATTTGAAGAGATAAAATTATTGGAGAAGATCAAGGACAAAAGGGGGTTATGTGTCTAGATGGTTGAGATATGTAGGGAACTAAAAGAGAGATTAGTGGATGAACATTATGAGTTTGTTACTCATCCCATTGTATCAATAGGAGTACAATCTCCTCCATTTGTAATCTTAAAATGTTGAAATTTTTGTAATCTTAGAATCTTTAAGTTTTTGTAATCTTAGAATTTTGGAGTATGTAATCTTAGAAGCTTAGAGTTGTAATCTTAGAGTTGGTTTGTAATGGAGATTTTGGAATAAAGGATCATACTTCAATTTTACTTCTACATTTGAGTCTCCATTGAAGTAGTGTGCTTGTGGAGTTATGGAGGACCCCCATGGCCTCACTTGCATGTTTATTTGCTTATTTTAGGTATAATTTATTTTATGTTTTTTGTGTTTGATTTCAGCTTTCAAGTTTTGTTAAATGTTTTAATATTGGAAGAATCTTATTTGAAAGTGTTCTTGTAAGAAAATCGTAAGATCTCGTACAATTATTAGATCTAGTTTTATTTCATTTCAGCGTTTAATTTCTTATTAGATGTTCTAATGTTGGAAGAGATCTTGTAGAATATGTTCTTGTAAGAGAATTATAGATCTCAAACAATTGTTAGATCTAAGTTTGATTAGTTATTGAAAGAGATCTTAATGAATATGTTCTTGTAAGGGGAATTTACGATCTTGGACAAATTAGGAATCTTTCTAAATCTATATATTTTAGATAAGCATTTCTAAGTTTACCTTCCCGAGTTGACATTAAATTAAACTCCAATTTGCATCCGCATTTTAGACTAAACAATGTGACAAATTTAAAGTGAAAAACATATAAAGATTAGTCAATTCCAACTTCAAATTTGATACCTAGATTTAGTAAAATGGAAAGAAAAGAATTACTTGGATCTGCCTGTAATTTTTTTTAAAGTTTATATTTTTGGTTTAAAGCACATGGTATTAGTGATACCTAGTATTGAATTCACGGACCAAATGTAATAAAGCTTTTAAATAGGCTTGAGATATTTCATTCTAATGTGCTTGGAGGTGAACAACTCAAAGTTTTGGAGGAGAACAATAAAAGCTCACTTAACCAGATTTGATTAAGGTATATCATTGTAGGTTGTTGTCAAAATATGGTACTATTTCTTTTCACTTGTCAAATAAAAATAAATAATTTTTGCATGGAATCATATAACATATCACATATTTTTTAACCTATGCTATATCACACAAGATTATCATAGACATCTTGCAATATCAAAGATGTAGAAATTCAGGAAGTAGGATTGGTTTATGTTGGTTTACGTTTGATTTCTAGATAAGCAATCACAATGTGATACTCTCTATTGGGTGAACTAATTTTCAAAGGAATAAGAAAAATAAATGTGACAATTGGAAGAGGGACAACCATCTTTGAATATATTAGAGAAACCTGATTGTAGGTAGAACCATCTATGAAAAACTACACACCAAAAAAGCAGATACCAATCCCATAAATTCCAATAAGGTTGCCCTTTTTAACTCATAAAAATCTTCGAATTGCAAAGTTATATCAAACAAATGGGTACGGAGGGATTTTTGGTATCACTACTTAAAATGACACTGTGCTCTGAAGTAGCAATCAAATACAAGGAATGTCAAACCCAAAAATCCATGGAAAATTTCTTTAAGACCTAGTCAGATATCTCATGCACACCAATGGGAGTTGATAGGTTCAAGATGGCGTAGCCAATTTAACAATACCGAGTTGAATATTTAGGTACACAAAATGCTCAGAACTAAAAGCTCTATCAGACATAAAGTGCATAGTGCCTAAGATTTTTCCCAACTGGTTTTTTAGAACAATGAACATAAGCATTTGTAGATGGAGGACAATGAATACAAGCATTCGTAGATGGGCCCTGATTCAAGCGCTAGTAGAAGACATAGAACATTGAGTTCTAACACATGCTCTTAGAAATTTAGTCTGGGTTAGATAGTTTGCCAAACAACTCGAATTCATCCCCCCGTGAACTCATCTAGTCTCTAATTGAATGATCTAGAGTAACCTGCCATTCTCAGCTAGAGATCTGAATCAATAAGAGGATATACAACAAATTACACTAAGGTTTAAAACCTATTTGTGACACGAAGTTTTGTGGTGGTGATGACTCATTGATTATTTAAGGATCCAATAATAGTGGCCCAAATCTTTCCTAATGGACCGATCTATCTAGTGAGGCAATTGATATCCTCTATTCCAAAATCACAGTGCAAATTGAATGATAAGGAATGATCAATGAAATGACCTCAATAATGGTGGCTCACATCAATGTTCTAGTCATGATAAGTTTTTTTTTTTAATACAATTGAGAGTTAATTCTCAAATGCACATCTAGAAATAAGGGAAGGGGAAAATCCCTTGGTTAGGTCAATTATCTTTATTATGAAGCTTTGGGGTTGCAAGATGTGTTTAAGAAACATGCATGCACATGAATAAAAATGAAGTTTGGTGTGGAGGGCATCGAAAAATTGAGTGCAAAAACCACAAAGGGGTCATTGACACTAAATTGGTTGCTATGCATCGACTATTACCCACATTTTCATATATTAGCCTAACGATGGATGATCTTTGTTCTTCGATCTTAAATGCATATGGAGAAGCTACTAATGCAAAACTAAATATAGGAAAACTCTTCTAATCCTTTACAAATGGACTCCCCTCTATAATATGAAGTTAGAGAAATATTATCTCATGTCAGATTAGGTTAAGTTGCTAGGTCATTATTGTGGTCACCAAACATACTTCAAGAAATTCAGAATTCCATTGGCTCCTTTATGGAAGTGAATATGAGCTATGAGGAGAAGGGGTTTGTGAAATGTAGTAGAACAGTCGTAGGGTTGGACCTTCATGAGGGACTCGCAAAGGAGATCTAATGCATCTAGGCCCTATCGCCCACATGCAAATGTTGGATAATGAATATCCCATTCAAATTCAAAAAATGCCACATATATGAGCATTTGGTGGGAGTGAGTACCCTAAATCTTAATAAGGATTGTGTGAGTAAAGAATTTTACGCATACAATATTTAGTGAGGCTATAGATAACAGTGCTATTAATTCATCGAAGGTTTTGAAAATGGAAATTATGCATCATACCAAAATAGAGGAAGATACACAAAATTTGGCCTCCATGATGAAAGATGGAAATGTCATTAAGCTTGGTCTACATGGTGATCGTGGGAAGGACAAGGATGCACCTTCACAATCTGAAGGAAAAGTGTAAATGCAAATGTATAGCTGCAATTCCCCTTTGTTTTCTTGTGAAAAAGTTGGACAAAGTAAGGCTTCCTTTCTCCTTTTGTGTCACCTTTATAAATCGTTAAAACACAAAATCAAAATTTTTAATTCAAAATCATTTATTTTATTTAATACATATTTTTAAAGTTATTTTAATGTCAAATGTGTATAATAACGACACAGTAGTTGTACAGTTTCAAGGAACATGGTTTCATGTGGTACAAAAAGTGTTTTAAAAATATTTCTTATAGATTGGTGACTTAACACCTACAAGTGCTAGGCTTTTATTGAACTTTATAGATTTATAAAATGTATATGGATCTATCCTAGATCCCTTTTAAGTGACAATATAACTCCTACTTATTGAAGTAGTTCCATAAACATGAGGGAAAGAATAAACCATTGATGATTTGTCCTTATGTTTTTAAAAATAGAGTTGTGTTTGTAAATTAATATAAGAAACTAGATGAATTTAACAATAGCATACATTAACATTTACACTTCCAATTTCCCATCTTTTAAGTGACAATATAACTCCTACTTGTTGAAGTAGTTCCATAAACATGAGGGAAGGAATAAACCATTGATGATTTGTCCTTATGTTTTTAAAATAGAGTTGTGTTTGTAAATTAATATAAGAAACTAGATTAATTTAACAATAGCATACATTAATATTTACACTTCCAATTTCCCATCATTCAAATATCTAATTTTTTCGCTTCATTTAAATGAAAGATATAAATCCCAATTATAAGAGGTTAGTGGAAACAACATCAAGATTTCTCTTTTATTCGAATTGGACTACATTGAGATCGCGTCACATATCACATAATTGTTCATCTATGCTCTTTTTTCATATGTTGTCCACTTAACAACATTTCCTTTGCAACATTTGATGCAATTACTAGTTTAATTAAATTACACATCAAATTAATGCATAAAATACACATAATAAAACCAAAAAGCCACTTTGATCCAAAAATCTAACTCTATATATATACCTCTACCAACCCTATTCACCTCTAAATTTTGAAAACTATGAATATTCAACTAATCTTCTATTTGCTTATTATTATTTATTCCTTCAATTTTTCTTCTTTAGTGCCTGAGACGGATCAGGAACAGGATACACAGAAACGGGAATATCTATGAGGGTATTTGCTTTTTCACCAATGTTTTGTTTAATGACCGCCACTCCTGTCCTCTACGTGATAAGATAATGTCTCTTCTTCAGGCATTGCATACTTTACTGGTCTCATCAATCTCCTCTCTCAGGAGCATCAAAGACAGCTGAGAGACAACATTTCCTTCTATCCATCGCCGTAAGGGACGAGCACCATAGACCTGCGAGTACAACATTATCCATTTTAAGGTTATACACAGAATCCCTGATCTGAATTGCACACGAAAGAGGAAGAAGCATATCCAGGACAAAGAGAGATGCAGGGACATGATTACTGGGGTTGGGAACACATCCCCTAGCAAGACAGACTCTGAATAAGAAAGAAAAAAAACAAAGTGATTGTTTTACTTACAGGATCATAGCCTTTCCGAAGAATAAAATCCAAAGCTGCATCTGTTACTTCTAATGCGATACCTCTCTCAGCAAGACGAATCTCTACATCTTTCAACTGTATTCTAACAACTTTTTTGAGCTGATCATGAAGGAGAGTATTAAATACAACTATCTCATCGAATCTGTTAAACAGCTTAGGTCTGAAATGTGTTCTAACCTGCCACAAAATTCATAGAAAGCTGTGTCAGAGCACCACAGCCACCTTCATGATAATCATATGAAAAAGATGCAGAAACGTAGTCCAGACAATGCACATACTTCTTGCATAGCGTTCTCTCTTGCTGTTTCTATTGTTTTGTGGCCAGACAATGCAGCAAGGGTTCTGTTCCGAGATTGGATGTCATGATAATGATTGTGTTTGAGAAGCTAACTGTGTGACCTTGCCCATCTGTGAGTCTGCCATCATCAAGCACTTGAAGCAAAATGTCGAGGACTGACTTGTGTGCCTTTTCAGCTTCATCAAAAAGAACAACACTATAGGGCCGTATCCTTACTGCTTCTGTTAATTGTCCCCCTTCATTATGACCACAATAACTGCCATTTCAAAATCAGACACATCTAACCATTTTAGGTCAGTGCAACAGCAAATTTATTAAGAAAAAAATTTAAATAGTGTCGTGCTGTCAAAAAATTTCCATTGACAACATTTAACTTTTCACATACCCAGGGGGAGAACCTATAAGCCTTGAAACTGAATGTTTCTCCATATATTCAGACATATCAATCCGGATCAGCTGTTTTTCGTCATCAAACAATTCAGCGGCAAGAGCCTTTGCAAGTTCGGTTTTCCCAACTCCAGTGGGCCCCAAGAAGAGGAAAGATCCAAACGGTTGTTGAGGTCTTCCAAATCCTGCCCGTGATCTTAACTCATCTTGTCCAACAACTCTTTCCTGCAACCTTCCCGATAGACCTATCAGTCGCTCGTTCTCATTCTGACCGAATCTAGTAGCAGGAATACCAGTGCAGCGACTCACAAACTGCATGCATCACATAGTTATGTATCCAAAACATCACCCACTATAGCTATCATTAATGGTTAAAATTTATTCTCTCAATCAAAAGAAAAAGAGTATGAGACTAAGGGTTCTCACCGACCAACAATTTTCACTCTATCAAACAACATTGAACACCCCTACATACCCAGAAGTTTTAATACATATCTTTACATCAGAGCATCGCCATCCTAATAAAAAAGCCTATAGACTGATCAACAAGGCAGCCAACTTGCCAAGAAAGTTGCAAAGTTATCTCCGAGAACTGACCTCGACCAAACGAGCTTTACTTGCTTTATCTTCTTCTTTTTCGAGGGCATGCAGCTCAACTTCTGGTTGAATCGTTTTCCTTTCAAGGGTGTCGATTTCTTCAGGTAGACTGTTTAGTTACACAGTTACATTTGCACATGCTTTGTCTACCAGATCAGATGCTTTGTCCGGAAGACACCACCCTGTTCAGACAAACAGATTGCAGATCATTTTCATAAAGCCCAAAGGATTTCTTGATCCCTCAAGAATTAACTGAATATGTCAAAACTTTTTCACAAGTTAAATACTGAGTTATACACATATCACGTACTGTAACACTCCAGTTTTTAATTCCAGATGGGCAATATATATGTGTATATTTAAATATTGTACACCGAATATTAATATTAAAAAATTACATCATTACATAAGGAGAAGGACAAACAAAAACATGGGAGGCTATGATTCGACCAGAGAGGAGGAGGACAAAAACAGGACAAAAACATGGGAGGCAATGATTTCACACCAGAAGGATGTAATATAGGTTATGATTCGACAAGAGAGGAGAAGGGGTGAAAGGGAAATAATATTATTTTATCATAATTTTAAGTCATTTATCTCATATTATCCTAAGTCATATTAACTTGACTTTGAAGTTAGTGGAGGAAGTGAAATATGTGGGCTTATTAAAAAGGCCAATGTTGTGGACATGCAAGAGAGATTTTTCAGTCATTATTCCCTGAAGAATGTTTGAAAGGCTATGTCGCCTTAGTATGAGTTCCCTTTAGAGAAATTTATTGCACAGTCTATGTTGAGGCCTAGAGGGAAAGTGGAATAGCCCAATGAGTTGCATGACGGAGAAGAGGATCTTATTCTTGGGTTGTGGGGGTTGAAGGAGAAATAATGTTGGTGGATTGAGATTGCAATGAGATTTTTTATATTGTGGATTGTTGAGAAATTGGGCCATGTGAAACGACTACAACCATCCATAGGTGACTTCATCCTTGTAGATTCATATCCTCTATAGGGTTGCTTGTTGCATATAGATGAAGTGCAACAAAACCTGAGGTTGAATAGAATGTCCTTTGTTTGCTGCCAATTAGTGTTTAAATAAAAAAAAAGGTAAAACAAGGTAAGTGTTTGAATTATTTATAGTTATGTTGAGTTTAATGATGTTTATGTTATTCATTGGTTGTTTTGTTTACATAAATAAGTTTACCTCTGTAACATTGAACGATTAATTATATTTGGATAAACTTACTTGTCATGTGCATGCATTCATAATTAATAATGAGACAATGGGGAGACTAGCATCAAAGCAAGAAATGGATGGATATTGAGGCTCAGAGAAGTATCCCTTATCCTCAGCAGTTACAAAGGGTATTGAGTATATTACAAATTGGTATTAGAGCTATAATAATGATGGATTCAACCCAATCACATGGTTAGGCATGTGAGAAAAGTGGTATTCAAACTTAATTATAAAATTTAATGGAGGAATATTGAATACCCCACTAACCCAATAGTATATAGGGGTGGTTGGGTACATTACAATGTGATATCAAAGCTACTAGTTGCATTGATTGGATTATATAGGCTAGAAACTAGAGCTATTGGTTGCAACATTGGCACTATATGGATAGAAATCAATTTGGACCAAAAGAAATTGTAGTCTGGATATTATATGTTTTCTAAAATGTTAATGTGAAAAAGTGATGTGAAGGTGCAATTGAGAAAGTCATGGGTTTGAAATTTCTCAAACAATGTGAAGCAAATCTCATATGCCAATATGAAAGTGTTAATGAGGAAGATTGATAAACAACTTGTTGGAAATAATGATGGGGGGGTGAATTAGTATTTCATTACTCTTTTTACTTAGTTAATACTGTAACAAAATTCACATCACACAATCAATAATCCACAATGTGTGACCAAAAGTCAAAGTGCAAGTCAAGACTTGAAGAAGGAACACTTGAAAATAATCTTCAATTTATTACAATGATTTGTGAAGACACCAATCCTCTGTAAGCACCAACTTACATAAATTGTAGTCTCCAACCTGTTAAGAAGATGAGGAAACAAATCCTTAGTAAGCTCCAACTTATAGCTGTTTTCTATTCAAGAAACAACATTTAGGCTTAGAAATTGATCAAAGAAAAGGTGTGCCCTCCTAGCAGCTTGTACCCAACTCAAACTACAACTCTACCTCCACAATGACTGCAACTTGGACTCAACAAGAGTTATAGTTTAGCCTTTGCAATTCAACCTCCAATCGAACCTAAACAATGCACCATAAATTCAACCCTCAAGATAACCATGAACTTGTCCTATAAGAATATCAGGTCTCAACCCTCAAGACAATCTTGAAACTTGGCCTTCCACACCAATATTCGACCCTCTAACTAGACCAGAAACTTAGAGAAAACTCGACCCTTTTACTCACTAGAACTCAGCCTATCGGGCCTCTTGAATTCGATCTCCAATAGGGGCTACACTTGGCTACAACAAAAGAACAAACCCTTCCCCAAACGATTATGCCAAAAACCCTTTTACATCCTAGGTACAATAAATATATCTCACACAAATTCCTTCAACTCGGCTAGATTTCCAAATCGACTTGGTTCATGAGGTGTAAACCTTAAAACTACTCATTCACTATGCAAGAACAGGACCAAAATTGCACTTGAGTGATGGCTTAATTGTCTCTTCCTCAACACCAATATATAATGTGTTCAACTTCTAAAAGTAGGACCAACTTGCCCACTAACTAGGCCAACTGGTGTAACTATCAGAATGTATAATAATATTCAAAAATTTATTTCTCCTCAATTGTGGGGAGTCAGAAGACAATCCATATATCATTTAGAAATATCTCAAAATAAGCTTTCCAACCATATATCCTATGATCCCATTTGAGTTAGGTAATTGGAGTAAAAATTCCTTCAAAGATAGAGTATCCAAATGGTAATTTCCTCTTTCATTTGGATAGCCTTTGACATCAATAACAACCATTTTCAAAAGTTCCCCCTTTGCTATTGATGGAAATAATTCGATATCTACTTCTTTTGATAATTCGCCCCCCTCCCCCTCCACCCGCTCCCCTTATCTGCATTATCTTCATACTTCTTGTCAGATGTCCCCCATGTCTGCATTCTCTCCCCCATTGACATCAACAACAAAGGGTTTTCCCCTTGATTTTGTGCTTACTTTATTGAGATAAAGGAGATATCACTTCGAAATTATGCTTGAGATATTCAAAGGTTTCTCTAGGCATAGGTTTGGTGAAGATGTCAATAATATGTTCTTTGGTGCCAATATATTCCATCTTGAAATTTTGCTCAATGACTTGTTTTCTAAGGAAATGTTACTAGATAGGAATATTTTTTTTTTAAGTGCACGATAGGATTTTTTTTCATATTGACCGCACTAGCATTGTCGCATAAAATGACAATTAGCTGACCATATTCCACTTTGATGTCCTGGAAGGTTTGTTTCAACAAGAGAACTTGGTTATAACCATTTATTGTTGTTATGTATTCGACTTCAGTTGGAAAAACTAATGATTACTTTTTTCTTGACCAAGATGTCGGGCCTCTAAATTATCCTGATATTACTATTTTTAATGAATTAAGAAGAATTATGTTACCATTTTAACCATTTTCCTCCATAAACATACCAAAACAACCTCATACATGTTTACAAAGTTTATTATTATTCTTACCTTTATTTTTAATGAATTAAGAAGAATTATGCTTGATTTTACTAATAACAATTTACCAATTCAGTCTTTGTAGCTCAGTCTAAGTTACAGTAGCCATCTTCGTGATCAAGCTATTAGCACCAATCTAGAAGGAAATTGGGCATGTCAATTTTGTTTCTAAAGCCCCCAATATGTTGAATTTTTCCATGAAACTTAAGAATCAAGTTTATTTCTAAGATTATGATCACAAACACACTCAAATGCCACAACACAAGCACTTTGCACAATGGAAAACATATAACAGTGAATCAATCTTGTGCACAAGACAAATTTTAAGCCACAACTTGTTATATTACAAACTTTAATACAAGAAAATTAGGGCTTTTGCACCATGGATCATGGCCCTTACATACAACCATGATAAAATAAACAACTAGGGCTTGGTGTCAACAACTATGAAAACCAATATCTCCATGAACAAAGTACACCTGACCTACTTATTGAAGGTGCACAGTACTTAGCCCTTTCAGTGCATGTACCTTGAACACATCTGGAAGGTCCTTTGTCATCTCTTTTGTTGATCAATACAACTTCTGAAACTTCAGAAAGCTTGCATCTCCATCCATCCAATCTGCCACTATCAACCCTCCTGCTGCTCCAAAATTGACTAAACATAGACTCATCAAACATCCCACTAGTTGCTCTCCCGCTCCTCCAAGATTTTCAACTCTTAGGATCTTCACCAAAGCTGCCTTCTAGCACTCATATGGCTCCTCCAACATCCACAGAGAGTAGAAGGTTTTAGCTATGGTGATAGTGGGCCATCACCCCATTGTTGTCTCTTGGTCTAGTACCAACCTTGTAGGGTACCCCTCTCCAAGGATTGCTAGATTTTGTGGTAACGGAGTCCACAAAGATTGATAGAGATCTAAGGCCCAACCCTTAGAGGATGAATTTATATGCTTCTACATCAAGTTTGGCACCCAAAGGCACCAACAAATTCCCTAGATGACATAATGCATGGATGATGTCATCTTTTCTTACCCTATGCCTCACATGTGTGGGAATTTTTTTATATTGTAGTTCTTGGCTAGTGGGTTGGCTAGTAACCCACCTCATCATTTTGATTTTACTTGTTGAATAGGGGATTTTAGGCTTAAGTGTATCTATTCCTCCTCATATGAATATAGGAGAGGACACTTGTATTGTCATTTTCACTTGGACTAGGATTATTTCGGCCTCTTGAGAACTTTGGCCTCTCTATGTTCTAGAGGAAATTGGATCTATGAATGAATTTTGAGATTTGGAGCTACTCACTTGTCTTTGGAGCTATTGTGCCCTAATTTATTGTAAAATTATATGATAGAATCTAGATATCATTATTGCATACATTAATTATGAATGACATGTGAATGATAATCCTAGTGGAAAACTTTGATTAAGTCTCCCATAAAAATCTTTGAACCATTACATAGGTATCACTAGCATTTTTTATGTTATGGCATCAATTATCCTTCCTCTTCAGCAACTTCTAGCTATCCAGTCAACTCATAGACTTCATCATCCCAAGGAGTAATGCACTGAGCTACCTTGTTGGTGATCAAATTCATTTTTCCTCCATAAAATTTATCTCTTTCTCTCTTGACCTAATTCGACCCCTTTACGTCCAAGCATCCAAGTTAGGGCTTGGTGAGAATTGCAAGGCAAGGAAGACTTTTGGGATTGAAGGGTCTACTGCTAAGGGTATAGTTGATTGCCTCAAAATCAACCCTCTTGGTAGGCATTCGCTCCAATTTTATTCATAAACTTTCTTCCTCTAGTTGTTTGCCCTAGGTAAACCCTATTTTGGTGTTGCTTCAACTTAGGGGCTTACTTTAGGGTTTCATGCGCCTTTTTCCTTTTGAAAATAATTGTTGGAAACCCTTTCTCTTTGACTTGACCTTTAATTATCCCAACACTAAACCCACTAAGCAAGCCCTACGTCTTCTGCCTCATAAATTCAGCCTCTCTTGGAAAAGCAATTTTCCTCCATTTGGTGATTGGAACCTTGTACTCAAGTTGATCTTTTTCCTTAGAAGCCTATTGGTCAACATATACCTTTGTACTTAGAATATCCATCATAGGTGACGTCATATTGGGACTCCTCCCATTGGTGAAATTTCATAAAGAACCGGGGGTTTCGGTTGTGGTGACAGCAGGCCACTACCCCATTGTTGTCTCTTGGTTTAGCACTAGCCTTGTAAGGTACCCCTTTGTAAGGCCTACTAGTTTTTGCAACAACATTTATAGCATTGTTACCAGGGAGGAAGCAAGTATGTCCTCCGTTAGTTTGAAGCCTTATATTTACTCTTTGAAGTGGGATAATCTCTAATGACAAGATAGATCCCCATCTGGCGACTCTTAAATCAATTCATTCTACATCACCTAGTATCTCTTCTGAGGATAATCCTAGAAACATAGCTCCATGAACAAGAGGCACTAGTAGGAGGGTTGTGGGGGTAGGTGCTTCTCCTATTAAAACAAACACACCTTTGGTAAGGCAAATTTCCCCCAATCCTCCCCCCACTACAAACATGAATAGACCTTAAAACTTTTCTTCCTTTAGACCATTAGACTTTAGTAGGAATGTCGATGATACTCATCCCTTGCCTGATAGATATCATGAGTGATTGCCTAGATTTAATGGTAATGACACAACCACTACTAAAAGCCATGTTCACAACTTTTATTAGGCAATTGGTCCTATGTACGTAGATCATGAAGATGAGGCTATGATTTTGTTTTCCCTTTATCTTGATGGAGATGCTAGAGATTGGTAATCTATCATGCGTCAAGGACGTGTCACTGATTGGGACCCTTTTCATGATGCTTTCAAGAAACCATGGGCAACATAGCAAGATGGAGGTATGCTTCTTGAAAAATTTATAGATGCAATGAAAATTGATAAGGAAACCATTATGGATTTTGTTCAAAGATTCCATAACCTCCTCGGGGAAGTCCCTGATAGGTTTAAACCCTTTGATGCTATCATCCTTGATGGGTTCATAAAAGGTTTCCATGGGAATTTGACTTATGTCCTTAAAGATAATAGCCCTCAAAATTTGGTTGAGGCATTGAAATTTGTTATTGAAGTTGAAAAAAATGTAAATGTTGCTCGAATAGACATGTTCCACTACCCTAGGTCCAAGGTTGAGCCTAAACCTAAGCTTAGATCCCAAGACGACCTTGTTATCCAAGCCTTTTCACAAAAAATTTCTAAATTCACTACTGAAATCACCTTAAGGGCAAATGGATCTCATTAATAGAATAACCATGGTTAAAGAAATCAAGGTTCTAGCGCGAATTTTCCTCAAAGAACCAATTCAACAAAGACAATTCTTTTCCTAGGAAGGCCACCAATGAAGACCATACCATGTAACAAAATGTTGTAAACACCCTTGCCCCAACCAAATTAGTGGAACAAGAAGAGTCACCCTAGTATCCACCCTCTGAGGATCCCAAGGAGGAAGGTCCTTGTGAACAAGAAGAAGAAGAGGATGACCTAGAACACTTGAATGTTGTAAATGAAACCAATGCATTTAACATCTTACTTGGGGACACTTATGTCCACCCAAATCAATGTTGATCGAGCTGAACCTGTGCTATTTGTTGAAATAGTGGAATATTCAAGGGCCTTTAATATTAGAGGAAAAATAAAGATCAAACCCAAGCAAGCTCTAGCATTGAAAACCTATCTCTAAGGAAAGAAACTTCCCAAGGGAAATTGTAAAACAAATCAAAGCCAAAACCGAAGAATAATGAGATTGAGTTAAATGTTAATATGGATAGTATTTTGGATAAAGTGACTGTGCCAATTTCCTAAAAAGAGATGGCTAAAATTCCACCCCAAAGGAGGAAAATCAAGAAATCCTTAGGTCTTGATGAACTTGATGACCCACATATCATATTACAAAATAAGCACATTGAAAAGAAGAATGGGGGTCATGATCCATTCTTGGTATCCTTGGTAATTAATAATCTTATATTGCATGATTGCATGCCTGATTTAAGGGCATTAGCAAATGTTTCGCCTCTAAAAGTGATGCATCAATTGGAAATGGAAATTACTAGGCCATATAAGAATGCATGTGGACTTGATTCTAATTCTATTCATGTTTATGGTCTTATCAAAGATGTGAAGGTCTCTTGGATAGCTACCAAGGACATTTCTGTATTAATGGATATTGTTTTCATTGATGTGCCTGATGATTAGGGGATGCTTTTGTCAAGGAAATGGTCTGCATCAATTGGTTGACAATTACAAATGGATTTATCATATGCCACCACTAATGGAACCCCTTTGATCCTCTATAGGGAACCCTAGTTTCCTGAGCATGTTAAAGATATTGAACCATTCCCTTTCTCATCCCATAACACCAATAAGACCACTTCTAAGTTACAAATCACAATCCTCATCATGAGACTTAAAAGCCTGCAAAGCCTCCCACTTCTCAAGAGGTCTTTCAAACTAAAAGATTAAACACAAGACTGAGTGTCCCTAAAAATAAATGGGTCCAAAAACCAAAGAAGGACTACCAAGTGGGTGATCTTATTTTGGTTGATAAGGACCTTATCCCCGTCAAGATCCATGGGAAAGTGGGTGTAGGCATAGTTTTAAAACTCTGACTCGGCCAAGGGTCGACTCCGACTCCGACTCCGACTCTGTATCGACTCGGCCGGCTCAATTTCAATGACTCGGTCGTTGTAAAAAATACATTAAATATTTTTTTTTTATAAAAACACATAGTTTTAAAGATTTTCATTCATGTTTCCAAACACACAGCATTAGAATATAGATAGAAGACAACATATGATCAAAGTAGGCTCATGAATATATCAATTATATCAAAATGGCACCCAGTGCATTGTCCAATACATACACGATGATGATATAGAGATCAAAACAAAAACATATAACCAAGGACGCTATAAATGGCCTCTACAACAAAACTCTGTGACCAGTACTACTGGCTAGTGGCTACTGCTAGAGTTACCAACATCATCTGGCTCAGTATTACTTGGGAGCAGGAGCGAAAGTGGGGAGCGAGAGCGAAAACGGGAGCGGGAGCGACATTTTCAGAAGCTCCTGGTTTGGGAGCGAATCCTAGTGGAGTTCGACAACCAATGTCATTAACATCAAGGTACATAGAGGGATTGGTGCTATTGATTAAATACGAGTTCCATACCCTAATACATGACAAAATTCAATGGAAACATTGCAATCCTCCAATCCTGAAATCCTAAAAAAACTGATAAGTCTGCTGGATTTTGAATGAAATCTAAAATTCTACTTTCTCCATATGAAATCCAATGAGGCCGAAACCACTCTCAAACATCCCGAGTCATTTCATGATAATGTTAAAAATTTAAGTAAAATGATGAAAATGAAGATTAAGGAGAATGTCACTTTTACTTTAAGAATTTAACATTACCATGAAATTTGAATAGCATATCATTCCTCCCCCCTTAGGAAGCAATGGTCCCCATTGCGTTGAGTTCCTCCTTGAGATGAGGAAGCTTCTGCAACGATGGGTCTCCAGTGAGTTGTTCTGCAATCTCTAATGTGTCCAGAAATGGTGGGAAATATGGTCGGCGATGGTCCACATTGAACAATCGGTGCAAGCGAAGGAATGGAGGAATGTTGTGCTTCAAAGCATTGTTACCCACAGCCTTGTTACTAGTGTAAGGACCATGTCGAAGCGGTCTGACTTTCTGATGGGTTCTGGTAAGGCGTTCTCTCTGCAGATGTAACCAAACTTTTTCGCCCACCTGAAACTTGTGTGGTACCCCTCTAGGTAAGGAGAAGTTGTTCCTGTGTTCTGTCATGACTGTATCCCTATGTTGCTGCTGCTGCGTGGAGGAACCCTTTGCGGGGGTCATGGATGTAGCAACGATCTTCCCCTTACTTTGGGAGCGAACCAGACAGAAAATAAATTTCCTAGTCTGTGAGATGAGCTTGCTGCCTTTCTTAGCAGTGATCAAAGAGGTGGTGGTAGGTGGAGCTACCTCTGGTATCCTGTATAATGAATTATCCAAAGAAATAATGATAGCACGAGGCCTTCACTCATACACAGCATGTCGCCTCCACAAGTATGGCTGGCCTAATAGTACATCACAAACATTCAGAGGTGTAACATCACACAATACCTCATCTGTGAAGGGCTTGACGCTATAGGGAAGGCGGCACTGCTGGTGAACTTTGAGATCTCGTCCTTCGTGAAGCCACCCGATACTGTACGGTTGTGGGTGTGGCGTAGTTGGTAGGCCCAACCGCTTCATGACCTCTACTGAAACGAGGTTCTTTTGGCTGCCACTATCGACAATGAATTGCAGCGGCGAACCCTTCACCCACATCTGTGAGTGGAAAAAACGTTCCCCCCTCCTCTGGCTCTTCGGGCTCATTCTTCTAGATCTTGGCAGTGGCAACAGTGGCACTAGGATCCGCATCAATGATTTGCTTCCCTTTTCCATCCCCCTTGTTGGGTTCCGGCTCAGAGTCAGAACATGCATCTGATTCGGAAGCCTTCAACTCGGCCACTAGCGACTGCTTGGTCCGACACTCACTTGTCTTATGAGTGGGACTCTTGTGGAACTCACACCACTTTCCTATGTCCTTCCTCGGCGTCGTGGTGTTGTTCTTTTCTTGCAGCTTAGAGGGGTTGTCTTGGGTCACCCCGCCTTGGCTTTGTCCTTTGGGCTTCGGATTTGCAGATCCAAAGTCTCGCTTCTTCTGTTTGAACTTTTGCTCGATTTTGACAGCGTATCGGTATGCTGTGCCAAGTGAGGAGATGTTCAAGAACTCCATCTCTTCCTGGATGTATCTGTGTAGGCAGCCGCGGTATTTGAGTACCAGATGCAGCTCAGAATCTTTAATACCCAACTGTGTGCGAAGGGTATGAAAAATATTTGTGAACTCTGGTATATCTTGGTCTCGTCCCTGCCGCAGTGTGGTCCATTTGATGTAATTGTCCTCATAGCTTTTGACAGGGTAGTACTGCTCCTTGATAGCATCCCGGAAGTCATTCCAAATGGGGGCGGCTGAAAACAGTGAGCCTGTACTTTCATCCTTCTGCTCGCAGTATGTTTCCCACCAGTCCTTGACGTGGGGGGTTGCTTTGAGAAGAGCGAAAACAATCTTTTCCCGACTTGAAAATTCATGAACAGAAAAATACCCATCTAGCAGATTTAACCATTTATCTACAGCATCTGCGTCTATTTGACCCTCGAAGATGGGGATTTCAAAATTAACTTGTACCTTAAACGGTGTGGCGTTTCCAGAGTAGCTGTTGGAAGCCGATGCGTCGCCTCTGGGTAGCCGCTGAAAGATCTGCTCAAAGCTATCCATCATCGCGTTCCTTTGCCGCTCGAGGGCTTCTTCGAGCAAGATTCTGATAGGATCTCCTGCCCCCTCGTCTTTCTTCTCATCCGCCATGGGAGGTCGTCGAGATTTGCGAGGCTGGTCTTGCAAAGGTTCGACCAATTCAAGCCCTAACTCCTTATATCCCGACCTCGTTGGGTACATGCAAAGAAAAACAGAGAAAAAGCAGACCGCTCTGATACCACTGATCCGGATTTAAGCAGGAACGCAATAGATTACAGAGATAACCATAAATACAGAGATGTGATAACCATAAAAACAGAGATGCAACGGAAATAATACTTCATTTCATTAATGGAGAATACTGAAATATGCTTACAAATAGAAATAACCCAGCTAGGGCGATAGTAGCTTATCTCTGAGAAGAGATGTGTCGGCTACATGCCTCTGAATTGTTTCAAACTGTGTTTACAATGAGGCTCGAAGGCCTATTTATTATTGAGAAACAATGGAAAACCCTTAACATTCCAAAACCTAACCCTAGAAGATGAAACGCCAAACTATGGGCCCCGTTTGGGTAAATTGGTACATCAACTTCCCGGGGTCGTAACTTTGACATACGACCTCTGTTTGACGCGCATGATAGCCCGTTGGAAATATCTCTCCTAGGACTATGACGGAAAAGACGCTTTTTTACCGGAAAATCGCGGAGTAGATTTCCCAAAAAACATCGTTTAGGGCCTCAAAACGGCTCCGAAAGTCTAGGACCCGAAAAACTGCTAAAAATAGTAAACTGCGCTATAATTAAGGAAACTGAAAAACTGAAAGAGACAGTTGTGGGGGTCCAAATGGGATAGGTGGGTGGCCACCAACATCCACCTGGATCATTCCTCCCCCCTCAGGAAGCAATGGTCCCCATTGCGTTGAGTTCCTCCTTGAGATGAGGAAGCTTCTGCTAAGCTGGGTCTCTAGTGAGTTGTTCTGCAATCTCTAATGTGTCCAGAAATGGTGGGAAACATGGTCGGCGATGGTCCACATTGAACAATCGGTGCAAGCGAAGGAATGGAGGAATGTTGTGCTTCAAAGCATTGTTACCCACAGCCTTGTTACTGGTGTAAGGACCATGTCGAAGCGGTCTGACTTTCTGATGGGTTCTGGTAAAGCGTTCTCTCTGCAGATGTAACCAAACTTTTTCGCCCACTTGAAACTTGTGTGGTACCCCTCTAGGTAAGGAGAAGTTGTTTCTGTGTTCTGTCATGACTGTATCCCTATGTTGCTGCTGCTGCGTGGAGGAACCCTTTGCGGGGGTCATGGATGTAGCAACGATCTTCCCCTTACTTTGGGAGCGAACCAGACAGAAAATAAACTTCCTAGTCTGTGAGATGAGCTTGCTGCCTTTCTTAGCAGTGATCAAAGAGGTGGTGGTAGGTGGAGCTACCTCTAGTATCCTGTATAATGAATTATCCAAAGAAATAATGACAGCGTGAGGCCTTCACTCATACACAGCATGTCGCCTCCACAAGTATGGCTGGCCTAATAGTACATCACAAACATTCAGAGTTGTAACATCACACAATACCTCATCTGTGAAGGGCTTGATGCTGTAGGGAAGGCGACACTGCTGGTGAACTTTGAGATCTCGTCCTTCGTGAAGCCACCCGATATTGTACGGTTGTGGGTGTGGCGTAGTTGGTAGGCCCAACCGCTTCATGACCTCTACTGAAACGAGGTTCTTTTGGCTGCCACTATCGACAATGAATTGCAGCGGCGAACCCTTCACCCACATCTGTGAGTGGAAAAAACGTTCCCCCCTCCTCTGGCTCTTCGGGCTCATTCTTCTAGATCTTGGCAGTGGCAACAGTGGCAATAGGATCCGCATCAATGATTTTCTTCCCTTTTCCATCCCCCTTGTTGGGTTCCGGCTCAGAGTCAGAACATGCATCTGATTTGGAAGCCTTCAACTCGGCCACTAGCGACTGCTTGGTCCGACACTCACTTGTCTTATGAGTGGGACTCTTGTGGAACTCACACCACTTTCCTGTGTCCTTCTTCGGCTTCGTGGTGTTGTTCTTTTCTTGCAGCTTAGAGGGGTTGTCTTGGATCACCCCGCCTTGGCTTTGTCCTTTGGGCTTCGGATTTGCAGATCCAAAGTCTCGCTTCTTCTGTTTGAACTTTTGCTCGATTTTGACAACGTATCGGTATGCTGTGCCGAGTGAGGAGATGTTCAAGAACTCCATCTCTTCCTGGACGTATCTGTGTAGGCACCCGCGGTATTTGAGTACCAGATGCAGCTCAGAATCTTTGATACCCAACTGTGTGCGAAGGGTATGAAAAATATTTGTGAACTCTGGTACATCTTGGTCTCATCCCTGCCACAGTGTGGTCCATTTGATGTATTTTTCCTCATAGCTTTTGACAGGGTAGTACTACTCCTTGATGGCATCCCGAAAGTCATTCCAAGTGGGGGCGGCTGAAAACAGTGAGCCTGTACTTTCATCCTTCTGCTCGCAGTATATTTCCCACCAGTCCTTGATGTGGGGGCTACTTTGAGAAGAGCGAAAACAATCTTTTCCCGACGTGAAAATTCATGAACAGAAAAATACCTATCTAGCAGATTTAACCATTTATCTACGGCATTTGCGTCTATTTGACCCTCGAAGATGGGGATTTCAAAATTAACTTGTACCTTAAACGATGTGGCATTTCCAGAGTAGCTGTTGGAAGCCGATGCGTCGCCTTTGGGTAGCCGCTGAAGGATCTGCGCAAAGTTATCCATCATTGCGTTCCTTTGCCGCTTGAGGGCTTCTTCGAGCAAGATTCTGATAGGATCTCCTGCCCCCTCGTCTTTCTTCTCATCCGCCATGGGAGGTCGTCGAGATTTGCGAGGCTGGTCTTGCAAAGGTTCGACCAATTCAAGCCCTAACTCCTTATATCCCGACCTCGTTGGGACATGCAAAGAAAAACAGAGAAAAAGCAGACCGCTCTGATACCACTGATCCGAATTTAAGCAGGAACGCAATAGATTACAGAGATAACCATAAATACAGAGATGCGATAACCATAAAAACATAGATGCAGCGAAAATAATACTTCATTTCATTAATGGAGAATACTGAAATATGCTTACAAATAGAAATAACCCAGCTAGGGCGATGGTAGCTTATCTCTAAGAAGAGATGTGTCCACTACATGCCTCTGAACTGTTTCGAACTGTGTTTACAATGAGGCTCGAAGACCTATTTATTATTGAGAAATAATGCAAAACCCTTAACATTCCAAAACCTAACCCTAGAAGATGAAACGCCAAACTATGGGCCCCGTTTCGGTAAATTGGTACATCAACTTCCCGGGGTCGTAACTTTGGCATACGATCTCTGTTTGACGCGCATGATAGCCTGTTGGAAATATCTCTCCGAGGACTACGACGGAAAAGACGACTTTTTACCTATTACAATTCGCGCGAGGTAGATTTCACAAAAAACGTCGTTTAGGGCCTCAAAACGGCTCTGGAAGTTTAGGACCCGAAAAACTGCTAAAAATAGTAAACTGCGCTATAATTAAGGAAACTGAAAAACTGAAAGAGACAGTTGTGGGGGTCCAAATGGGATAGGTGGGTGGCCACCAACATCCACCTGGATCATTCATCCCCCCTTAGGAAGCAATGGTCCCCATTGCGTTGAGTTCCTCCTTGAGATGAGGAAGCTTCTACTGAGCTGGGTCTCCAGTGCGTTGTTCTGCAATCTCTAATGTGTCCAGAAATGGTGGGAAGCATGGTCGGCGATGGTCCACATTGAACAATCGGTGCAAGCGAAGGAATGGAGGAATGTTGTGCTTCAAAGCATTGTTGCCCACAGCCTTGTTACTGGTGTAAGGACCATGTCGAAGCAGTCTGACTTTCTGATGGGTTCTGATAAGGCGTTCTCTCTGCAGATGTAACCAAACTTTTTCGCCCACCTGAAATTTGTGTGGTACCCCTCTGGGTAAGGAGAAGTTGTTCATGTGTTCTATCATGATTGTATCCCTATGTCGCTGTTGCTGCGTGAAGGAACCCTTTGCGGGGGTCATGGATGTAGCAACAATCTTCCCGTTACTTTGGGAGTGAACCAGACAGAAAATAAATTTCCTAGTCCAGTGAGATGAGCTTGCTGCCTTTCTTAGCAGTGATCAAAGAGGTGGTGGTAGGTGGAGCTACCTCTGGTATCCTGTATAATGAATTATCCAAAGAAATAATGACAGTGCGAGGCCTTCACTCATACACAGCATGTCGCCTCCACAAGTATGGCTGGCCTAATAGTACATCACAAACATCCAGAGGTGTAACATCACACAATACCTCATCTGTGAAGGGCTTGATGTTGTAGGGAAGGCGGCACTGCTGGTGAACTTTGAGATCTCATCCTTCGTGAAGCCACCCGATATTGTACGGTTGTGGGTGTGGCATAGTTGGTAGGCCCAACCGCTTCACGACCTCTGCTGAAAAGAGGTTCTTTTGGTTGCCACTATCGACAATGAATTGCAGCGGCGAACCCTTCACCCACATCTGTGAGTGGAAAATACGTCCCCCCTCCTCTGGCTCTTCGAGCTCATTCTTTTGGATCTTAGCAGTGGCAACAGTGGCACTAGGATCCGCATCAATGATTTGCTTCCCTTTGCCATCCCCCTTGTTGGGTTCCAGCTCAGAGTCAGAACATGCATCTGATTCGGAAGCCTTCAACTCGGCCACCAGCGACTGCTTGGTCCGACACTCACTTGTGTTATGAGTGGGACTCTTGTGGAACTCACACCACTTTCCTGTGTCCTTCTTCGGCTTCGTGGTGTTGTTCTTTTCTTGCAGCTTAGAGGGGTTGTCTTGGGTCACCCCGCCTTGGCTTTGTCCTTTGGGCTTCGGATTTGCAGATCCAAAGTCTCGCTTCTTCTGTTTGAACTTTTGCTCGATTTTGACAGCGTATCGATATGTTGTGCCAAGTGAGGAGATGTTCAAGAACTCCATCTCTTCCTGGATGTATCTGTGTAGGCAGCCATGGTATTTGAGTACCAGATGCAACTCAGAATCTTTGATACCCAACTGTGTGCGAAGGGTATGAAAAATATTTGTGAACTCTGGTACATCTTGGTCTCGTCCCTACCGCAGTGTGGTCCATTTGATGTATTTGTCCTCATAGCTTTTGACAGGGTAGTACTGCTCCTTGATGGCATCCGGAAGTCATTCCAAGTGGGGGAGGCTAAAAACAGTGAGCCTGTACTTTCATCCTTCTGCTCGCAGTATGTTTCCCACTAGTCCTTGACGTGGGGGGCTGCTTTGAGAAGAGCGAAAACGATCTTTTCCCGACTTGAAAATTCATGAACAGAAAAATACCCATCTAGCAGATTTAACCATTTATCTACAGCATCTGCGTCTATTTGACCCTCGAAGATGGGGATTTCAAAATTAACTTGTACCTTAAACGGTGTGGCATTTACAGAGTAGCTGTTGGAAGCCGATGCGTCGCCTCTGGGTAGCCGCTGAAGGATCTGCGCAAAGCTATCCATCATCGCGTTCCTTTGCCGCTTGAGGGCTTCTTCGAGCAAGATTCTGATAGATCTCCTGCCCCCTCGTCTTTCTTCTCATCCGCCATGGGAGGTCATCGAGATTTGCGAGGCTGGTCTTGCAAAGGTTCAACCAATTCAAGCCCTAATCCCTTATATCCCGACCTCGTTGGAGACATGCAAAGAAAAACAGAGAAAAAGCAGACCGCTTTGATACCACTGATTCGGATTTAAGCAGGAACGCAATAGATTACAAAGATAACCATAAATACAGAGATGCGATAACCATAAAAACAAAGATGCAGCGAAAATAATACTTCATTTCATTAATGGAGAATACTGAAATATGCTTACAAATAGAAATAACCCAGCTAGGGCGATGGTAGCTTATCTCTAAGAAGAGATGTGTCGACTATGTTGGGTGTGGAGCCTGATTATCTTCTATAGTACCAGCATATTGGACCCCAGTTCAAAATGGGGCGGCAACGCCGCCTGTAAAATAATCGCTGCTGTGGGGGGTCCAGGGGGGGCGGTAGCGACTTTTGGGAGCCCCCCCATGGCGGGGGGTTTCGGGGGCAGCGCCCCCGAAGCTAAAAACAGCTGTAAAATTGCCTTGTAAAAGTATAGTAATTTCTAGTCAATCTGGGCCGTTCATTAGGCGGATGATCTAACGGTAGAACTTATGTTTAGTTTAGGGTTTTTTGCCCAAGAAGGCAACCCCTCTCTTTATATGAGGGCATTGTATTTGAGGCTGAGAGATAGATGTGTATTCGGTGAGCGAGAAACATAGAGGTGAGACTGTGAGAGAAAATAGAGGATATTACAGCGGTTTTGCTGTAGGTTGTATCTCTTCATTTTGCTGGATAATAGAAAGGAAGGACTGACTGTTTGGGGTGGACGTAGCCCAAACTGGGTGAACCACGTATATCTGTGTCTTTCTTGTTTTGTGCGTTTTCTGTGTTTATATTTCTGCAATATTTTATGTGTTCCATTGCTCCGTAATATATAATTTTCTAACAGACTACATGCCTCTGAACTGTTTCGAACTGTGTTTACAATGAGGCTCGAAGGCCTATTTATTATTGAGAAACAATGGAAAACCCTTAACATTCCAAAACCTAACCCTAGAAGATGAAACGCCAAACTATGTGCCCCGTTTGGGTAAATGGTACATCAACTTCCCGGGGTCATAACTTTGGCATACGATCTCCGTTTGACGCGCATGATAGCTCGTTGGAAATATCTCTCCGAGGACTATGACGGAAAAGACGATTTTTTACTTAGAAAATCGCGGAGCTAGATTTCCCAAAAAACGTCGTTTAGGGCCTCAAAACGGCTCCGGGAGTTTAGGACCCGAAAAATTGCTAAAAATAGTAAACTGCGCTATAATTAAGGAAACTGAAAAACTGAAAGAGACAGTTGTGGGGGTCCAAATGGGATAGGTGGGTGGCCACCAACATCCACCTGGATCATCTCCCCTTATGGCCATCACCTAGTTTGTTAGCACAATATTTCTCTTATACATCATAAAGGGAACCCTTGCATGTCCCAACTCCAATCAACAATGAGTTGCCTCATCAGTGAGGGGTAATACAACTATTATACATCATACGAAATAAGCGCTAACCCTTTGAGCTACGAGAAGTAATACAAAGAAAAATCAAGAAAAAGTATAAGGTGCACAAGAGAGGTGGAAAAACAAAGGCCTGGTTGGTAACTCATGTATCCACGATTTCTCTGCCCTCACATATATACACTCAGGATGCGAATCCCCACCATGTTGGTCCCTTTGACCATGGCACTTGGCCATTAAGTCTAATCTCCTCTCCTACCATCATTATTCACATAACACCTATTGACTGAAGGGTGGACTAAGGAAATGTCACTTCCCCTTAGGGGATCGAAACACCTGATAGGGTTGTCCTATAGCCACTCCTACCTAGGGAGGCAACACCATTATGAGTTCAAAGACCAAAATTTGGAAGGGGATCCTTGTTTGAAGTGTTAAATAGCCCTTTACATTCAAGCTTGGTCCACTTAGATGCAAAAATGATTATTGTACCTAATGATTTGTTGCTTGCTAGAATTTTTGATGTGATTGTTAAATGGTTCCACAACCACGACTTGTGCAACCTAATTGGGGCCTAGACCTACAAAGAATCATATTGACACTCGCAAGTGAAGCATTGAGAGTCGTGGAACTCCAAGCAACAATAGAGCATCATACACACCCTTGGGAACCTCCAACACCACACAATGTTTTGCCACTTTTCCCTGCATTTGATGACTTTTTGGGATGATGCGCTTGGACCCAGTAGGCCCCCAGCTGACTTAGCACTTCATGAGAGATGATAGTTAATCCGAGGCCGAGATGAGGACGGTCTCACCCCTTGAGACATGGGAGGGCTAGCACCAGCTTCGAAGCCCTCAACATTGGATCAATGATTGACATTATGACCACTTGGAGACCCATGAGACCATGCTTGTGCCCCAAGATGAAATTTGGGGTCCGAGAGGGATATTGACATATATCTAAGGGCCAACCCTTAAATGGTGAATTTTAGATGCTTCTACACCAAGTTTGTTACCCAAAAGCACTAATGAATGCCCTAGATGGCCTAGCACATAGATAGTGTCATCTTTTCTTGCCCTGTGGCTCACACGTGTGAGATTTTTTTTTTTATGTTTTGGGTCTTGGATAGTGGGTTGGATTGTAACACACCTCATCATTGTGATTTTACATGTTGATTAGGGGTTTTTAGGTTTAATTATCTCTATTCATCCTCATATATATAAAGGAGAGGACACTTGTATTCTCATCATCACTTGGACTTGAATTATTTTCAACCTCTTTTTTTTGTGGAGGAAATTGGATCTATTAGTCTAGGTATCATTGTTGCATACATTACTCATGAATAACATGTGAATGATAATCCTAGTGGTGAAATTTTATTGGCTCTTCCATAAAACTCCTTTATCCATTACATAGGTAATCATTAGGGTATTTGATGCTAAAGCATCAATTATTCTTCCTCCTTAGAAACCTTTAGCTATCCAGTTAATTCATAGACACCATCCTTCCAAGAAGTAAGGCACTCAACTACCTCATTGGTGATCAAATTCATTTTTTATCCATAAATTCTATCTCTTTCTCTATTGACCTAATTTGGCTCCTTTAAGGCCAATCATCCAAACTAAGGCTTGGTGTGACTTTCTAGGCAAGGAATATTTTTTGGACTGAAGAGTCTAAATGAAAAGAATATAGCTTGTTGCTCAAAATCAGCCATATTGGTAGGAACTCACTTCAAGTTTGTCCATAAAATTTCTTGCCCTAGTCATTTTCTCTACGTAAACCCTAGTTTGGTGTTGCTTCAACTTAAGGGCTTACTTGAGGGTCTCACATGCCTTTGTCTTATTGAAAATCATCATTGGAAATTGTTTCTCCTTAACTTGACCTTTGGCCATCCAAACACTCAACCCATTAAACAATCCCTAATTATTGTGCCTCATAAATTCAACCTCTCTTTGAAAAGTGGTTTGCCTCCATTGGGTAATTGGAACCTTGTACTCAAGTTGCGCTTTTTCCTTATAAGCCTATTTGTCATCATATACCTTTGTAATTAGAATATCGATCATAGATTACCTCATATTGGGACTCCTCCCCTTAGTGAAAGTCCATAAATAATAGGGGGTTTTGGCTATGGTGATAGTGGGCCACTACCGAATTGTTGTCACTTGGTCTAGTAATAGCTTTGTAGGGTACCCCTTTACAAGGCCTGCTAGATTTTGCAACAACAAATCCTACCAAACAACTATGCCTTGATTTGTCCTACTAACAAGTCATACACTCCATCTCATCACCTGACATAACACCCTCGAGGCCCTCCCCATAGAATCTCTCTCCGACCTAATTGTAAATGTGGCAATCCTCAGGATGCACTGCAAATAGTGAAGCATGGACCATTCTCACAAAAAGTCTTGTCCTTGAGAGTGGACTCAAGGATTAAGCAGATGATGTCATCCTCTACTGTGTATCTATAATCCTATAGGTTTCCAACCCTCAACATAGAGGAAAACTTGTTGTCTCTATGCTCCATCCCCAAGTGGGATACCCAATCTCTAAATGTTGTTGGTCTCCTAGATAGAATACATGCAAAAATGCATCCACGCTCTCCATAAACCTAATAGTGTGCCCCACCACTCTATCAAAAGATCTATCTAATCTTGCTTCCCATGATATCTCACCCTCACTGAATATGAGAAATTGTTGTTGCATCAAATGAATCTTGGACACTCCATCAAGCTCTGCCACATGATGACATCCTCCACCTAGACCCTATTACCCATTTTGGATTCCATCATCCCAAATATTTGAGGGCTCATTTTGCGTTATACCTCTAGATATAAGTATCTTTCCAAGCATCACTAACTCAATGGGGTACCAACTCATAGTCTCTCTCCATTCCAACAAAAATGGAATTCAGAAATAGGAAGTATCAACAAGAATTATATTATTTTTAGATTCCATCACCTCCCATAGACAAGGGTGTTTGGGTACACATTATAACAATGAAGTGTACAAGAATGATTAATGATTGGGTTCATTATTGTAATGAACACTATTGTTGGAATCATGCCTAGAATTTGACGATCTGTAACATGTATTTAGTTCCGAGCCCCGTATTTGACATGCTCACATTAAATTGACACATCAACAATTACTTCTTTTAAAATTCCAAACCCCTCACATTGACATTTAAGTGTGTCTAGTAATTGTCGTAAATTCGAGTACCTAATATAACACATAGCTTGACAAGGGAGGTGCCATGCCATCACTAATTGTTAAGGTAGTAATTAAAAAAAATTAAATTAATTGTATGTAACTTGTACTTGTCCGATTTTTCCAAATTCCAAGCCAAATACCCATTACCTACGACGTAAACTACCAACTTTGGGTTTCAGCATCAATTTGGACATGGGCCCACAATTCATTTGAGTCTTGGACTTCGTTTTTCTTAATGTTGTCGGTTTGCTCTGCTTTGATGGTGAAACCTTGCTATATTATTTTTTAGGGGTTGAATTCATTCAACTTATTTTCCTTAAATGCTACTGGGTTTGCTCTGCTTCAATGGTCCAACCCTACTCTATTAATTTTCAGTGGCTTTACTTAGTATTGGGCCAGCTTCTTGATAGTGGGTTAACAAGAGTTTTTTTCAGTAATAAATTCAAAATATATTCCCCCTGAGATTCTTAAGATCCTTCCATGTTTTTACATCATAGCTTCTAGTAATAAGTGATTATGTACATCAATTTCTTTCTTATATTATTTGCAAACTTTTCATGAATTCAAATAATGCTTTTTTTATATTAAAATTTTCATAAATCATGAAATTTCTTCTTATAATTCATTAGAGTCATTGACTTTACTTTTTTTAATGATTTTAGTTTGCTCAACTTTTTCTTAATGATTTTTGTTTGCTCAACTCCTGTGGTTCAACTATGTTATGTTAATTTTTAGAGTAATGATTTTGTTTTTTTAATGCTCGTGGTTCAACTATGCTATGTTAATTTTGAGGGGTATTCATTCAACTTTGTTTTTCTTTTTGTTGGACTCCTGTGATTCAACTATGTTATGTTAATTTTGAGGGGTTTATTCATTCAACTTTGTTTTTCTTAACATTGTTGGGTTTGCTTGGTTCAGTGGCTCATCCTTACTCTATTAAACTTTAATGGTTTTACTAAGTGTTAGGCCTCTTTCATTAGATTGGGTTTACAAGAGTTTTACTAGGTATGGACTCTACTCCAATGGGTTTGCAATACTTTATCAATTTTGAAGGCTTTTATTGTGTTAAGTGGCCAGTGAACTTCTCTTGAGTCAATGATGTTCAATTAATTTTCTTTGCTCAGCTCCAATAAATTGATACATGTTAATTATCATATTTCAATAAAGAAGAAATTCTAAAAAATTTAAATTTTCAGATTCATAAAATCTAATTCAAATAAACTAATTTTTATTTTACATATTTATTAGATTTTTATTATCAATATATCTGATGTAAATATTCAATCACACTTTGTTTTAATAATACAAATTACACAAAATTTTGATTACACTATAATGTTTATTTTGAATATTTTTATATAAAAAAAATACAATGTAAATAGGTAACTGAAAAGATATAATAATAAAATTTATTTGAAAAAAGAAAAACTATAAAATTTTAAAAATACACCTCAACAAATAAATATCATCACATTTTCACTCAGGAAACAAAATAAAATTGAAATTCCATTGGGAATCATTCATACACAAAATATTTTATTTCACCTATTTTACCTAAACAAACAACTTACCACTGATGTATTTACTTGATAATTGAGCGGCAACTACAAGCACGCTGTCCAATATCACTGATGTATTTACTTGATAATTGAGCGGCCACTACAAGCGCGTTGTCCAATATTTTGACTTGATGATGAAGTTCATACTTTTCCTTTAAACGACGAAGGATACTGATAGTATCAGTCACGCTAGGTTCAGCCACATCCACCTGCCCCAAATAGTAATAGTAGTAAATTATTAAGACACAGCGCTATAAATGCAAAAAAGCCAAATCAATACTTGTATTACCCAGTTAAGCACTCACCTGCTGGAATAGTCACTCAATTGAAGCATCTTCCTTTACATTATCATCGTACTCTTTTGGAGTAGTTGCTACAATGCACCTAAGTTGGCCCCCAACAAGCATTGGTTTCACTGGATTATTCCACAACCAAACCCTAAAATCAGTGACTTCGAATAACCCTTAATCTACGTTAATAACATATATGATTATTGGTTGAACAAAGTGTTTAATCATACATAACCGAAGCGCGGTTTTCTTACAGGTACCCAGAATCGAAAGAATTCCGTCAATAAAGAGAATAACTTTTCCCTGTGCATCTTCCACCTCTTTCATTACAGACTCAAGTCGCTCTCGGCACCAGCCTCAAGGGCTTTCATATCCAAGGTTATCAACCTTACATCTAGCAAATTGCTGTGTAAAACCATTTGAAAAACAAAACTAATTAGCTTCTTTGTCAACCTTGCAAGCTGAAAATAATCCTGCAACCAAATATCCACTGAAACCCTGTACACGTGCACAAGCACCTTTTCTACAAACTAAAATTTGCAAGCGGCCGAAGCATATAAATATTGTTAGTTTGACAACGGTTTTTTGGGTAAATGTAGTTAAACAGTTTTTGTAACGAGTAATTTAGTTATGTATGTAACGGTAGCTATTCACATGAATATATCAAATGCCATGTAGAGGTAAATTCATTCTGGAATAAAACAGATACAAATTCAGTTTTATCTTTTCTTGGTCTTCTCCCTCTTTCTTTCTATTCTTCCTACAATCTCTGCCATTATTTCAGCAAGTGGTATCAGAGCCTGGACAAACCCCTGTTGTGCGAACCTGTGATCAAACCCGTGATTTGAACCTGTGGACGGCGTGTCTGTGGACGGCGTGATTTGAAGAACGTTGTAATTCTGCTGTGGACTGATTTGAACCCGTGGACGGCTGGAGTCTGACGCTGTTGTGATTTGAAGATCAAATTTTCTGCTGTGGACTGATTTGAACCCGTGGACGGCTGGAGTCTGACGCTGTTGTGATTTGAAGATCAAATGAAGGTTAAATTAACGCTAATCGCTTGAAGAATTCTGCTGTGGACGGCATCTGGAGTCTGTGCTGTGGACGGCGTGAAGAATTGAACCCGTGGACGGCGTGTTCTTGGCTTGAAGAATCCCTGTGGACGGTAACGCTGTAGCAGAATCGCTTGATCCCTGAGGACGGCGTGATTGAAGAATCCCTGTGGACCGTGGACGGCGTGTGTTCTTGCAGAATCGCTTGAAGAATCCCTTGGACGGCGTGATTGATTTGAACTCGTGGAGTGGACGGCGTGTTCTTGCAGAAAGTCCAAGACCTGCGTGAGGGCCTGCAACTTTATGCAGAGGATTTGTGACAGAGCGTGAAATCCGGGTATTGATCGGAGTTTCCAGACTTGTTTTTTTTTCTAGCAGAAATTTTTAAAAAAAAAAACAAAGGCTGAAGATTGAAAAGTTGTGGTTTTTATAAAAATATTGAAAAAAAAGGGAAGGGTTTGCAGAAATTTTTTAAAGATAGCAGCAGATTGAAAAGGTTGTTCAGATTTTTTTTAAGACAGCAGAGATTGAAAAGGGTGTTGTTGTTTTTTTTTTTTTACAAATATTGTAGAAGAACAAGTTTGCAAGGGATTTGCACGAATGTTGTGAAACTAGAAAAACAAAAGGGTTTGCAAGAAACAAAGGATTTGAAACTTGTCTTTCTGTTTGAATTGGGGAAGTTATTTTTTTTTTTTTGAAAGCCTGAAATCCTAGGAAGGAAGAAAAATGGCCAAGATGTCGAATGCAAGATTCGAGGTGGAGAAATTCACCGGAAAGAGCAATTTTGCTCTTTGGAAACTGAAGGTTAAGGATCTGCTTGTGCAACAAGAGTTGCACAAGGCATTGGATGGGGTTACTAAGAAACCTACAACCATGACTACTTCAGACTGGGAAGACTTGGATGCCCGAGCTCTCAGTACCATCTGGTTATGTCTAGCGGATGAAGCTCTCTTCAACATCATTGAAGAGACTACGGCATCAGGTTTGTGGGAAAAACTTGAAAACCTTTATATGACAAAATCATTAACCAACAGAATTTATCTGAAACGACAGTTATACAGTCTTCGAATGAAAGAAGGTTCAAGCGTTGCAGAACATTTGAATGTTTTTAATACACTAATTTGTCAATTAACAGATATGGAAGTCAAAATACAGGAAGAAGATAAAGCCATAACCTTGCTGTGTTCTCTACCTGAATCATGGGATCACTTCGTAACCTCAATCAGCTTCAGCTCTGCTGATTCTTTGAAGTTTGAATCAGTCGTGGGAGCTCTTCTGTCTGAAGAAGTACGAAGGAAATCCAGCACTGATACAACTGCATCAGAAGCCATGGTCGCTAGAGGACGCTCAAAGGAAAGAGGACACAAACCAAGGGGGTCTTCCAGGTCGAAATCGAAGGGCAAGAAGTGTAAGGTAAAATGTTGGAACTGCGGTAAAGTTGGACACTTGAAGAAGGACTGTTGGAAACGGAAGGAATCCGAAAACCTGAAGAACGAAGCGAATCAGGCTGATTCAGGTATTGTAGACGAAGTTTTATCTGCTGAAGAATTGTGTATAATAGATGAAACTTCACCTGAATGTAATGTCTCTCAGAGTTTTGATAGCTGGCTGTTAGACTCTGGTGCTTCGCATCATATGTGCCCACATAGAAACTGGTTTACTTCGTATGAAAATGTAAACGGTAGTTCTGTGTTTATGGGTAACAATATGTCATGTCAGACTGTTGGGATGGGAGATATCAGGATTAAGATATATGATAACACAGTTAGGACATTAACTAGTGTTAGACATGTACCTGATTTGAAGAAAAATTTAATCTCTTTGGGAGTGTTGGATTCAGATGGTTATAAGTTTACAGGTCAAGATGGCGTCTTGAAAGTCTTCAAAGGTGCCCTTGTGGTTATGAAGGCAGAAAAGGTCGGGAATCTTTACAGGTTAAAAGGAAGTACTCAGGTCGATGAAGCAGCGGTTGCGTCAGAAAAGGAAGAAACAAGTACTCGTCTGTGGCACCAGCATTTGGGTCATATGAGCGAGAAAGGTCTTCACATATTGATGAAACGTAAATCTCTTCCTGGTCTGAAATCCTTGAATTTAGATTTCTGTAAACATTGTGTGTATGGAAAACAGTGTAAACAGAGATTTAAAGTTGGCAATCATAATAGTAAAGATGTTTTAGACTACATTCATTCTGATCTGTGGGGGCCTTCCCCTGTTATGTCATATGGAGGTGCATTGTATTTTTTAACGTTCATTGATGATTACTCTCGTAGAGTTTGGGTCTATATGCTAAAAAAGAAAGCTGATGTATTCAATGTCTTTAAACAATTTAAAGTAATGGTAGAGAAAAGAACAGGCAAATATATTAAATGTCTAAGAACTGACAATGGTGGTGAGTTCACTTCTGTTGAGTTTGAACAATACTGTAAGGATGAGGGCATTGTTAGACACAAAACTGTTGTTTATACTCCTCAGCAAAATGGTGTCGCTGAGCGTATGAATCGGACTCTTATGGAAAGAGCCAGAAGCATGATCAGCAATGCTAACTTGCAAAAGGAGTTGTGGGCAGAAGCAGTGTCTACTGCTTGTTATTTAGTTAACAGATCACCTTCAGTAGCGATTGATTGTAAAATTCCTGAAGAAGTTTGGACAGGTCAGTCTTGTGACTATTCTCATTTGAGGATATTTGACTATGATGCTTATTCTCTTATTCCGAAAAATCAGCATTCAAAATTAGATCCAAAGTCGAAATGTTATGTCTTTGTTGGGTATGACTATGCAGTGAAAGGATATAGGTTGTGGGATCCTACATTGCGGAAGATAGTCATTAGTAGAGATGTAACATTTGATGAATCCTCTTTGTTAAAATCAAATGTTGAAAGAGTTGAACAGGGACAGGTATCGCCGTGTCAACGAGTTCAGTTGGAGGCTAGATCTTTCGGTGACAGTCGAAAGGAAGGAGAGACTTCTGGAGACAAAGGTGTTGAAGACACAAAGGAAGCCATTGAAGCTTCTGAACCAGTTCAGCAACCAGTCACTCTGAGAAGGTCAACAAGGGAAAGGAAAACTCCCAAAAGGTATGAAGATTCTGCTTCATCTTTTGCTTTGGTTACTGAAGATGGGGAACCGTCTTGTTATCAGGAAGCGATAGATGATACAGATAGCGAGAAATGGAAAAAGGCTATGGAAGAAGAAATGGACTCCTTAGCCAAGAACAATACCTGGGATCTTGTAGAGCTTCCTGAAGGGAGAAGCGTTGTTGGATGTAAATGGGTCTTCAAGCTGAAACGGAAAGTTGATGGTAGTATCGAGAAATATAAGGCGAGACTGGTAGCAAAAGGGTATTCTCAGGTTGAAGGTATAGACTTTCATGAGATTTTTTCTCCAGTTGTAAAACTTGTTTCTATACGTACTGTGTTGGCACTAACTGCGTTGCTTAATCTTGAGTTAGAACAGTTAGATGTTAAAACAACTTTTCTACACGGTGATTTGAACGAAGAGATATATATGGAACAACCAGAAGGTTTTGTACGAGGTCGCAGCAGAAGATTAGTTTGCAAGCTCAGGAAATCATTGTATGGTCTGAGGCAGTGTCCCAGACAATGGTACAAGAAGTTTGATTCCTTCATGGTGAGCCAGAACTTTATAAGAAGTGAGTATGATCATTGTGTGTACTTCAAAAGTTTCAATGGCATATTCATTATCTTAGCTTTGTATGTTGACGATATGCTTATTGCAAGCAAAAGCATGGAAGAAATCAACAGGTTAAAGGCTCAACTCTCTAGGGCGTTTGATATGAAGGATCTTGGAGCAGCAAAACATATCTTGGGCATGGAGATACACAGAGACAGGAAAAATGGTTAGCTTTGGTTATCACAGCAGAAGTATGTGGAGAAGGTACTTGAAAAGTTCTCTATGAATAATGTGAAACATGTTAATGTTCCCCTAGCTTCCCATTTTAAGCTTTCTTCGGTTTTGAGTTCTAGAGCTGATGAAGAAAAGCAGTATATGTCTCATGTACCATATGCAAATGCGGTAGGCAACTTAATGTATGCGATGGTATCTACAAGACCTGACATTTCACATGCAGTTGGAGTTGTCAGCAGATTCATGGCAAATCCAGGTAGAGAACATTGGCAAGCAGTGAAATGGGTGCTTCGATATCTAAGAGGCACAAGAGATCATTGCATCGTCTTTAATGGTAGTGAAGGATCAGTCTGCGGATATGTAGATGCTGACTATGCAGGTGATTTGGACAAAAGAAGATCTACTACAGGTTACGTTTTTACTCTTGCAGGTGGAGCAATTAGTTGGATGTCAAAGCTTCAAGACACGGTTGCATTGTCCACTACCGAAGCTGAATATATAGCTGCTTCAGATGCCAGTAAAGAAGCAATCTGGTTAAAGGGTTTGCTCGATGAAATTGGAAGAACGCAGGAGAAAGTGAGTGTACTTTGTGATAGTCAAAGTGCTATTCACTTGGCCACAAACCCTGCCTATCACAGCAGAACCAAGCACATTGATGTGAGATATCATTTTCTGAGACATGTGATCAATGGTGGCAAAGTAGCTCTTAAAAAGGTCCATACACGAGAAAATTGTGCACACATATTCACAAAGCCAGTTACAGTGGAGAAGTTGCAGTGGTGTTTAGCTTCTCTTGGCTTGCAGGAGAGATGATGAATGGGAAAATTGTTGTCAAGGTGGAGTTTGTTAGTTTGACAACGGTTTTTTGGGTAAATGTAGTTAAACAGTTTTTGTAACGAGTAATTTAGTTATGTATGTAACGGTAGCTATTCACATGAATATATCGAATGCCATGTAGAGGTAAATTCATTCTGGAATAAAACAGATACAAATTCAGTTTTATCTTTTCTTGGTCTTCTCCCTTTTTCTTGCTATTCTTCCTACAATCTCTGCCATTATTTCAGCAAATATATGTAGAAGAACTTACGTCAGTACATCCCCCCCTGACAATCTTTCGTGCCACGCCTTCAACCACAGCAATCGTTTCAACACCAGGCTCTCTAGTGAGCACAGGATTGCTCGTATTCCTCTCAGACAAAATCATAATAACTCTCTGTATTTCTTTATCTCTACCCATGACAAGATCAGGCTCCCCAGCGATTTCAACCAAATCACCGCCACATGTTTTCAAGTTTTTATATTTATTAGCAGTATCCACCATTTTGGCCCCTCGTCCGAAATTCTCCACTTCAGATATCAGTCTATCTACACTCGCAGCTGCCTCTCTGAATTAGTGCCGCAATTATAATGTCTGTAATATTATTGGAGTTCAGTTTTTATTGCACTCTGTCGGAGAAGTTCTGTGCAGAACTAAAGAAAGTCTTCCTCTTCCTTGCACCTACTACATCATCGGAAATTGATCGGCGTCACAAACAGAAAATATAATGTCAAGAATTGTGGCCAAAGCTCGTCAAAAGTTGTGTTTTTTTTGTTTTTAAAGTTTGTGCCTCTTCTTGCTCTTCTCAAGGAAGACGTACAAAGTTACCACAATCATTACATAGAAATGGTAATATTTCTAACAACAAAATAGTCAATCAATCTGGCACATCTAAGTAAGGGGCACGCACAAAGTTAACACAATCATTACGTAGAAATTGTAATATCTTGAACAACAAAATAATCAATCAATCTGGCATATCTAGGTGTTTTAGTTAAAACTAATTGTAATCAAAACACTGAACAACCGGATCTGAAAAAGAAGCTTTTATTTATATTAATCACTGAAGGAAAGGTACATGCCCATATAATAAATTTCAAGCCCCTACAATGGCATGCACGACTGCTTATCAAAATGAGAAGACAAACACAATTAAGCACAATCGTGAACTTGGATAGATCCATGAGACAAAATAACACCCACAGGGTTTTCGTCCCTAGGATCAAACTAGAACTAAATGAGAAGACAAATAGTATTAAGCACAATAGTGAACCTGGATGGATCCATGAGACAAAATAACACCCACTAGGTTTTCGTCCCTGGGATCAAACTAGAATTGGAACCTTGATAGATCCATGAGACAAAACAACACCCACAGGGTTCCTCGGATCAAACTAGAACTTGAACCTCGATGGATCCACGAGACAAAATAAAACTAGAACTTGAACCTGGATGGATTCAGAAGACAAAATAACACCCACGGTTTTCGTCCTTGGTATCAAAACACCAAGTTCTCAAGAAAAACACAAGAAGATAAATATCAAATGCTTAGTTTCTATCCCTTTTATAGGCTTGATGGACTCTCTAATGACCCTATTTTAACAGATTCTGTCCATTTTGACTAAATCAAGAAAGGGAATATTACAGAAATTCTCAATGAAGTAGTACAAAGTCTTTCATAAGGAGCATCATGCATGTCAATAAAATTTGAACCTGCGTGGAGAAGTTTTTATTAAACCCTCCCAACTACCTAGGCTACAATAGACCAAAGCTCATCAAAAGCCTTATATTTATAAAAGATAAGAGAAAAAGAATGGAATAAGATTCCCAAATAAGAAGTCATCAAAACTACTACTTAGAGAGGTCACTGGCCATCAAAGTTCAGATATACACACTTGAATCTCAAAAATGATAAAATCTACTTAAAAGTTCAGTGAAAACCTTATTATTAATTAAAACCTAATGCATATCAATAAAACTTGAACTTAAATAAAGAAGTTATTATTAAACCCTCCCAATTACATAGACTACAATTGAACAAAGCTCATCAAAACCCTTATAATGGTAAAAGATAGAAAAAAAAATGGAGTAAGATTAGCAAATAAGACGTCATCAGAAACTGCTCACAGAGGAACACATAATTCATCGGCCAGCAAAGTTCAGATATGCACGCTTGAAAGTCTGCTCAAAGGTTCAAAAGATGGTATTCAATAAAAACTTATCAATTAAAATCTAGTACAAATTCAAAAGTAAAAACCTAAGATTCACGCCCTTCGCTAACGGCCGTGAAACATCATTTGTCACGAAGAGGGCTTCAAAACGCACATTCAAACGCACGCAAATTATCTATAATGTACCCTGAAGTGATATAAACAAAAGCTTCAAAAACCGGAACAAAAAATAAAGATTTCTGAGGCATTGCCATCAGACTCCAGTCTCGAGTGTCAATTACTGTTTTCGGTTGAGAATTTCAACAAAGAGTCACAGAAGTAAAGCTTGATGGCAAACGGTAAACGCTAGAACCTCAGAGCCATGTTCCAGAATTAAAGCTTGATCAGTCAATATATTAAAGTTCTAAACGGTAAACGCTAGAACCTCAGATCCATGTTCTATGTTTTCCTATGCCTTTTAAAAAATATGATTAAAACCTCAAAATCACACTTTCAAAGTTCAATGAATCAGAAGTTTTGGGCAATGAGGTGATAAAAACTAAGATTCCAATGGAGGAAAAAATGCGAAGCATTGACATCAGAGTCTAGACCGCCGATAAAAGCAACAACAGTTTTACCTGAAAACTTCAAAGAAACCTGGTAAGCCGCCACGCAACAATTCCCTGCCAAAGGTTCTGAATTTTAAGCTATAAACACATTAGCGAGGAACGAGAAGAATACCGGAAACAACAGTTCAGCAGCTTGATGAAAGATATGGCTGGAATGTAACGCGCAACTTCATTGAGCAACTTGTCACTTTATTAAGCGACCTCCCAGCATAGTGATCGACTTGACGCCAGAGTACTTTCTTACTTGGGGAGGAAGATTAGAATCTAATAAGCTTCGCGGAAATGCTTCGAGGACGGCTCTGTCCCAAGTACTGGTCTAAAGTATTTTGACCAATTACTTTTGAGAAATTCTTTTCAATTTCCCTTTCAAAAATTATATATATTTTAATGTGTATCTCTCAAAAGAAAAAGGAGTTTCCACCTTTGGTGAATCAGTAATCAGGTGAACGAACTTAACATAAAGGGTATAATTTTAACTATCGAATCAATACAAAATTAGATTTTTAATTCCACAAACGTAGGAAGAATTTGATGTGACATTAAAATTAAATATTATTCAGTAATTTAGAGACAAGATAAGTTAAAAATAACTTATCAAAATGTAAACATTTTATTAATCCTTTTCTAATTCATAGGAAAGGGAAAATGTTATATCAGACTCTAATGGAGTTGAAGAACCTGTTAAAAAACATAAAATACATATACACATGCGATAACCGGTACACCATTATGGAGTGGAAACGCTGTCCCAGCAGCAATGCATACGGTTACATGCTTCTGTATACTGGCTTAAAAAAATGAACAAAAAGGAGTAAAAGAAGCTTTACACATTGGGTGGAAACCGCTACATTGATAAAAAGAAAATGTCTCTTTCCCTTGTTTCAATTTCTACCTCAAAAAGAGCATTGCCTTAAAATTTTCACAAGTTGCAGCAGCCACCAAAATAGCATTGCCTTGAGATTTTCACAAATTCCAGCAGCCACCAAAATAGCATCGCCTTTAAAATTTTCACAACTTTCTCAAAAACAAGGCCCTGAACTCCTGCTCCTGCTGCTAGAGCGCTCAGTGATATTTGAAGGAGAAAAGTAGCAGAGTCTTCCAAGGTATGGCTAATCATTCCAGCCGCCACCCAAATAGCATCGCCTTTAAAATTTTCACAACTTTCTCAGAAACAAGGCCCTGAACTCCTGCCCCTGCTGCTAGAGCGCTCAGTGATATCTGAAGTAGAAAAGTAGCAATCTTCCAAGGTAGGGCTAATAAAAAATAAATAGGGAGAAAGATGTGGAAAAGATTTTGGTTAGAGTATGTTTTAAAATTGTTTTTATTGAGTTAAGAGTTTGTTTTTTAGATTTAAGGAAATAGATTAACTATTCAAGATCACTAATATTTAGTGAGAATAAAAGTACAATAAAAAAATAATTTAAATGGTTTGTTTTTTAGATTTAAAGAAATAGATTAACCATTCAAGATCACTAATATTTAGGATCACTAATATTTAGTGAGAATAAAAGTACAATAAAAAAATAATTTAAATAGAGTAATAATATGATGAGTCAATCTACATTAATGGATAGCAATCAGTAATGACTCTCTCCTTACTAATTTGTTGTTATAGTTTGTTGATAACTGAAGATAAATTTTCCCACATGAAAAAAATAAGAGAAAATTTGAACATCACAGCAACGAAAATTTGAGCATCACAGTAAAGAATCAAGGCCTTGTTTCTGAGAAATTAGAACCACAGCATGACGGACAATGGGTTTTCTCGTCGAAGAAAGGAATCGAAATATTGTCACCCTTGCCATTAATACCGTTACATGCTCAGCATTGCCATCAGACTCCAGTCTCCAGTGTCAATTGCTGTTTTCGGTTGAGAATTTCAACACAGTCACAGAAGTGAAGCTTGATCAGTCAATATATTAAACGGTAAAAGCTAGAACCTCAGACTCCAGTCTCGAGTGTCAATTGCTGTTTTCGGTTGAGAATTTCAACAAACAGTCACAGAAGTAAAGCTTGATCAGTCAATATATTAAACTGTAAAAGCTAGAACCTCAGATCCATGTGTTCCTGTGAATTTCAAAAAAAATATGATCAAAACTTCAAAATCACACTTTCAAAGTGCAATGAATCAGAAATCTCGCGTAATGAGGTGATAAAAACTAAGATTCCAATGGAGAAAAGAATGATAAAAAATTAAACGGTAAAAGCTAGAACCTCAGACTCCAGTCTCGAGTGTCAATTGCTGTTTTCGGTTGAGAATTTCAACAAACAGTCACAGAAGTAAAGCTTGATCAGTCAATATATTAAACTGTAAAGCTTGACGCCAGAGTACTTTCTTACCCGGAGAGGAAGATTAGAATCTAATAAGCTTCGAGGAAATGCTTCGAGGACGGCTCTGTCCGAAGTAGTTGTCTAAAGTATTTTGACCAATTACTTTTGAGAACTACCTTTCAATTTCCCTTTCAAAAATTATATATATTTTAATGTGCAGCTCTGAAAAGAAAAAGTTTCCACCTACGGTGAATCAGTAATCAGGTGAACGAACTTAACATAACGGGTATAATTTTAACCATCGAATCAATACGAAATTAGATTTTTAATTCCACAAACTTAGGAAGAATTTGATGTGACATTAAAATTAAATATTATTCATATTATTCAGTAATTTAGAGACAAGATAAGTTAAAAATAACTTATCAAAATGAAAACATTTTATTAATCCTTTTCTAATTCATAGGAAAGGGAAAATGTTATATCAGACTCTAATGGAGTTGAAGAACCTGTTAAAAAACATAAAATACTTAAACACATGCGATAACCGGTATACCATTATGGAGTGGAAACGCTGTCCCAGCAGCAATGCATACGGTTACATACTAGCTTCTGCATACTGGCTTAAAAAAATGAATAAAAAGGAGTAAAAGAAGCTTTACACAGTGGGTAGTGAGTAACGAGAACGATAAAGATTTTAGTATTACAAAGTTGGCCAATACATTCTCAGACATGGGGTGGAAACCGCTACATTGATAAAAAGAAAATGTCTCTTTCCCTTGTTTGAATTTCTACCTCAAAAAGAGCATTGCCTTAAAATTTTCACAAGTTCCAGCAGCCACCAAAATAGCATTGCCTTGAGATTTTCACAAATTCCAGCAGCCACCAAAATAGCATCGCCTTCAAAATTTTCACAACTTTCTCAGAAACAAGGCCCTGAACTCCTGCTCCTGCTGCTATAGCGCTCAGTGATATTTGAAGGAGAAAAGTAGCAGTCTTCCAAGGTAGGGCTAATCATTCCAGCCACCACCCAAATAGCATTGCCTTTAAAATTTTCACAACTTTCTCAGAAACAAGGCCCTGAACTCCTGCCCCTGCTGCTAGAGCGCTCAGTGATATTTGAAGGAGAAAAGTAGCAGTCTTCCAAGGTAGGGCTAATAAAAAATAAATGGGGCTAATAAAAAATAGATAGGGAGAAAGATGTGGGAAATAGGGAAAAAATGTGGGAAAGATTTTGGTTTAGAGTATGTTTTAAAATTGTTTTTATTCAGTTAAGAATTTGTTTTTTTAGATTTAAGGAAATAGATTAACTATTCAAGATTTAGTTAGAATAAAAGTACAACCAAAAAAATAATTTGAATAGAGTGATAATATGATGAGTCAATCTACATTAATTGATAGCAATCAGTGACTCTCTCCTTACTAGTTTGATAACTGAATTAAAGTAAATTTTCCCAAATATATGAAAAATATAAGAGAAAATTTGAACATCACAGCAACGAAAATTTGAACATCACAGTAAAGAATCAAGGCCTTGTTTTTGAGAAATTAAAACCACAGCACAATGGGTTTTCTCGTCGAAGGTGGTGGGTCACTTGTTCCCGGAAAAAATTGCCGTCGAGCTACCGGAGAATCACGGATGGAATAGGCATGTATGTATGGTAAGGCCGCTATCGAGTGTATTAAAGGCCCGATAGCAAACTGGTTAGCTCTTGCCGCTAGGTTCAGCCACATCCACCTGCCCCAAAATAGTAATAGTAGTAAATTATTAAGACAAAGCGCTATAAATACAAAAAGGCCAAATCAATACTTATATAACCAGGTTAAGCACTCACCTGCTGGAATCGTCGCTCAATTGAAGCATCTTTCTTTACATAATCATGGTACTCTTTTGGAGTAGTTCTACAATGCACCTAAGTTGGCCCCCAACAAGCATTTTGGTTTTACTGGATTATTCCACAACCAAACCCTACAATGCACCTAAGTTGGCCCCCAACAAGCATTTTGGTTTTACTGGATTATTCCACAACCAAACCCTAAAATCAGTCACTTCGAATAATCCTTGATCTACGTTAATAACATATATGATTATTGGTTGAACAAAGTGTTTAATCATACATAAACAAAGCGCGGTGTTTAATCATACATAAACAAAGCGCGGTTCTCTTACGGGTACCCAGAATCGAAAGAATTCCTTCAATAAAGAGAATAACTTTTCCCTCTGCATCTTCCAGCTCTTTCAGTACAGACTCAAGTCGCTCTGTAAAGTCCTCGCAATCGGCACCAGCCTCAAGGGCTTTCATATCCAGGGCTATCAACCTTACATCTAGCAAATTGCTGTGTAAAACCATTTGAAAAACAAAACTAATTAGCTTCTCTGTCAACCTTGCAACCTGAAAATAATCCTGCAACCAAATATCCACTGAAACCCTGTACACGTGCACAAGCACCCTTCCTACAAACTAAAATTTGCAAGCGGCCGAAGCATGTAAATATATGCAGAAGAACTTACCTCGGTACATCCCCTCTGACAATCTTTCGTGCCACGCCTTCAACCACAGCAATCGTTTCAACACCAGGTCTCTAGTGAGCACAGGATTGCTCGTATTCCTCTGAGACAAAATCATAATAACTCTCTGGATTTTTTTTTTCAGAACGAAAAACATAATTGTATTATATTGAGGAAAGATGACAGATAGTACATCAAAAGCTTTCAAAAGTTGGAGCAGAAAACTGGATGCTATATGCATCCTGGGAAACACCTTTGGGACTGACACACTATATACCAAATACAGGATTCTTGAACAGCACATAAAATTCCTGGAATATAAAACTGATAGCCAAGAAAGAACAATGATTTATACACCATACCTATACAGGGATATATATCATAATGATCAAAATAACAGAACATACCTGGAGATTTTCATAGAATCAAAACCCAGGGAAGGTAAATCCTGGTTGGGGAAGGATTCCCCAGCAGATATTACCTTCACAGACCACTTACCTGTTTGAGACAGCAGCCCTTTCTTAGATAAGCAGTCAGCTTGGTGATTCTTGGACCTGTCTATATGTTGAATGGAACAGCCTTTCACTTTACCCCGCAAATACATAATTCTGTCCATCCAGCCCGCAAGGTGAGAGATGCTGATACAGCATTTTCCCATAACATGATCAACCATAATTTTAGAATCCCCATAGATTGACATAAAATGAATATCACAAAAAATGCAGAAAGTAAGAAGACCCGCTAGAGCCATCGCCTCAGCCATGCAAGAGTCCTTTCCTCCATTCCATGAGCTGAGATAATGAAGGCTCTCGTCCATAATAATATGAACCCCGCAGCCACAGAAATTGTGCTGAGCAGCACCATCAAAGAATGCCCTGGGAGCCCCTGAGAGAACATCTCCTTGCCTGTTCCAATTGACATTTTTTCTTTTTTGGTTCTTAGCCGGAAGGGATTCATAGAAGGATATAACATTTTATAAAGTAGCCATAAAAGACTCTTTCCTGGCTCTAAAGATTATATTGTTCCTCCACTTCCAAGCACACCAAAGGACTATGATAATTAGTGGTCTCCAAGATTCATGCTGCCCACTCCACCAGATGAAAACTTCCTGTCACAGCTAGAGATAAAGAAATCTAGAGAAATGGAACTCTCTGGATTTCTTTATCTCTGCCCGTGACAGGATCAAGCTCCCCAGCAATTTCAACCAAATCACGGCCATATGTTTTCAAGTTTTTATATTTATTAGCAGTATCCACCATTTTGTCCCCTCCTCCGAGATTCTCCACTCCAGATACCAGTCTATCTACACTCACAGCTGCCTCTCTGAATTAGTGCCGCAATTATAATGTCTGTAATATTATTGGCGTTCAGTTCTGTGCATAACTAAAGAAAGTCTTCCTCTTCCTTGCACCTACTACATCATCAGAAATTGATCGGCGTGACAAACAGAAAATATAATCTCTAGAATTGTAGCCAAAGCTCATCAAAAGTTTTGTGTTTTTAAAGTTTTTAAAGTTTTTTCCTCTTCTTGCTCTTCTCAAGGAAGAGGTACAAAGTTACCACAATCATTGCATAGAAATGGTAATATTTCGAACAACAAAATAATCAATCAATCAGGCTCATCTAAGTAAGGAAGAGGCACAAAGTTAATACAATCATTACATAGAAATTATAATATCTTGAACAACAAAATAATCAATCTAACACATCTAGGTGTTTTAGTTAAAAATAATTGTAATCAAAATACTGAACATCCGGATCTGAAAAAGAACCCTTTATTTATATTTATCACTGAAGGAAAGGTACATGCCCATATAATAAATTTCAAGCCCCTACAATGGCATGCATGGTTGCTTATCAAAATGAGAAGACAAATACAATTAAGCACAATGGTGAACCTGGATAGATCCATGAGACAAAATAACACCCATTGGGTTTTTGTCCCTAGGATCAAACTAGAACTAAATGAGAAGACAAATACAATTAAGCACAATAGTGAACCTAGATGGATCCATGAGACAAAATAACACCCACTGGGTTTTCGTCCCTGGGATCAAACTAGAACTGGAACCTTGATGGATCCATGAAACAAAATAACACCCATGGGGTTCTCGTCCTTGGGATCAAACTAGAACTTGAACCTCAATGGATCCATGAGACAAAAAAAACTGGAACTTGAACGTGTATGGATCCACAAGACAAAATAACACCCACGGTTTTCGTCCTTGGTATCAAAACACCAAGTTCTCAAGAAAAACACAAGAAGATAAATATCAAATGCTTAGTTTCCATCCCTTTTATAGGCTTGATGGACTCTCTAATGACCTTATTTTAACAGTTTTTGTCCATTTTCACTAAATCAAGAAAGGGAATATTACAGAAATTCTCAATGAAGTAGTACAATGTCGTTCATAAGGAGCATCATGCATGTCAATAAAATTCAAACTTGGGTGGAGAAGTTTTCATTAAACCCTCCCAACTACATAGGCTACAATCTACCAAAGCTAATTAAAAGTCTTATATTTCCTCTCATCTAATAAGATTCCCAAATAAGACTCCCAAATAAGAAGTCATCAGAAACTACTACTTAGAGAGGTCACTGGCCATCAAAGTTCAGATATACACACTTGAATCTCAAAAATGATAAAATCTGCTTAAAAATTCAGTAAAATCTTATTATTAATTAAAACCTAATGCATGTCAATAAAACTATAAAACTTGAACTTAAATAAAGAAATTATTATTAAACCCTCCCAAAGCTCATCAAGCCCTTGTAATGGTAAAAGATAGAAAAAAATCGAGTAAGATTCGCAAATAAGACGTCATCAGAAACTGCTCACAGAGACACATAATTCATTGGCCATCAAAGTTCAGATATGCACGCTTGAAAGTCTGCTCAAAGGTTCAAAAGATGGTATTCAATAAAATCTTATCAATTAAGATCTAGTACAAATTCAAAAGTAAAAACCTAAGATTCACGCCCTTCGCTAACGGCCGTGAAACATCATTTGTCACGAAGAGGGCTTCAAAACGCACATTCAAACGCACGCAAATTATCTATAATGTACCATGAAGTGATACAAACTAAAGCTTCAAAAACCGGAACAAAAAATAAAGATTTCTGAGGCATTGCCATCAGACTCCAGTCTCGAGTGTCAATGACTGTTTTCGGTTGAGAATTTCAACAAAAAGTCACAGAAGTAAAGCTTGATCAGTCAATATATTAAAGTTTTAAACGGTAAACGCTAGAACCTCAGATCCATGTTCCATGTTTTCCTATGCATTTTAAAAAATATGATAAAAACCTCAAAATCACACTTTCAAAGTTCAATGAATCAGAAATCTTGGGCAATGAAGTGATAAAAACTAAGATTCCAATGGAGGAAAAAATGCGAAGCATTGACATCAGAGTCTAGACCGCCGATAAAAGCAACAACCGTTTTACCTGAAAACTTCAAAGAAACCAGGTAAGCCGCCACGCAACAATTCCCTGCCAAAGGTTCTGAATTTTAAGCTATAAACACATTAGCGAGGAACAAGAAGAATACCGCAAACAACAGTTCAGCAGCTTGATGAAAGATATGGCTGGAATGTGACGCGCAACTTCATTGAGCGACTTGTCACTTTATTAAGCGACCTCCCAGCATAGTGATCGACTTGACCCCAGGGTACTTTCTTACCCGGAGAATGCTTCGAGGACGGCTCTGTCCCAAGTAGTTGTCTAAAGTATTTTGCCCAGTTACTTTTGAGAACTACCTTTCAAAAATTATATATATTTTAATGTGTAGCTCTGAAAAGAAAAAGGAGTTTCCACACACTTATGAATAATTTAATGTGACATTAAAACTAAATATTATTCAGTAATTTAGAGACCAGATAAGTTAAAAATAACTTATCAAAATGCAAACATTTTATTAATCCTTTTCTAATTCATAGGAAAGGGAAAATGTTATATCAGACTCTAATGGAGTTGAAGAACCTGTTAAAAAACATAAAACACTTAAACACATGCGATAACCACAAGTTCCAGCAGCCACCAAAATAGCATCGTCTTTAAAATTTTCACAACTTTCTCAGAAACAAGGCCCTGAACTCCTGCTCCTGCTGCTAGAGCGCTCAGTGATATTTGAAGGAGAAAAGTAGCAGAGTCTTCCAAGGTAAGACTAATCATTCCAGCCGCTACCCAAATAGCATCGCCTTTAAAATTTTCACAACTTTCTCATAAACGAGGCCCTGAACTCCTGTTCCTGCTGCTAGAACGCTCAGTGATATTTGAAGGAGAAACGTAGCAGTCTTCCAAGGTAGGGCTAATAAAAAATAAAGGGAAAGACGGGAAAGATTTTGGTTTAGAGTATGTTTTAAAATTGTTTTTATTTAGTTAACTATTTAAGATCACTAATATTTAGTGGGAATAAAAGTACAACCAAAAAATAATTTCACTAGAGTGATAATATGATGAGTCAATCTACATTAATGGATAGCAATGACTCTCTTCTTACTAGTTTGTTGTTATAGTTTGCTAATAACTGAATTAAGGTAAATTTTCCCATATATATGAAAAAAAATAAGAGAAAATTTGAACATCACAGCAACGAAAATTTGAACATCACAGTAAAGAATCAAGGCCTTGTTTTTGAGAAATTAAAACCACAGCATGACGGACAATGGGTTTTCTCGTCGAAGAAAGGAATCGAAATATTGTCACCCTTGCCATTAATACCGTTACATGCTCAGCATTGCCATCAGACTCCAGTCTCCAGTGTCAATTGCTGTTTTCGGTTGAGAATTTCAACAAACAGTCACAGAAGTGAAGCTTGATCAGTCAATATATTAAACGGTAAAAGCTAGAACCTCAGACTCCAGTCTCGAGTGTCAATTGCTGTTTTCGGTTGAAAATTTCAACAAACAGTCACAGAAGTAAAGCTTGATCAGTCAATATATTAAACTGTAAAAGCTAGAACCTCAGATCCATGTGTTCCTGTGAATTTCAGAAAAATATGATCAAAACCTCAAAATTACACTTTCAAAGTGCAATGAATCAGAAATCTTGGGCAATGAGGTGATAAAAACTAAGATTCCAATGGAGAAAAAAATGATAAAAAAAATTGACATCAGCGTCCAGACCACCGATAAAAGCAACAACCGTTTTTACCTGAAAACTTCAAGAAACGAGGAAATATAATCTCTAGCATTGCGGCCAAAGATTGGCAAAAGACTAAATGTAAAAGATAGGGGAAAGGGGAAAGTAATCCAATAAGATTCGCCAATATGACATCATCAGAAACTGTTCAGAGAGTAACACATAATTCATTAGTCATGAAAGTTCTGATATGCGCGCTAGACCTCTAGCGAGAATCTCAAAACGCTAAAAGCTGCTGAAAGGTTTCAGAAGGCTCTGTTGAGTAAAATCTTTTTAAATAAATCCCGTGCAAATTCAAAACTGGAAACCTAAGATCCATGGGCTTCGCTGACGGCCCCGAAACATCATTTGTCTTCACGAATAACTGAAGCCTTCAAATCGCAGATTCAAATGCACGCATGAAGTGATGTAAACCTAAGCTTCAACCAGAGGGAACGAAAAGTTTAAGATTTCTGAAACATTGCCATTAGACTCCAATACACTAAACGCTAAAACGGCAACCCTTATCCCGATTGCAGATTCACTTAACATACTTACCTGGCTGTTTGAAACCACCTTTCCGTCTCCGTTTATATAGACGGAGGTTGATATTCACTATCGGAATTGTTTATGTCGGAAAACTTTTGCAACCAGAAATTTGTGTTATGGGTGACATCTGTCGTTGTCTCAGCGCCGTATAGCCGACAGCTCCAGGCATGGAATTAAATTCAAAAGTACAGGGCTACAGCACCCACCGATGCCACCTTGTGCAATAGAATAAACGTACAGCACCCGCAGATGCCAGCTTGTGCATTGGAATAAATGTAAATGTACAGCACCCGCACACAATGGAATAAATGTACAGCACCCGCAGATGCCAGAAAAAGGTCAATGCATTGAAAATTACCCTAAAAAAAACATAAAGAAATTGTTGCTTCATTCACCGCACTGCGTTCAAATCAATTAATTTGTTTTTAATTTTTACAATTTCTATTAAAATTTAAATAACTGTTAATATTAAATATTGATTTATGGAAAATTGGTATTTAAAAATAAAATTATAAATATTAGTATTATTTACCAATGTAATTGTTATTAATATTATAATTATTTTAGAAATTTTATTTAAATAGTTTTATATTTTTAGAATTTATTAAAAAATATTAATTTAAAAAGAGGTAATATTGTTTTTTAATAAAATTTGTATTTTTTTAAAATTTTTTATAAATTAGTGTTTAACAATATTTTACATGTGTAATTTTTTTTAATAAAAGTAAAATATTTTCTAAATTAAAAATAATGTTAATCATAATTCAAAAAAAACATAAATATATTTATTTGGTTGTGGTTAGTTTTAATTAAAAGCATTATTGCTAAATACTTTTTATTTCAACTTAAGGTGAATGAGGATCTTTTGCTTTTCTTTTCTTTTTTTAATTGAGGGCTTAGATTGAGTCTCAAGGAAACGTACTCAATATATGCTTAGACTTAATGCTTATCAATTTGAGATTATTCATATTCCAATAAGTTCCTCCATGATAAATTCTCATTATTATTTATAACATTCATTTATATATATGCAAATTTTATTTCGCAAAATGGTCCATTACTTTTAATAAATTTAAAAAATTATATTCATGCCATGTGGCTCCCCACCCACCAATATCTTAGTGATTTGAGATTATTCCAATTCTAATAAGTTCATCCATGTAAGTTCCCCATTATTATCTATAGCATTCATTTATAAAAAATAAAAAATAAAAAAAATAAAAACAAAAACAAAAATTAAGTTAAAGTTGATCCATAACCCTTTTATACATGGTTAATGAGGGAAATGTGTAGCATTCTGTGTTGTAATAGTTTTTTGATCATATTTATGAAGCCTTAGGCTATATTAATATTTGTAATGTGGTTGTACTAGTAAAATACAAATAATCCCACTCTCCCTGTGCTTGTTCAATTTGTGTCGATATTACAACTCAGAAGATGTGGTAAGAATATTTCACTCTCTCTCAACCATAAATAAAATATTCCAATGTTCATGTGAAATAACATAACTTTCTATCAACTTAAAAAAAATGATAAAAGTAATTAAAAGCAAAAAAAAATATAAATATAAATGAAATATTTTCTAAATAAAAAATAATGTCAACTATAATTAAAAATAAAAATGAATATACCTATTTGATTACTTTAAATTACATTACAACTTAGAAGATCTAAAAATATTTCACTCGCACACTCAACTATAAATAAAATATTTAGATATTAATGTAAAATAATAAAATTTTATATTAATTTTTAAAAATAAAATAATTAGAAGTATAGAAAATAAATGTATTTCCAGTTTTAAATGTGAAAGATGTATAATTTTTATACTTGTTAAAAATATTTAAATATCCATATTATTTTATATATGAAAGAATATATATATATATATATATATTGAAAGTGAAAAAAAAAACAAGTATTTCTTAACAAGAATTCCTAATAAAAATAACAAAAGGGAGGTGTGCAATTTTTTCAATTCTTTATATAAAATTAATATGTGATATTTAAAAAATATTTATAAAAAATAAAAAAAATAGATTATAAATAAAATATTTCAATCATTTTGGCTCTACTATAAAATAAATGTAAATATGGGAAAATTCTTTTTATATTTGAACATCTCTTCCAAAAAAAAACAAATGTTCGCAACCATTAGTTAATTTTTTCTTATTTCAAAAAACTTAATATACTTAAGATATGTTATTAGATTTATGATCATAATTTAATAAATAAGTATTATGTAACAGTGGTCATATGACAATTATTATGTAATATAATCATTAATATATAATATTGATTAGTTATAGAACAATTATTACATGATATTTATTTGGTGCATTATATAATATTTTTTATAATATACCTTAGGTATAGTACATAATAGTACATAAACCATCTTCAAATTTAAGAAGATTAGTTAAATTTGATGAGATTTTTTTTTAAATCACCAGGAAAAAAAAGTCCTTTCGTAGTTCTTTCAATTAAAAAGTGTTTATTATCAGGGATATGCCTTCTACTAAGATTTTATCCTTAAATTTTGAATGGGTTCCTATGTTTTCAAAAGTTTATCCCCATAAAATTTGAGGAACCTTAAATTTGATTTGACCATTGGGTTGTCATTTGTCACTATATGTCTAGGAATTCAAGGCATCACCTAATAGACTAGGTCCTTATTAAAAGCTTGTGCATTTCTCTAGATTTTAACTAAATAATTATGCATCTAAAAGATGAATAACACATTGCAAGAGTCATCCTTCCCATTGGATAATAGACGCTCTTTTGTGAAATTCCTCAGGTGCAACCTAAGTAACATATATGCATCCTCCTAAACGTAACAACAATAGAAGAAAGTAGAAACAAAGACATGAAGATTATCCATAACAACAAAGCTATTGATGCAATGAAATAACCAACTCCACATCCAATGTATGAACAAAAAGGAAATAATCATGCAGTAAACATGTAGGAGAAAGCAACATCAAGAGAAAGCCGCAACAATAAAAAATGCTAAGTGCCAAAAAGCAGGAGGCCCAACTCAAAAATGGATCAGGTGAAGAGTTAGTAAGTGATCTGTCCCAAGCGAAGAAGAGAGACTGAGATGAATTTCTGGAAGTGGATCAAGCCCAACAAGGTAGAACATCCACTTTTGGACAAAATTTTAGCTTCCTTGTTGTGCTCACAATAGATGTGAGAGAAGGAAATTTGAAGGAATGATTGAAATAGAGTTTTGATCCGCTATTCTAGGAGAGAAGATTCGGATTCTGAAATTTACATCGGTTGTTGGCCCATTCAATAATAACTTTAGAGTCCCCAAAGATGGCAATGCTTGTCAATCCAATCCATAAAGCACAATAGAGAGTGCCCCATAAGGCCAAAAGCTTGATCCTAACATTCAAACCCTTTCCACCAAACCAAAGGAATCTGAAGAGATGATCAGGTCTAGAGAAATGATCATTCTACAACCACATGACCCAAAGGAACTAGCTCCATTAAAGAATCCAAATGGAAAGGAAGACCAAAGATAAAAGGAGGAGCGAGAGGGGTGAGGAGAAGGGAAGGGCTCACAAGAAAATTCTTTAAAGTATGCCATGATCAAAGACTTGGTTCTATAGATAGAAGGCCAGGAGGAATCAAAGATTCGTGCATTAAGTGCTCTCCAAATGACCAATAAGATAAAAAAATTGAAGGGTCTTGAGGGATTTATGCATAATAAACCAATGATGGAGGTAGTTAGGGTTGTGATCCCAGATCGAGACAATTGCAGATTCCAGGAGACTAAGGAATTCAAATATATATTTGTAAAGCAAAAGATGCAACTGACTTAAATGAATTGTTCTGTGTTCCCTTTAACATACATAAAATTGTCCAGAGGTGAGAATCCATCCCACTAGAGTGTGTTAAAGCGAAATGGAACCATATATTTCTTCGTCCTTTTTTAATAGTTGATTCTATTCTAATTTTATTATAGTTGGTTGTACTTTTATAAAAGTTAAACCCTTATCTTTATTGCATGTTCTCTAAACCTGCATACATTTATGCTGGGGGCCCACTGTTTATGTCACTCTTTGAATAGATGAACGTTGGTGTTATTACGAGAATTATTTATTGTCAGAAAACTTTTACAACAGATAACTCCATTTAATGCAGAGTTCAAGACATGGAATTTGGACTATCCATGGGTCTTGTGTAGACACACAAATCCAAGATGGAGCAAGTTAGGTTGGAGTAAGTTATTTCGCGAGTGTTAACAAAGTGGAAACCCTATTACAATGTAAAAACATGGTTTAAGTTTCTATGAAATGGGAATCTCAATGCATATGATATTGTCCACTTAGAAAAATAACCAAAAAAATAACTATACATACATATATATATATATATATATATATATATATAATCTTAACGGAATGAAGGAAAGTCATATATATATATAAATAATTGATTTGAGATTGTATTTTATATTAATATATTATTATGTTATAAATTAAAATAATTATTTGTTATTAAATTTAGAGAAACGAATATCTATTTTAATATTTGAATTTTAAATTGTTTAATTATAATCTTTTAATAATATATAATTAATTATTATTTATAATTTGTCTTTACCAAAAATGTTACTCCAGTTGTTTATCTAGTACAAGTTAATATATTTTAAAAAATGTATAATTCAATAAATTTTATTTTATTAAGGTTATTTTGGATTTTAAATCTTTTCATTATAACTATTGACTTATATAAAAAATTGAAAATTTGTTTAAATAAATTATAAATATTATGTAATTATTTCTAGTTAATAATTAAATTATATGTTTTTAATTTCTCAAAAATTTAGGATTTAAAAATTAGTTAAATTTATTATAAATTAATGATAACTATTATTAAAGTAATAATCTACAGATAAATTACTAGTAATATGAAATTTTAAAAAATAAAAGATTAATTATAGAGTTTTTGAATTATTATATATAAAAATAAAAATAAAAATTTATGGTATTATTATAATAATATTAAGAGGAGTGAAATGATAATCTGGATGTATAATGATGATGAATGTCCACTAAGGCTTATATAGTCTATCAGACCTTAAGAAGGTAATAGATTAAATAGGATTCTTTAACGTTTTATTTACATGCTCAAAAAGAAGTGAGAGAAATCTTAAGAAGGTTGTTAAAGGACAATAGCTATAGTGGTAGCTAGGGGTTTAATTCCCCTTCCATCTGAGTTCTATTATTTGAAGACATGTTAGATTGTGTGGAAAAAAATTGAATAAGTTGAAATGTGTGACTAGTAATTCCTATAAGCTTGAATGGGATTGAATGTGAGTATAAGGTGGACAATCTAAGAGAAAAAATTTAATGTGACTATAAGATGGACAATCTAAGAGAAAGTGTTTTAATGTGAGTACAATATTCAACCCTCAGGCTTGGTGGCAAACTCTTTCATGTGAATATAAGATGGACAATCTAAGAGAAATTGTTTTTTATCTTCAACCCTCCTATTATTGGTGACAAAATCTTTCATCCCAAGGTGTTTTGAGAATTCACCAATTCCTACACAAGTGACAAACTCTTTCATCCCATGGTGTTTTGAGAATTCACCAATGCCTAATTTCACTATGAAGCTCATGAGAATTAGTTCTAATATTGGAAATGTTCATTTTCATCTTAACACTAGTCAAGACATAGAGATAATTTTGGTTTTCCAGATGGGGGTTGATCACCTCCTTATAATATTGCACTTTCCTTTTTTCCTTCCAACTCTTTATTTTCCCACAATTTATCTTTAAATTTGGAAGCAATATTATTTTTGATATTATCTGAATTTGGCAAGATGATCTCCTCTTTATTCCCCAATGTTCTAGCCAAGACTCGGCATCCTTATGCCACCCTCACTTTAGTTGAATGTGGAGGTTTTGGCTAAAGTTAGAAGGAATTTTAGGAAACCCATTTGCATCCATATTGTATAACTTCTTCTTATATATAAGATACCTAGTGATAACATAAAATATTGAAGCAAAATTAAAAGAAGAAAATAAATTATTTATAAAGTGAATGAGTACCTTTTTATTGATCTCTTGTGATACATTTTCACTTGGTAATGTTCTTTTAATATTTTCCAATGATTATGATTTATATGTTTTCATGATACATTTGGTAAAGTATAATTGTTAATGTTTTTGTGTTTTATTTTTATTTTCATTTAACTAATAATATTTTTAAATGAGATTTATTTTATTTCTATTTTTATTTAATTGGTAATGTCTTTATATGATATTTGTTAAGATATAATTTAGTGTAATGGTTTTAACAACATTTTAAAGTTAGAGAATTGCATATTCCACAATTCGGAAGAATGATTAAAATGAATTCAAATATTCTATAACAAGTTTAAAAAAGTAAGACATGCAACAAGTTAATATGTAAGAAGTTAATGTTTTCATATGATATTTTTAGGAAACATTTTACATTAATCTTTATTGTGATTTATATTTTTGTATAAATATTAATTTTACTATTCCGGACTAAGTTATGATGAGGATAATTTGGTTAATATTGATAAATGTGTATAACAATTCAAAAAGCAAAAATAAATTGAAATTATATGACTTCATGAATATGAGTAACTTTAGGTGAATATAAAGGTTTATTATTACATTTTAGACACAATGAGGTTTATATAGTTAATTAAGGGAGGATAAAGGAATTTGGAACCTTATTTAGTGCTACAAGGGCAATGGAATATAGATACGACCAATAAATAGTTTTAATGTGTGGGAAAATAAATTTTAGTAATTATTTTATGTATTATTTGTCTTTTATACTTGTCCTCATAATAGAATCTTTTGATATGATTAATGAGAGTAACAACTTGGCAATCGTGGCCAATATTAACAACTATATTCTAACAATTATTTCCTTATATTAAAATATTATTTATTCAGTCAAATCTAATTGTTATATTATAACGATTAATTTTTTTCTCCATCTAGTTAACTCGATGCTAATATCTGGTTCTTTATCTTGTCCTAGTGATGAACCACACTATATGGTTCGAAACGCGCCGACAAAACTCTGATGATGTGATTTTTACCGAAAGTTTTCTTAGTTTTCATGATCATGGCAGAGTTTGAAAATGCAATTCCAGTTGATATGAATGATGGGTTGAAATATAAAATGGATTCAAGATGGTTGTTGATCCTAACTCTTAATTAATGGTTATTGGACTTTCTTGCTTTGAGGATGTTGCATTTTGAAGATAGGAAGAATGGAGATAAAAGCCTAACCATGGACATTAAGAAAAGGACATCAAAGATGACGTAACATACAATCACATAATATGTTAAACTAATCGACGTAACATGTGGTAGTAAAGAAGACACTATTCATTCAAGCAACATGTGGAGATGATCAGTAAGTTATCATGGATATTCCATTGGAAGAATTCATCATAATAGATCTGACAAATATTGAATTTTTTTACTGTGAATATTAATTCTTTTTAGGTCTCAGATTCTTTATTTATTGTTTGTATGCTTAAATATAAATTAGCTAAAATTCAAGAAATATAGAGTGAAAATAAATACACACACTAACCAAAATAAGCACAATTTGTCCCTTGGCAAACCCTTATGGTAGAAACCTAGCTAGGAGGTGAGGTTGTTTTGATCTCTATTCTCTAGTATGGAAAAATGTGTAGATACAAAGAAAAAGGTACTCTTTATAGAGTTACCTAAGACCTATAGCTTATAAAGTTTCTACAAATCTCAAGCCCTTTTTTATTCTCTCTAACATCCCACTCCCAATTTATTTGCTCAAATATGGAAGATAATATAATAACATGAAATGTAATCCCTACTCCTCCTAGTGGCCTAGTATTTAACATAACCCAATAGCTAACTATATGAAAGGTTTGACTCCCTCAAACCTCAACTAGAGTTATGATTTTGGACCTTCTATAGTCATTTTTTAAATTCCACACATAGCTAGCCCCATATGCATGAGTAACGGGGATTAACATGGCATTGACTTGTACCATGGTGGTCAGTATGGTATATCAACTTGCGAGAGGCATAAATTTTGCATAAAAACTTCAAGTACCAGATGGTATTGCACAAACGATATTTTTTTTTTACCACAGACAAAATCGTTTAATGGCTCAAAATGGATCTGGAAGAATTCATACATAAATTTTTCAAATTAGGACCCATTAATTAAAAAAGACTGTACAAGTTGATTCATTTAATTCTTCCACTCTGAAAGCATTGAGATAGATGAAGAACACTATAATAATTCAATCTGAAATAAGAGAAATTATAAATGAGAAATAGTATCACAATTCCCTAAATTACATATGAATGAAGTCAAAATTGGAACAAACTTACCCCTCAAAGAATACAAACCTATGAGAAGATAGAAAAATAAGTATAAAGAAATGGGGTTTTAAGAAATGAATGATGATAACCTATTGCAATGCTCATAACCATGACAAATCTAGAATGATGAGATAAACATAAAAGAGTAATATATAGATATATAAAATTAAATATGTGGAAGTTTCTCAAACAAGTGTAAGAAATCAACCAAAACATGATGGAGGATTTTGTAATTAGGGAATAGTCATGATGAAATAACTTAGCACTCTATTTTTATATTGTAAATAAGCATGTGGCAAGTGGTTGTGGAATCACATATGTGATAAAAGAAAGAAACTATGTAAACTAATGAGAAAACACTTAGCATGAAGTGTATGAAGGAATGTTGTGAGAAATTCTATAATGAGAGTTTGAGAAGGACTATGCACAATTGACAAAACTAGTGATTACCCCAGAATTGGAAATGGGGCTATCATGAGGAACACATGCCCACAATAATGTGTGCTTGTTCTTAGGAGTTCACACATGTTCCTTGTTGTCTAGGCTCTGTAAGGCCCAAGCTACCAAATAGGACCCCAACGAGGCTACCTGATTAGCATTGCTCAAAAGTGTGTGTGCATTATTAGGAAATATAATTATGTTAGTCTTATGCACTATTGAAAACCTTAGCTTTGTGGAATTTGAAAACCCCACCAATGTGGAATGTGGAAACTCCAACATAATGAGTTCAAATTTGAGTGCATAATTAGATAGTGTGAGCAAACACACCATATTGACCATGCATCACAAGTTGGCGATGTTTTCAGATGTATATTGAAGTGAAATTTGAAGACATTACTTTTGTACAATTTGAAAACACTGCTTTTATGGAATTTGAAAACCCTCGTATTGTGGAATTTGATGGAATGGAATCATATGGATGTAATTGTTGTTTATATCATTATGACTAATTTATTGCCAACACTCTCTATCTCTCTATTCCCATTTACACATTTTCTAGTCTCTCTCTCTCTCTATTTATATTTCCCTCCCTCTCAATTTGTAACGAGCACTTCATCGACTCTCATTGAAGAAATTTTATGAGCTTTCTTATCATTGGGATCTCTAACCAATAGAAAATATGACCGACAAGAATTATGACCATAGTAACTATGACATACAAGAACTATGAACTTGACATCTTTAACCCTTAGGAACTATGACGCATAGTAACTATGACCTCAAGAACTTTGACCCTCATGAACTATGAACTCAGAAATCATTCCTTTGTTGTTCATAGTCCCCTTGTCAGTTAGGAACTATGACTTTATTTTACAAGAATCATGACCATAAATTTGTCTTTATTTTTTATTTGCTGAGATCACATGTAGCACGTGAGAAAAAATATTTGTATACCAAGAATAAAAATAGAAAATTTAAAATATTATCTTAATTAAAAAAAATGACATATTCAAAGAATATATCTCAAATCATTTACAACTAAAAGTAACCTTCTTGACATAATGGAACAATGAGCTTATCCTAAAAAGCCATATAAATACCAAATCCTAAGAAACCTTTTTATTAATAAAGTATTCCACACAATGTGAATGTATTAACCAACCACTCACATAGCCAAATCAAATATCATAATACTTAATTGAAAATATTTAAGAGGAAAATAATCTATGGTCATAGTAATATAGTCACTTGAAACAATATATTAGTACAAAAGAAAAGTTGTACATAAAATGATTCCTCCCAACCTCCTATATATTATCCCTTCACTCTTTTTAAATAGATATCGTGAATCAATTCTCATTTAATCTATGAAATAATAGTTATTAGTATCAAGTAAGATATAAATGTCTAGAACATATAAGAATGTATATTTACAAATGATATTAATAAAATAAATTTTTACCTAAAAATATCTTAAAATAAATCTATATTTCTAAAACATATTTATTTTAGTATTTCTTATTTTATTAATATTTAATAATTTAGTAAACAATGATAGGCATCAATGTGATCAACATCAAAACACTTACACTATGATAAATCTCACATCTTCAATATTTAAAGCCTAAAATTTAGCTAAAATATAACTTTATTTTAAATTATTACTATTATTACTTATAAAAAGAATTATTATATTTCGGCCTGGAGTATGCCGTAAAACTGCTTCTGCTTGGCTAAGAGCTCGTCTTCCTCGGACGTAAGGAAACAGGTTAACGGCCCAAGACCCAGAGGCATCTGGCAGGAGTGAAAGCCTGCTCCCTTACGGACCACCAGCGGGTTATTACAGGTGGCGTGGTTTTCCTTGATAACAGTGATGAGTCAAACCGACATTCGCAGATAGCAGCCAGAGATGGCTGTCCTCACTGTTGGTTTGACACCTGAGTTTGATAGGTTTTGCCACCTTCGGAGAAAAAAAAAAAAAAAAAAAAAAAATATTATATTAGTTAATCATATATGCACTTTAAAACATGTAATATTATTTTTATCCATAAGTATTTATTCTAGTTTATTATAAAAATTCTTAATTTGTAAATAGTTTTTTTTACAATACCATGGCGTGTAAATACCACATGCCCAATTAAACATAATGGAATCCATCTTCATGACTACGGCCCCACACATAGAGAAATATAGAATAGTAGGGAAAAACTAAAAAGAAAATATTATATCCTTATTATATACTTAATTGATAAGTTATCTTTATTTTGCAAGACATTTATTAAATTATTTGAATTTATATGATTTTTTTTTCTTTCTTAATTATTTACCTCTAATGGTATGTTTTCAACAAGAACATGTGTTGGTATCTAAGTTTTATACAAATTTGAATTATTATAAAAGTTTTTACAAATTTTAAACTCATCAATTAAAACAATTATAGTTCACAATATGGCAGACACGATTTAAATACTTCACTATTTTAAATACCAATCAGGTCGAAGAGTTTGTAATTACCAAACAAGATCTTTACATTCCTATCACCACATAGAACCTTGCCATACAACAACATATTAACAATTTTTATTTTGAATTTGAATTTGTCTTTTTTTCTAAAGTCAAACTAACAAAAATAAATTGATTATTATAGAATGACTTGTCATATTTCAATTAAAAATCCTTAAATATTTTACCCTCCTTTAATAGTTAAACTATTTTCTCATTTATCTTATTTTTTGAAAAGCCTTGTCTAATATATTCTTATAACTAGATATAATGTAAAACTTATAACTCTACATATTGGGAGGCTAAATAAATTTAACGAAGCATATTCTTATGACTACGTATAATGTAATAAGATATTTAAAAAAAAGTTTAATTTCAAAATAATATATTTGACAGATAAACAATAAATAAATTATTTAATATAAGAAATATTCATCTTGGTTTTTTCCATTTAGTTGTAAAAAAAATAAATAATTTCCTTGTTTTATTTACCCGCCCAAAGGTCTTACAAATTTCAAGAAAAAGAGAACTTTTGCATTTTGGATTCATTCCTTTTATTCATTCATTGATCAAAGGTGGATTGAGTTTTATTCATGTATTAGTCGTAGTTCTTGCAATAAAAGTAAATGAATAGTTTTTTTTTTTTTTTTTTTTTTTTTTTATTGCATATTTAATGTGTCAAAAATATTACTATGAAGTTATGGAATCAAAGTTAAGTTAGTTTTGGTAGTAAATGATTTTTTTTTTTTGTATATTTAATTTGTCAAAAATATTACTTTGAAGTTCTGGAATCAAAGAGGCTAGGTTCTTACTTACATGAGGTCAATTTTGATAGAAATCACTAAAACATCTAGTATATTAAAGTATTCTCTCTAGACAAAAAAATTAACACATTATTTGAACCAACAACTTTAAAAAAATGTTTCCAACTAAATAGAGAAATTCTTACCACCAACATAAGAATATGATGTGAATGGAATCTTATAATGTACCACTGATCTTGAGAGTGATTTAGTAAATTTTCAATGGATTGTGAATAATTTACACATTTATACTGGACTCTAGAATTCATCAATAACCTGCTTGTATTCAAGACTAGCTCTTGTTTTTAGGATTATAGTAGTCAACAAATCTAACTGAAAACTTATTAATTCATCAATAACCTGCTTGTATTCAAGACTAGCTCTTGTTTTTAGGATTATAGTAGTCAACAAATCTAACTGAAAACTTATTAGAAAACCAACCTGAACTTATTTTTCTGAAAATTAAGACTAATTTTATAGATTAAATGTAATATACTCATACACAAAATAGTTTATCTCAAACAACAACTTAATAAAATGATACAAATGATATGTAAATGCATCCAGAGTGCATCTTTTCCTACCAAGAATGTTTGCTGGACTTGCACATCATGAAAGCTTTATATTTGAAATTGAATCCAACAACCTTAATTTGGTATTCCATTGAAATTAGTCAAATCGAACCTGAGAATATTCTGTTTAGCTACATGGGCTTCACCAAAGTGATATTTCGTGATATGGTAATCCATTATAGTATCCGACCTCCAAAACCTCTTTTAATAACCGTATCAACTTGTTTTGGTTCTGCAAATTAATTGTACTTTCTGCTTTCAACGCTACTGCTTGTATCCTCGCCTGCAAAGTTTGCAACATCAATTAAAAGAGAACATAATCAAGTAAATTAGTATTTTATTCCCAATATAAACTTTAATTTAAAAGTGTTGAAATCATAATATGTTATTAGATGGGATTTTAGTGGCGTTGTGAAGGGAGCTTACATAACCTGAATGCCAACATTTGATCTCAAATCATATCCACGCCCCCTACTCGAGAAAGAGCACCCGCAGCCGCAACCTTCAGATGGAGAAGAGATCTCGCCATGAGGAGCCTCTTGCTTATGTCCATTATGGAGTTACCTTGGATGTTGTTACAGTGAGGGACAGTGCTTACGCCGGTGCTGGAGAGGCTCAAAATGAAGCAGAGAAGCATCTATTACCTATTCAACACCCTGCAGAAATTCAACGCTCAATTTTTCAATTTAAAATCCCAAGCGGGAAAGCATTTGAATTTTGAAATCCTTTGGTGCGGAGGTAACATTGAATGAATTTAATTTCATGTCTTATCCACTTATGGGAGTCAGCTGTCAGAGGTGCCGGAAATCCGCAGAGTTGTGGAGTGTCGGCATATTGACGGTATTAACAGAATTGGTAACGGAGACGGATGGGCCTGCTGGCCACGTCAACCAGCTTGAGCAATCTGCAATCGAGTTAAGCTTGAACAAAATTGAATTGCTGATTTTCTATCCAAGAGAGGGGTTGTTAAGGAACGGTGAGCTTAAGTCGATTGCAGATTCCCCGAATATTTGGGAATCTGACGGATATGGGGCAGTCAAAAAATTGACCGCGCCCATGTATTCCCAAATAAAAAAAAAAATGCTAGAAAACTATTCATAAAAGAAAATGTATCAATTTTGGGAAGAACTATTTGTGTTTTTGGAATATATGTATGGTTATAATAGAATAGATGACATAAATTAAGAAAAAGATCCAATATATATATATATATATATATATATATATATATATATATATATATATAATTAGTATGAACCAATAGGTAGGTAGGTAGTACCAATCAATAGGTAGGTAGGTAGTACCATAACGGACTGTTATCAGAATATTATGTTTCAGTTGAAATAAAAGAATTAGAAGGTAGAAAAAGAATTTGAAAACATATGTTCTTATGAATTTGGAAAAATATGATAAAAACTAAGATTCTAATGGAGAAAATAAAACTTTCAAAATTGCGAAGGATTGAAATCTTATTGGAAACAGAAACGAGTAGAGCCTTTTTGTAGGAAACAAAAACAGTAACATATAGCTAGATGACAAGTTGTGTAAAAAATTAACCGCCAGATCTCAATGAAGAAATATTGGTATATACTTACATGACAAGCTGTGAAAAAAATTAACCTTCTGATCTAGATGAAGGATATGGCTGGAATGTACCGTGTAACTTCATTAAGCGACCTTGCGGCATAGTGATCGAATTTCAGAGTAAGATGCCAGAGTACTTTCTTACTTACAAAAGAAGATTTGAATCAATAAGCTTTGCAGAAATTCTCATTCCAGGACGTCACTGTTAGATGTGATGGTTTGAAGTGTCTTTTTCTTTAAAGTAAATTCAAATGTTTCTCTACGAAAAGTATAAAGTATATATATTTTAATGTTGATTATGGCCAGTGCTTTTCCAGATTCTAGATCAGTGAGGATCTGTGGGACCTCACTCTGCCACACGAAATCTCAGTAGCAGTTCTTTCGCAGATTCATTCTTCGCAAACAGACTAGGTCCTCCAGCATTCAAGCGTGTGAACCCCCGGGACAAGATTTAGTGACACTGTGCACTTAACATTGGCTCTTCATCGGGCCAACAGACATTGTTGAGTTTCTTCAGCGTTATTCATTCAACCTCAAATGTTAGGAGAGATGGGTCTGATTCTCAGACCTATTAGGTCCTGGATCTTCTCTGCTAAAGCCAGATGTTGATTTACTTCATGCATTGTATCTTTTATAGGAGACTCTTCGGTTCTCCCGTTGTATATACTTATATACATCATTAGTGTACTCAACAGTCTCTTTGACCTTTTTTTTAGGAGAAAACGCTGTATATATTGTATTATATAAGTCAAAAAAATTCGGTACATACTGAGATTTGAGTATATAGACAGACCAGCTGAGACTTTTCAGCGAGATAGCAACATAGAGAGATACAAAAAAATACTGGACAAAACTGCTTTTGGAATCCCATAAATATTCTAAGACAGTAGAAAAAGTAGAGAGATAGTTCCTTTTGACAGGAAATTCAGATTGGAGGCAAAAACAAAAAAGAACATACCAGATGTATCGACACTATATGCCGGGCATTTTGAAGGGATGTGGGCAGTATGTAATGGAATCCACAGAAATGCTCAGGTGCCACATACCTGGAGAGGATTGCAAACCTTTTTTAGAAAGTTCATCTGCCTCCAAATTTTGCAGGCGCTTGATGTGTGTTATAGGGAAGCGAGATGGATTCCAGAGAACAACAATTCTGTTCATCCATCCCATAAGAGAGTCACTATTTATAGAAAGTTTTCCAGTAACATGCTCTATAATGACTTTAGAGTCACCATATATATGTATTGAGCCAATTCCCAAAAAGGTGCAGAAGATGAGAAGTCCATGGAGAGCCATTGCCTCAGCTCGGTTGTTCGTTCCCATTCCACCATTCCAGTAGATATAGTACTGCATATCCTTTGCCATGTGTAAATAAACTCCGCAACCACATACGCCTTCTTTTGATGCTCCATCGAAGTGTGCCCAAGGATTGGAGAGATTGTTTGATGCTGTAATATGCTGATATTTTGGATGGGGATGAGAAACCAGAAGGATTGTTGAATAAAAAGGAATAATTTTGTCATAAATGTGTCCAAAATCCTCCTTTCCATTTTCAAAAATTCTTTTGTTTCTCCACTTCCAGACAAACCAGAAAACTAAAAGAGGGATAGGTCTCCATTCGGTTTTCTGGGAGCTCCACCATTGAAGGGCATCCATTATAGAGGGGGGAGAGAAGACAACAAAGCCGAAATGAGATGCCAGCCGGTTCCAAAGATTCCGGGTGATATGACAGTTTAGAAACATATGATAATTGTCTTCTGTATCAGCAAAACAAATAGAACAAATGGCTGGCCCGTGCCAGTTTCTTTTTTGCAAATTAGTCCAAGTGAGATTTCTATCATGAAATGCTAGCCATGCAAATAGTGTGATTTTGAGAGGAACACCAGTTTTCCAGAAGGTCACGGGGAAAATTCCACGGGAGGCATCCATGTGATTTTCTATCATGGAGAGATAAATATCTTTTACCAGAACATTTGACTTTCCTTCCTTTATCTGTAGGACAATGCTGTCATTTTCCTCTGATTTGTAAAAACCCGCGAGTTTCATATCCCATAAAGTCTTATTCCATAAATCAGTTAGAGTATCATCAAGACCCAGCTCTATGGCCGATTTCCAAATAGGAACAGATCCCTGCCATCCATGTAAGACTTGTGACCAATAGAACAGGCCTTTCTGATGTAGAGACATGATGAGTTGTTAGGGGAAAGGGGAATCTGTCTGTACTCCAAGATAGGATCAAAGCCAATTAATATGTTGTTGCCAGTATGTAATTTCCATATCAGTCTCTTAAGGAAGAATTGAGATACCTTTTTAAAGCTTCTCCATATGGCTGATCCTTGGCTTCTTCCAAAACATCTGATCCTGTACCAATATGAAATGTCTTTGTTCCCGAGATACTTTATTTTCATAGCAGTGCTCCAAAGGTTGTCTCCAAAGACAGCTCTCCACAGTGATTTACAAAGAAGGGCCATACCGAAACTGCGAAGATGCATGATGCCCCAACCCCCCATTTTCTTTGGGAGGGTTATGTTTTTTAGATTTGTGAGATGATATTTTCTCTTTTCTTTAATCCCTCCCCAGATAAAACTGGCCATCAAACTGTTTAATCTTTTTATGATAGCTGAAGGTAAATAATATAGTTGCGCCCAATAGACTGATAATTGAGTAAGCACAGATTGGGAAAGGATCAATCTGCCCGCCAAAGATAAACATCTATATTCCCATCCCGAAATCAGCTTATAAAATTTATTGATGATCCATGTCCAGTCGGATATGGAATATGCCGAGGGCTTAAGATTGAAACCAAGATATTTCATACCCTCCTTTATAGGAACAGCCTGAATCCTGAACAACTGAGAAATGTATTCCATATCATTCAAATCCACATTTCCATAATGAAAAAAAGATTTTCCTTCATTTATGCATAAACCTGTTGCTTTTTGGAAGGAGCCTAAAAGCTCGTGCAGAATGTTCCAATATTGTCGACAGAGCATAGCAAAGAGAAGGATATCGTCCACGAAAAGGTTATGAGAGATAAAGCATCCCCTGGAAACATCAAGCGGGCCAATGCTCCCCATGTCCACAGCTTTTTTTAGGTGAAGACTTAGAGTATCCATAACCAATATGAATAACAGGGGAGACAGGGAGCAGCCCTGTCGAAGCCCTCTTTCAGCCGAGAAGAAAGTAGTTGGGCTTCCATTAATGAGAATGGCAAAGTTCACACCTTCCACGCATGCCATTATCCATCTAGTACACAGTTCGTTTAGTCTGATCTTTATGAGAAGACACCTCAAGTAGCTCCAATCTATGCAGTTGTAGGCTTTCCTGAGATCTATTTTAAGGATGGCCGCTGCTAGCTTTTTTGTGTGCATGGAGTGTAGGGCTTCTTGAGCTATAGCCACCGCGTCTATAATATTCCTGCCATTCAGAAAACCATGTTGTTCTTTTGAGATATATCTAGAAAGCTTTCCACGGATTCTTTCAGCAATTAATTTTGAGATGATTTTGTATAAAGTGTTGCATAAAGATATAGGTCTGTAATCAGCAAAAGATTGGGAGTCCCTTTTTTTTGGGATCAAAGCTATGTAGGTAGAAGTAAAGATATGATTAATCTTGCCCTTTTTCCTTGTTTCTTCCACCATTCCTAAAATTTCATCTTTCATCATGTCAAAGAAATAGATGAAAATATCAATGGTCCAACCGTCAGGACCAGGGCACTTGTCTTTTTTGAAGGACTTCAAGACAGTTAATAATTCATCCTCCATTACAGCTGCAAAAATTATTTCATTATCTTCTTCATCAAACATCACAGGAAAAGGTTCAATACCCCACATGATGTCGGATATCTCTCTGGTGTCCTCCTTTTTATATGCCGATTTAAAATGCTTTACTGCTTCTTTGGATATGTCCTCCTGTGAGTGCACAGTACTGCCATCCTCGCATTTGATGTTCCATATAGCATTAGTAGCTCTCCTTTTGTTTGCGAAACGGTGGAAAAACTTAGTGTTTTTGTCACCTTCCATAAGCCAAGTTGCACGGCTCTTTAAGCGCCAAGTCCTTTCTTCAATGGATAGCAGCTGCTGTTTTTTTTCTCTAGTTCCCACAATCGAGCCCGCATGCTCCATGATAGGGGGAGGGATGACATACTTTTTGCTATGCATTCTTGTTCATTTTTTATTTCTTGTAATTCCCGACAATTGGACTGTTTTTTCTGATACTGCCATTCTTTGACTTTTGTCCTGAGATGATTCATCTTATCAATCAATTTTTCCGACAGGGAGCTCCTAGAACTTACATCGATGGCATGCCACGATTCACGGATCATGTTATTGAAGGCTTCGTCCTCAAGCCATGTTCTGTTGAATTTGAAGGGATAGCTCGTCCCCAGTTGCTGTTCATTTAATTTAAGAGAAATCGGACGGTGATCCGAAATAAAAATAGGGAGGATAAAGGAGCTCGGGGTCCCATATTTTTCAATCAGATTTTCATGCATAATAAACCTGTCCAATCTTTTTGCTATGTAAGCTTCTCCCGACCTTCCGTTGTCCCAAGTTGGAGATATAGATTTTGGGCACACATCAACAAGGTTATATTGTAACATTGCCTCTCGAATATTCTCACCAATCAAGTCAGTCTTTTTCCCCCTGCCCCAAACCTCATCAGGTCCCATGGTACAGTTAAGATCACCTGCTATGATAAGCGACTCGATCTCCATAATACCTGATGAAAGGAAACCATTCCAGTATGTTGCTCTCTCTTTATAGGGAGCATATACATTCAAAATGTGGAAACATTCTGCACAGCCCCTCTGTTTTGCAATAACCAGAATTCCTCCTAGGCATCGGAAAGTGGATGCAGAAATCCATTTCGGGTCCCATAATACCGCCAAGCCTCCCGAGAGGCCAGTCGCTTCAGTAGCTGCCATATACCAGGTTGGCAGCATGCGCCTAAAAAAAGAGATAGAGTCCTGTCTATCGTGCATGGTCTCCTGAATTAAGATCATCCTGTAAGAAGAAGACAGAAATAAATCTTTTAGAGCAAGAAATTTCGGGTCAGCTCCAAGACCCCTTATATTGAAAGAAAGAATGTTCATCATCTTGCATTCTTTTCGGGCAAGCATGCTCTAAGAGGCCCGAGTTCAGGAAGATTCGCAATAGGGATGTCAACCCAGGAGGAATCCATGAAGTTTAAGTTTGAAATGCCCTTTCTCCCCGTGAAATGCCTACTTCCCTTGTTGTTTTTTCGGCAGACAGTGATATTATTCGCTGAATTGGGGCTTATGGTGGGGGAGGTTGGCATTCGAGGTTTATCAATGGTAAGAGGCATCAGATGAAGAGACTTCCTCAGTAAGAGAAAATACAGATCATTGTCCAGTGAGTTTAGCGGGGATGGGATAGGAGATGGCGGGGGAGAAGTTGAGATCAAGGGGGCCTGCCCTTTATAGGATTTCCGGGAAATGATCGGGGAATGGTGAGCGATGAAAGGTGGGGATAGAATATGAGGAGCATGGCCCGAGCGGGAGGGAGAAGAAGAGGACGACGGGATATTGATAAAATTTAAATTTTCCTTCGGGATGGGGGGAGGCGATAAGATGGGGATATCCGAAGTCGGTTCAAGGGGCGACGGATGAGAGTAGATGACGTTTACATCTGAGGAGGATAAAAGCCCCATCGAATTCAATCTCTGTATGTGAAAGGAGGAAGATTTATGAGTCCTGGGGGATAAGAAAGGCCGAAAGAAGTACTCCCCCGCGCTGGAATGGGGAGGAGGAAACATGGCGAGGAAGGGCCGGGGAAATCTTTGCAATAGGGGAATGCATGTTAAAAGAAAGCATTTCTTCATCATCAGATCCAATCTGTGAAACCTTTTCCCGGTATTCCTGGAACACCCTGTGGTTCTTTTGTCTCATCTTTTCCTTTGTCTATCGTAGACAATTTTGCTTGAGGTGTCCCGTTTTATGACATAGGGAGCACCTGAAGGGGACTCCCCAGTGATCTAGCCTTTGACAGGTAGATAAAGCTCCCCAGAACAGATCAATGTGCTCCAGAAATCCACCCCTGTAATCTTTTTCTACCAGGATCCAGGCGACCCTTTTATCATTTGCTCCCAGGCACCAAGGATCGACATAGACAAACTTTCCGATAGCATTCCAAATACATGCTAAAGATTCTCTTGTCCACAGTTCAATCGGGAGAGCTGGCAATTTGACCCAAATGTAATTATTGTGAGGGGTATTTCTCAACGGGTCAAAGCCTATGTACCATCTATGGAGAGCAAGAAAGCTCCGTCCATACACCCACGGAAGTTTCCAAACGATATAGAGGTCCTTCATTTTCTGAAAATGAAAGCTATACCAGTCTTTCATTAGACGGACAATGGTAGGGGTGTACCCTATGAGCGACCGCCATTTTGCACCTAGCCATTTCCTAATCTGGACGTCGTTCATTTCGGGGAAATGCCATTTCCCAATTAGTGCGCGGGATTGTAAGCTTTCAATACGGTCCTTCAGCTTGATCCCGTCTAAACATACAGCAGCCGGGGGAGGGGTGATCTTGGCAGGACGCTGGTTTGTTTTCCGGCGGGAGACAGAGGGGGAAGCAGTATCCTGATCGGGAACCTGTAGAGAACTCTGGATGTGGTCTGCCAGCGTGGAATGCCAGCAGGACGACTTGATCGTTCCAAAGTGAATAGCTTCTGCCTCCATGGCAGCTTTAACCAAATCAGTTGAGTCAGACTCCGCGTGGACCAAGTCCATCACATCAGCTAGTGGGAAACCTCCAATTCACAAGGAAAACCGGATAAGGAGTAAATGAAACATCAGGGAAAAGGACAGATATTTCAAAAAGTCTAGATTTTCAAGCCGCCTCGGGATACAGCCGACATCCCAAAGTACATCTCATCCAAAACGAGGGGATAAAAAGTCTGACAACAAATCCAGGAGAATATAGAAAGTAGAAAGGATATGAGAAACAGGCCAAAAATAGTCAAAAGGAAGGAGTTGCTGGCAGTACTATAGTGTACGAGAGGTTCCAGAGACATAAAACCCAATTAAGGAAAACACCTAACTAGGCCGAGAGTAGGAAGGAAGGACGAGGAAGGAGTTAAGACAGGAACAGGAGTTCCTCCAAAACCGTCAAGCCGGAAAAAGGCCAGAAAAACCAGTTCGGCGACACAAAGAAAATAGTCGAAAATGAAGGAGATGATGTAAAAACTACGAGGTTCCCTCTGGGCAAATGAAACAGCAAAAGTAGACCTCAAAAATGCACCACCAAGGTCCAATGTTTAATCGACAATCAGAACAAGGCTTAGAAATAGAAACAAAATTCTAGAAATAGCTCATAGGACTGCATGTCCATTTAGAAAAGAACGACCAATTCCTGGAAGATAATAGAAATATGTAACTAATATAAACATGGAGAGTCATTCTAATGAAAAGGAGATCTTGGGGTAAGCCAAAATCCCTTTCCATGTAAAAAAACTCGAACCTGGGCCTGTGGGTTATGGCCCACAAGTCCCGACAGAAGCGTTCTAAATAACTTTAAACCTTTTAATTTATTAACATGGGTCTTCATTAAATCGAGCATCCCTTAATCATCGTCGCAAGCATGCAATATAAGTCTAGAATGGTAATAGCAATATATGGATTTTAAAATAATATGGGCGCCGCTATAGACATCGGTGGCCCACATACCCCAACTCCGATCTGATGCAGATATGAAACCTCTCCGATCCGATCCAACACTGATGTAATTCTCCAGACCCGATTCACATCAAAACTGATTTGATTGCATCCGTTTCTATTGTAATATGGGAGTCTCTCCGGTTCCGATGCGATGTCGCTGATTCCTTTATTGCCATTTAAAACACAGGATTGAATGCCTTCTAAAACAACGATTCTATACAAATAACTACACCCCGATCTAGTTGTTCTGATCGTTCACACATTTCTCTAATCGGCGATCTCACTCCTTATAACTCCGATTCAAAGCAAGACTCCATCGCTCAACCATAATACAATACACAGCCATATGTGGATTTAAAATATATGCCACCGCCTTTGACTAACTGTTCCGCTGGTCACTTCTCAATGTTGTTCAACGACTGCTGACTCAATGGGTCAATCACAAACTTTATAATGAACACAGCTTCCGTCTTTATACTTAAACGCAGCTCCAGTTTATTCCTTGATAGGCGCAAGTTCCATTTCAACAACGCCTTTATCAGTTTGACATCGAATTTTTACAATTCGATACCCATTTCTTCCCTGCGCTGCACGCTGTCTTCAACAAACAGTCACATATAACAGAGATCGAAAACCCTTTCAAGCAATGGTTAACACGCCAATCCTCACTTGCTCTTCATACATAGCGTTAAACAATAATCGATCAACATATATAACAGTTACACAATATATAGATCGCCATCGACCCTGGAATGATCGATGTCGATTGACAAGCTCACAACACATGCATATACAAATAACACTCGAACAGGCTTTTATAACTTATATAAACAGTTACAAAATTAAGGCCTTTCAGCCTTAGAAACGAGCTCACGCTCGGCTACATCTTGCTCACTCACAATTGCCTATCTATTATTCTATCTCTTCCGCACTCTATCTCTGTCACATATATATATACGAGAATTGTTAGATTGGAAGAATCGATCGGATCCTCTCCTTGTTTTTCTCCAGCAAAAGCTCTCCAAAAAGCATGCATGGCTGTTAACAATAGGAAGTCTATCGAGACATATCCGCTTTAAATCCACTTTAAATCTGTTTTTCTACTTTAAAGCAGACTTTCCTCTATTCTGCTCCCGTGGCTTGCTTTGGATTTCTCCATGTTGGATGCTCCTGCATCACATTCCAAAAACTATATTATATCGTCAGAGCTTATGAAGGTTGAAATCCCGCTTATCCCTTATGCCAAGACATGATAACTCCATATAAAGGAAATGAAAAACAAGAAATAAACGATCATTTAACTTCCTATAAGCTCCGAAAGTTCTGAGAATTTTTCATCTACATATCTAGCATCCATCTGTCAATAATCTAGGAGTTCAAAACAGGAAAAAAACTAACCTTTACCGAGCTGAAACCGAGGGAAGTGAGCTGCGGAAGAGCCAGCGAAAGTCGAACCAAAAGGCTTTGAAACAGATGAGATATCACCAGAGAGAAAACAGAAGCTAAAGGGTTCCAGTATAGAGTATAGTATCAGAGGAAAAGAGAAATGGGAAAAAAAACCTTGCCACAGGGCATAGGTTTGTTAAAGCTGGGCAAAAGAAACTGTCTCAGGCGATGAAAAACATGCTTTATTGGAAATTACAAGTGAGATGGGCCAGACACAAGTCCGTCATGCATGGCACCACGTTCAGAAATGGAGTAAGGAGAAAGGCGAAAAACGTGGCAAAAAGACAAGAATGGAAGCCTATAGACATAACAAGTTATCGTATCGCACTTGATATAGGATTAAAACGTCTTATAGGTGTGGCACCTGGCATCCTAAGGGGAGAGATCATCTCTGGTTGGTCGCCAAACTCGCGTTCTTCCACTCGACTCGACTCGGCCTCCCGTCAGATTCGTCCACATGTTGAAAGCTTGACGATCTCAACAGTCTCTTTGACCTACTTTGTGGTTATTAGTTGGACATAAATATAATTATCTTATCTTATCATATTTTCCATGACGTTCTCTGGCAACAACCATTCTCTGACTACCAACTCCTCCAGGCAACTCCTGATTTCCCTTTTTCTGCGGATGATGCATTTGAATTTTATATTTATATTTATATTAATGAATAACCTGCAGTGGTGGATGCATAGTAGTGCTGAAAAATATATATATAATAATATTTTGAGCGTGGCGTTTCAAATCAAATAGAATATGTTAGATTTGTTTGTCGCCGGAATACCCATAACCAAACCTTTGGCCTCTTGCATCAAAAAAATTGAGAATTGTTTTTGGTAGATCTTAGATTTTTATGATCCACACAAAGTAGGACTTGGATTTTAGTTTTCTATTTTTATTTATTTATCATTAAATATTATTAATTAAAAAATTCTTAATATAATTTTAAATTTTAATTAATTTATTTATTTTAACCATTTTTTATTTTATTTTAAATATCTAAATTCTTAATTTAACTTTTGAAATTTTAATTAATTAATTAATTTTAATATGAATAAAAATAAGAATAATAAACTTATTTTAATGAATATTCTTATTCTATTTCTTTAATTTTAATATATTCTATACACTTTAACTTCATTAATTCTTATAATATTATTATTATTACAATTGCTTTTATTTTAATTAAAAAAATGTATAGGAAATGGTTAATCTAAGATCTACCAAAAAAGAAGTTCCTCTTTGAGACTTTAGTCACTCTTGTTATCTTATATGGATGTGAGGTCTGGGGTTGCAGCATCTCTAGAGAATCCTGGAGAAAGATTGAGCAAATCCATAAGCGTTTTATAACGTATAACTTGAAAATTAAAAGCAATACACCCTATCCTATTCTCCTTATAGAAGTAGGTCTTTCCCCTATCGAGAGCCTAGCTATGACTAGGCTTCTGTTGTACAAGCACAAACTCAATAATATAGGAGATCATAGACTTCCTAAGCTAGCTTTAAATTCCAGCCAAAACCACCTAAGGCTCAAGCCAGGGTGGTATAAAGACACGAGGGTCTGGTTAAACCATTGGGAGATCAACGAGAATGATGCATTGCAAAAAATTAATAACATTAAAAATATTGTTACTTCTAAGTTCAAAATGTGGTGTGAGAAATATTTAGCAGCTAAAAGAAAATTAAGTTATTATAAGAAGTTCATCAACGCCACCCTAGAAGATCAAAAGGATCTCTCTGTTTTAACTAGCTCAAAGAAGAAAATTAATATAGCGAAGATTAGAACAAATTCTCATGAGCTTCATAGTGAAACAGGTTGTTGGGCAGTTCCTAAAACACTGTGGATGGAAAGGATCTGCTATCTCTGTGAGAATAGGAACATCGAGGATGAAAACCACTTCCTCTTAGAGTGCCCTACGTACAACCACATTAGATCTCAGTTTCATAATTTTTGTCGCAATACTGACCTTCCTAGCCTTTTACAATGTCAAAATTATAGTGAGCTCGGGAAGCTTCTCTCCAAGCTTTTTGAGTATAGGAATAAAATCTTAAACCAAACTAAATAATTTGTTTCTTTAGGCCCGATAGACCAAAGTTTGGTCTCAATGGACGTTAACCATCATCATCATCATTAATAGCCCATTTATAATTAAATATTATTTTAAAAAACATTCTTGATTGTTTTTTTATATATATTTTTTATAATAACGGAATATGTTAGGTTTGTTTGTCGTTGGAATACCCATAACGAAACCTTTGGCCTTCAACGTTAAAAAAATTGAGAATTGTTTTTGGTAGATCTTAGATTTTTATGATCACACAAAGTAGGACTTGGATTTTAGTTTTCCATTTTTTTTATTTTATTTATCATTAAATATTACTAGCAATTGCCCCAAAAAGTGCAAAGAGAGGTCGATAAGTTTTTTTAAATTGGAAAAATGGTATAAGAAACACATTTGTAGATATGTATGCCATATGTATTGGCAAATTTAAATTTTATTTAGATATTGTAAAAGATGATATTTTAATTTTATGAATCTTTATTATATATAATAACTTGTACATATTTTTATATAATTATTTAACTTATATAATTATTTAAATTAAGATATTGTAAAAGATGATATTTTAGTTTTATGGGTCTTTATATATATATATATAATTTCTGGAGCTCAAACTAAAAATACTAATTTGATATATTTCTAATAAAATAAACTCCAAACTAAAAACACTAATTTGATATATTTCTAATAAAACACTAAAAATTGAAATTGGAAACCACTATTTAAATTCAATTAAAATAATGATTAGATTATATAATTGGAGATATATATTTTGAATGTGTTTTACCGAAGTGGAGATGAGAATACACATGAACTGTGGTTTATGCCTCGACATGTTAGCACAAGGCATGGCGATGTGGAATATGCATATAAAATTTATTAATTTTCACTGGAGATTGGGAATGGAGATACTTTGTATTAATCTCCTTGGTGGGATTTGTTACTATGATCATTTCAAGAGCTTTAACTTGAAATTGAGTAGTCTTTTTAGATGCAGATGGAGCTATTAGCCCTGAGGTGCAGCGCTGCTATTTTTATGGAAATGTCCCATGTTTCAGCTCCGATGGTCCACGTCCCCTCTTGCTCTTCTTTGGCCATAAGTCGGACTTCAAAAATTATACACCGACGCTCATAAATATCGACGGGTCCGCTCTTTGTTCATCTCTTTTCCACTACACTCTCCATTTTCCGATCTCCGATTAGATCGATCTACGCCGTCCATTTCATTCGCCGATCCAATGGCTATCGTGCATTGCTTAATCACCCATCGGCGTATCATAGTTCCATCGCACTGTCTGCCAACCCTTCACATTTGTGATTAGCGATCAGATCTTGACCGTTGATCTGAACTCGATCCGACAATTGTCGCTTAGCCGATCAAATCAACTTGCACAATGATCCTCAATCGTCGATCTTCCTCCATCATATCTGACAGTTCACAACGATTTCAGGTGAGCAACAAGCGAGAGGGATACCCGCCCGATAAAAGCGGTTTCCTCTCTCTCCTTCGCTGCTACTTGGTGTGCGATGAATGGCATTGGGTGTTCTCCGACTTTTACCGCTTATTGCCCGATGATCGCCCGACAGAAACCATTTCTGCTCAAATGAAACCGTTCTCGGGTGTTATCTTTCGAGCACCTCCTCCGCCCGATAGCCGTCTAATCTACCTGTCTGAGATCTGATGACTTGGACTTATTTTGCGCTCGCCACAACTTCAAGCCTCTGGCAATTGATCTCCTCTGTCCATCTCTCCCGATCCAATGGCATTCGTTCATGATCACCTCAATCGTCCTCCGCCACCCAACCAACATCCTGACCGTTGATCCATCCCATCCAACGGCCCATATGCCCCCGTACCTCACTTCCCATCAGTCACCCGGGGAGGAAAGTTGTTGGCTCTATTAGTATTTGTGACAGTTGGACAGTTGAACTGAAATAACGAAAGGCATGGCTGAAAGGGGAAAAACAACAACATGATGTAGTCGAACCAATAGAAATGGTCATGGAGCGTCGCTGGCACGAGCAAGCCACCTGACAGCACGGCGAAATTACTAGAATTTGGTCACTGTTTTTGTTAGGAAAGATACCTCTGGCTCATGTTTGTCTAGTTATGGCATCATGCAATTAGAAGCCATAGGGGATCGATTAAGACATCTCGAGCCTCAGAGAGCCCGAGAGCATTGTAAAAAATCCTATAAATGGTTGAAAGTTAGAAAAAACAAGGGTTCAACTTTCGGAGACGGTGGATACTCTATTCCTCCCAGCACCTCATCTTCATTCCAATAATACAAGCTTCTTTTGCTGTTATATGTTCAATCACCATCTCTCCCTCTATTCTAAGCTTGCACCTGAATGGGTTATTCATGTTTTCTTCTCTATTGAATGCCAGATAACTGTCATCTTATCTCTACGTTGATAAATTATATTTGTAAGCTTCATTTACTTTCTGTAGCTAGCCATTCATATGTGTTTATGTATGTATCTACTGGTACAATCAGGATTCTCCATCTATTCATTGAATCTATAAACTATTGAGCATTAGTGGTTGAAAGCCTTGTCAAGCTGAGGGTGTTCATGCATGTTTTGAGTGAAAATAGAGTTGAAACAATCATCTGACTTGATCCAAACCCCAATCCATTCCAATAGTTTAGAGAACGATATTGAAGATTTATATGTTTCCAGGCATCTCTGAGCTACAACCTAGGAGAGCTTCCTAGAGTGCTAACATAATTGGCGCCATTGTCGGGGAGAGGAGACTGAAGCTCATCTTCCCTGGGGAACGACACAGATCCAGCTTTGATGATAGACAAAGTCTAGACACTAGTTCGGTTGTAATCATCTATCTGGCGACTCTATTGGAGGACAAACCTCTTGGCGACTCCACTCCATAGTTCTGGTTCAGTTTGGGAGGCATACTCAGAGAAATCCTCAAAAGCCACAGGTTGATCCAGTACCTGACCTTGAAAAGATCATCAAAGAAAGAAAGGCATTGCAGCAAGGAGCACCAGGTTTAGGTAGTTCTAAACAATATTCTATATCTCTTCAAGAAAATCTTGTAATAGAACAAATACATGCTGAGAGTATAGCATCTAATACCAGTAGTGAAGAAAAAATCTCAGAGATTCAAAGAGCTCCTTATTGTTTAGGTTCTCCTTCCGTTCTAAGCCCGAAGGAAGCCTCTCCTCCTATCCATCATACTCCTTTAGTCCTATTAGTCACTCCTCAACCCTCTGTCATTCAGACTTCCAGTACCCTTATAGCCACCACAGCTATGGCAGGTCCAAGAGCACCTACCAAAATGGAAAGAATCATAGCTGCTAGGTATGGACCTCTACTACTACCCACTCCTTTGAATGCCATGCCTACTAGAGAATATCAGAAGTATAGGCCTGAGTTCACTAGGACTGAAGGTGTTACAGCTGAGGAACATATTGAATCATTCTATAGCTATGCTGATAACCTGGACATTAGTGAAGATGATGTATAGATGAGAGTCTTTGTCCAAAGTCTAGATGGAGAGGCTAGAAAATGGTTTAGAGAACTGACCCCAAGGTCTATAGCAGATATTGAGGCTTTAGATGATGCATTCCTAAAGCATTGGGGGGATAAGAAGGATCTACTCTACTACCACACCGAGTTTGGGAACTTAAAGAGGGAAAATGGTGAGTTGTTGTTTGATTTTAATAAGAGGTTTAACCGCATGTACAACAAGATACCAACTAAAGTAAAACCCACCACTACCTCTGCTAAACTCACCTATGCCAGTGCCTTTGATTCTGACTTTTGTCTACTGTTGAGGGAGAGATGATGTGCTACCTTGGCTGATATGTAGGATGCAGCCTTGGAAGTAGAATCAAACATCATGGCTGCAGAGAAGCTCAAGGGGAATGTTGATAGAAGGAGACAGAGGGGCGAATCTTCATCATCTTCAGATCCCAAGATAGATAAAATGACCAAGATGATAGAGTCATTAGCCTCTGAAATATCCAAATTAAAGGTTGAGCAACACCCTGGGAAAGGAAGAGTTCCTAATACCTTTGCTCCTAGAAACCCAAATCCATATAGAAGAGCTAATGAGCAGTTGCAGATTCTGCAAAGAAGCAAAGATGCCAATGAAGACCAAAGGGTGAAGACCCCTTTCCAGAATGTAGTCATGGAAGAAGAGCAGTTTGAAGAAGATGATGAGATCCATTGTCTAGAAGACAAAGGTAGTGCCTCCTTTTTGACCTCAGCTGCCTATGAAAAGTCATTTTTCAATGACCAGATCAGCCAAGAGTGGGATGGTGGAGTTGTTCTGAAAACTGATGATCAACACAGATATGATCTGAGGTCAAAGATGAATAATGCCAAGGAAACTCCTATTCAGAGAGCTGTTGTCCCTGTAATATAGCAAGCTAAAAAGCAGAAACGACCGGCAGTTGATCCCATCACCCTCAAAGCTCCAGCTCACCAGGTAAGCGGCCTTGACAAGTCTCCTTCTCCTTTCAGTTTTGAATCAGAAATTCAAAAGCTAAGCATACCTATACCTCTGATTGAACTAGTGAAGAATGAGTCCTTCAAGAGATCTATCCTCGAGGCCCTTGAGCCTAAAGCCATCCTAGCCTCCACTGACTATGTAAATTTGTTGGATGATAAACCAGTTGTCGTTCTCAGCCCAATGATCGAAAATTGTGATGACAACTCGCCATCAATCTATGTCTCTTTGACTATTCATGACAAAATCCTTCACAACTGCTTTCTGGACACAAGAGCCAGCCATAATCTAATGCCCAAGGCTGTCATGGATGAGTTTGGTCTTGACATTACCAAGTCTTATCATGACCTGTTTTCTTTTGACTCTAGAAAAGTGAAATGTTTGGGATTAATCAAAGACCTAGCCATCACCTTGTCTCAGCTACCCATGAAGACCATGGCGATGGATATTGTGGTAGCAGATGTACCCCCCAAGTTTGGCATGTTTCTCTCCAGGGGTTGGATCAAGAGATTAGGTGGAACATTGCAAAATGATCTATGTTATGCTACTGTCCCAGTTTTTGGAGGTGAGAGTAGGAGAATATACAGAGAAGCTGAGTTGGCTTATATAATCAGTGATGAAAGGAATCCCACTAATCATCCCATCTATGCTGTTGACATTGATTTTGGAGCCTGTATTCTTCAGATTGAAGAATCCCAGTTGGTCTCCATGTAGCTTAAGAAATCGGTTTGCCATATCACAGAGGAAGAAGGCCTACAAATTTGGGACATGTTCTTTGATGGAGCTTGCTCTAAGGAAGCTGCAGGGGCAGGTGTAGTCCTTTTGTCCCCCACACAAGAATGTATTCATTTATCTTTCAAGTTAACTTTTCAGGTCACAAATAACATAGCAGAATACGAAGCCTTGATATTGGGCTTAAACACTGCTAAAGAAATGGGCATCAAAGGTCTGAAGGTGTTTGGAGATGCAAACCTTATCATTCAGTAGGTCAACAAAACTTTCCAAGCAAAGCATCCAAGGCTGAAACCATATAGAGATGACGTATGGAAGCTCAATGACTCTTTTAATATTTTCAGCATTTCTTACATCCAGAGAATAAAGAACCATCTTGCTGATTCCCTTGTTGTGTCTGCTAGCACGTTTATTCCTCCTTTGCCTCCTAAATTAACTTATGAAGTTCAGGTGAAATATAGACCATCTCTGCATGACAATGTCAAATACTGGAATTTTTTTGAAGATTATGATGAAATTAATAGGTTTTTACAATATATTGACGAATTTTCTGAAATGCATATTGACCAAGAAAATGAAACCATTGAAGAATGCAACCAGTCCAAGCTAAAGGACGAGATTGGTCAGGACAACATTGTTCAGCTGCCTAGTAACCATATACCCAAAGGATTGGTGCCCCTAGAGAAGCTGTTTGATCATAATGATGTACCTTATAAGCCTGCCAAAAAGGAAAATGAGTCTACTGTTCATAAACATAATGTAGGGAGTCCAGCCCATCCAAAGTACATAAATCTCTCCACTCACTTGTCTTCTGCCCAAAATTTCGAGTATTACACCTTGATAAAACAATTTGCTGATATTTTTGCTTGGGAGTACAGTGATCTTAAGACCTATGACACCAACATCATCCAGCATAAGATTCCATTGGAGAAGGACACCATCCCTTTTAAGAAGAAATTAAGAGTTATCAACCCTCTCTTATTACCTTTGATTGAAAATGAAATCAAGAAGCTATTGGATGCCAACATCATAGTTCCCCTAAGGTATTCAAAGTGGATAGCTAACCTTGTGGTAGTAAGAAAGAAGAATGGAGAAATCAGACTTTGTGTTGACTTCAGGAATCTGAACAAATGCTCTAAAAAAGACAACTACCCCCTGCCTAAGATGGAACACTTGCTGCAAAAAGTTTCAGGGGCTAGAATCATGTCTCTCTTAGATGGATTTTCAAGTTACAATCAGATTTTTGTACATCCAAAAGATCAGGAAAATACCGCCTTCACTACTCCTTGGGGTACTTTCATGTACTCCAAGATGCCTTTTGGACTAATGAATGCTGGGTCTACTTTTCAGAGGGCCATGGACATAGCCTTTTTGGGAGAGAAGGAGAAGTTTGTCCTTATTTACCTTGACGACATAACAGTCTTTTCCAGCAGTCACAAGGACCATTTGCAACATTTGAAGAAGGTGTTTCTAAAATGCAGACGGTTTGGAATTTCTGTGAACCCAAAAAAGTCACAGTTTTCTCTAGAAGAAGGCAAGCTTCTAGGACATATTGTTTCTGCTGAAGGTGTGAAGATCTATCCAACGAGATTTCAAGCAATTCAGACATTGTCCATCCCAAGGTCAAAAAGGGACAGTCAATCGTTCCTGGGAAAGATTAACTTTGTCATGAGGTTTATTCCAAAATTTGCAGAGCTAGTGAAGCACATCACTTCCATGTTGAAGAAAGGATCAGAAATAAAATGGACAAATGGTGCAAGAAGCTCTTTTGAAGCCATCAAACAAGCTATCATGGAAGCTCCCACTCTAATCAACCCAGATTATACGAGGGAGTTTCATATCTTCTCTTTTGCCTCTTATGATACACTTGCAATAGTTCTATTGCAGAAAAACGATGAAGGCGTAGAACACCCTGTGGCCTTTTTCAACAAAACTCTGAGGGACGCTGAACTAAGGTACGACCTTATTGAAAAACAAGCTTATGCTCTCACAAAATCTTTAAAGGCATTCAGAATTTATATTTTGCATTCCAAAGTGGTTGCGTATGTACCTTTAGCCTCAGTAAAAGATGTCCTAACTCAACTAGATATTGATGGAAAGAGAGCTAAATGGATTGCAAAATTCATAGAGTTCAACATAGAAGTGAAGCCCACCAAGCTTGTCATAGGCCAGGGCTTGGCTAAGCTTATGGCTGAGGAAAATTGCAGTTTGTTAGACATAAATTGCATATGTTCAAATTTAGGTGGTGAGCGGATAGAGGAAGCAACAGAAGAGCAAGAGCAGAATCAGTCTTTGGCCAAAAGTCTAACCACCTGTGAATGGTTTTCTAGTGTAGTTCATTTTTTGCAGAAGCTAGAAGTCCCTCCAGGGCTTAGCTCAAGTCAAGCCCGGGCCATTAAGCTTAGATCAACCAAATTCTGCATTAATAAAAACCTGCTTTATTGGAAAGACCCATCAAGGATCCTCTTGAGATGTCTAGACAAAGGACAATCTGTGGAAGTCATGCACCAGTTCCATTCTAGCATCTGTGGAGGGCATCATTATTGGAAAACCACAACCCACAAGATCCTGAGAGCTGGGTATTATTGGCCTACTCTGTTCTCTGATGTGTTTTCTTTTGTGAAATCTTGTGACAAATGTCAGAGGTTTGCAGGAAGAAAACAGCTAAAATCTCTTCCCTTGAAGCCAGTACACATCAATGGTCCCTTCTAGCAGTGGGGCTTGGACTTCATAGGTGAGATCAATCCACATTCCAGTGGCCATCACAAATGGATCTTGGTAGCCACTGATTATTTCACCAAATGGATTGAGGCTATACCCACTAAAAATGCTAATCATCAGGTTATCATAAAGTTCTTGAATGAGAATATTTTCACTAGATTTGGTTGCCCAACCAAACTAGTCATTGATAATGCAGCAGCTTTCAGGGCAGAAGAATTGGTGGACATGTGTGAATCCATGGGCATTCAATTGGTGCATTCTACCTCATATTATCCTCAAGGCAATGGCCTGGCAGAATCATCTAACAAGAGTCTTGTAAGGATAATCAAAAAACTGTTGGAGGACAACAAAAAGAGCTGGGATTCCAAGTTGAAGTTTGCACTATGGGCTGACAGAGTTACCAACAAGAAGTCCATAGGAAATTCTCCATTTAAGCTGGTTTATGGTACTGATGCTATTTTTCCTATCCATCTAATTCTCCCTGTGGCCAAATTCTTGCAAGAAGAACAAGATGAAGAGAATGACATGGCGAGGAGAATGAGTAACTTGGTTGAATTACAACATATCAGAGAACAACTGGTTGAGAAGTCAATAATTCATCAGAAGAAAATCAAAGAAACCTTTGATAGAAAGGCAAAAATGGACAGTTTTCAGGTTGGTGATTGGGTTCTCAAATGGGATGCATTAAAGGAAAAGAAGGGCAACCATGGTAAATTTGATGCCTTATGGACGGGACCGTTTGTCATTGCTCAAGTTCAGATGAACAATACGTTCATTTTGAACAATTCGGAGGGGGAAGGTGTTTTTGATGGCCTAGTCAATGGGCAGTTTTTGAAACTTTACTTCATATGAGGCTTTAAGGCCTTAATATTGTAATAGGTTTTTTTAGTTTTTGTTTTTTATGCAAATAAACTCCATGCCCAATGGAACACTAGGAGATAAGTTTGTTTTGGTTGTTGTTGAAAAGGCAGTAATCTGCAGTTCTTGAAACCTCAAAGGGAGGCTTTCATCCCCAGAAGGAGCCAGTGTTAGCCTTGGGGTGCAGTGCTGCTATTTTTATGGAAATGTCCACTGTTTCAGCTTTGATGGTCCACGTCCCATCTTGCTCCTCTTTGGCCATAAGCCGGACTTAAAAAATTATACACCCACGCTCATAAATATCGGCGGGTCTGCTCTCTGTTCATCTCTTTTCCGCTGCGCTCTCCATTCTCCGATATTCGATCAGATCAATCTTCGGTGTCCATTTCATTCGTCGATCCAATGGCTATCGCGCATCACTTAATCGCCCATCGGCGTATCGCAGTTCCATCGCACTGTCCGCCAACTCTTCACCTTTGCGATTAATGATCAAATCTTGATTGTTGATCTGAACTCGATCCGACGATTGTTGCTTAGCCAATCAAATCAAATTTCACGATAATCCTCAACCATCGATCTTCCTCCATCATATCTGACAGTTCACAATGATTTCAAGTGAGAAACAAGCGAGAGGGATACTTTCTCGATAAAATCGGTTTCCTCTCTCTCCTCCGCTGCTACGTGGTGTGCAATGAATGGCATCGGGCGGACTCCGACTTTTACCGCTTACCGCTCGATGACTGCCCGATAGAAACCATTTTCGCTCAAATGAAACTGCTCCCGGGCGTTATCTTTTGAGCACCTCCTCCGCTCGATAGCCGTTCGATCTACCCATTTGAGATCCGACGGCTCAGACTTATTCCGCTCCCGCCACGACTTTAGGCCTCCAGCGATTGATCTCCTCCGTCCATCTCTCCCGATCCAACAGCCTTCGTTCAAGATCACCTCAGTTGTCCTCCGCTGCCTGACCAACATCCTGATCGTTGATCCATCCCATCCAACGGCCCATATGCCCCCGTAACTCACTTCCCATCAGTCACCCTGGGAGGAAATTTGTTGGCTCTGTCAGTATTTGTGATAGTCGGACAGTTGAACTGAAAGAACGGAATGCATGGCCAAAAGGGGAAAAACAACAACACGATGTAGCCAAACCAACAAAAATGGTCATAAAGCATTTCTGGCACGAGCGAGCCACCTAATAGTGCGACGAAATTACCAGAATTTGGTCACTGTGTTTGTTAGGAAAGATACCTCTAGCTCATGTCTGTCTAGTTATGGCATCATGTAGTTAGAAGCCAGAGGGGATCGATTAAGACATCTCGAGCCTCAGAGAGCCCGAGAGCATTGTAAAAAAGCATATAAATGGCTGAAAGTTAGAAAAAACAAGGGTTCAACTTTCGGAGACGGTGGATACTCTATTCCTCCTAGTGTCTCATCTTCATTCCAATAATACAAGCTTCTTTTGTTGTTATATGTTCAATTGCCATCTTTCCCTATGTTATAATCTTGCACCTGAATGGGTTATTCATGTTTTCTTCTCTGTCGAATGCCAGATAACTGTCATCTTATCTCTGCGTTGATAAATTAGATTTGTAAGCTTCATTTACTTTTTGTAGCTAGCCATTCATATGTGTTTATGTATGTATCTGCTGGTACAGTCAGGATTCTCTATCTATTCATTGAATCTATAAATTATTGAGCATTAGTGGTTGAAAGCCTTATCAAGTTGAGGGTGTTCATGCATTAGTGAAAATAGAGTTGAAACAGTCATCTGACTTGATCCAAACCCCAATCCATTCCAATAGTTCAGAGAACGATATTGAAGATTTATATGTTTCCAGGAATCTCCGAGCTACAACCTAGGAGAGATTCCTGGAGTGCTAACAGGGGCCATAGTATCAGTTCCTGCATTTGTTTCACCCTCTGTACCATCACTTTTTAGCCCTAATAAATTTCTACGGTCATTTCCCAGACTACTTTGATGTTTTCCGTTTTGTTTGCCTATCGACGTCTCATTAAGCTTGGATCTCTCCCTTGAATCTACCAACTTGTCATCTTGGGTAGTCATCCCAAAACTATAAATACCATTTTGTACCTGCAATCAAAAGTCATCATCAATGGACTAATAGAACTCGATAGTATGGACTTCAAAAGAGAAACTTCCAAACATTCTTAATATGCCTATGCTTATTCCAGGCCCTTCAAGGATCAATCTACGAGTTAGCATTGGCCTTTGGAGTTTTTGTCTGTCAATAAGTGGAGATTCTCTCATATTCTATAACCGTGCTACTTCTGCTTCTTTACTCACCAAAGCCTTTCAAATTGTCTACCTGCAAGTAAGGCAAAGGATAAAAGCTGAAATCTGAAACAATATATGATATTTTTAATGTATGAAATAAATTGTTTGTAGTAAAAATGATGATAAATGCAAGGCTCACAAACTTCTCCACTTTCTCTATTCAAATGTGCATACCTGCTCTTTAAGCTCACAAACTTCTCCACTTTATTTATTCAAATGTGTAGCACCAATTTCAACAGAGGACATCTATTCAACGAATTTAAGGGTACTTGTTTCTCTCCATATGAATCCGGTTCAGGACTTATGTGCACAAACATCAGAGTTTTTTCCTTGCCCCCTGGTGTATGGATTTGCATAATTCACAATGTCAGATAATAAATTTGAAAGAACGATCAAACATAAAGGAGAAAGTAGGACTTTTTAAGGATTTGGTAAGCTTTATAACCTAATGAATCCTGAAGCAATTGAGTCAATTTTCTATTTTGATATGGCACATGTGAATTCCTCTGTGCCAATGCTGCAATAACATCTCCTAGAGATGAAAGGGAGTTGTTTATGTATTGTGCCTCCTTCAAATGATCTCCAGTTACTTCAGATTTATCCACCCTCTCACTTCCAGCAAGATCTACTAAATTAAGGCATCTATGAAGGTTTCACCCAGAAACACGATCTGTACCTTGCACATGCACAGTCAACACACTGCAAAGAACACTGTTAGCAATGTACACCTTCAAACAAATTACTAAAAATGAAGATGTTTTAGGATATGTTAGATGTTATAGAAATGGTCCTAAGTTCTCAAACCTGTGAGAACGACTGCTGCGGTCATTTAGCACAGTATAGCTAACAGTGCGATTCTTTTGGCCAAAATTCATCAAATCCAAAACATCAGAAGTTGCTTTAACAGGCATAAGTATAACATCCGGTACATTAAATCCCTTATGACCATTATTTCGAATATCTAATGTGCAGTAAGTATAACATCCGGTACATTAAATCCCTTATGACCATTATTTCGAATATCTAATGTGCAGGTAATTAAGGAATTACTCTAGATAACATGACTTTTCTATACTGAAATCTCATGAACAACATCAAAATTTAAATAAAAACATGACAAAAGGATATTTCTTGCTTGAGGTGTATGCTCCGAGAAGATCCCTCACTTGTTCATTGTATATCTCTATTATTTGGACAAAGACATCATACACCATTAAATATTTCCTCTTTTGAGACAAGTCGAAGAGGTCACTGAGTGCTCTACAGTTGATTCCCATCTCCTTTTCAGAAGAACATGTTGGACTGAATTGAAGCGTGGGTGAAACATATTGATTTCCATATGCATAATCGTGTTGGTTACTTTGCAGCTCCCCCTGTAATATCCCCCATCCCCCTCCTTGATATGTTGATGTCAGTTCTGGTTTCTTTTTTGTTTTCTTCTAGTAGGATAAGACTAGAATGCCTTTCAAAAATAATGGTTGTAAAATGTCTTCTATGGTATTCTCTAGTCCCTAATCTCAACAAGTATGGTCGGAATGAGAGAGCGGGGATTGTTGAGACTAATTTTGTAACTATGCCTTCCTGAAAATCTAATGAAAGTCCTTTTGATCAACAAGAAAATTAAAATTAAGTAATATAACAAAGAAATGAAAACATTAAATCATTAAATATCATTTGGAAGAGATGAAAAAACAAAAGGGTGAAGAAGAAGTGTGTTTCCTCGCATCAATCATTATGAAAGTATTAATACATTGTTTGATGATGTTATTTAAGAAGTGTCCAATGCTAAGAAGGGTTGATTGGATGACCTTGGAAAGATCTTGTAAATGATCAAGATAAGTTCTTCTGATGTTTGAGGTGAATGAGAAGATCTAGTAATATGAGCATGTGTATCCAAATTACACTTTGATCAAGATTGCAATAAGAATGGGTACTCCTATGTATCTATGTGATGATGTATACATAAAATTTTAAAGATTCTTACTTATCTTATCTTAGAATCCAAGATAAATCTTATTCATTTTCAAAATACTATTTAATAAAACATTTACAAAAACGTCAATAAAAAATTATATTAAAATACCCATACATATATATTAAATATTAAAAAAATCTAATTATAAAAATAAATCTTAAAAATTATAATATTAAAATATATGTGAAAAATTTAATATGATTTCAATGTTTAACCCCTTGATTTTTACTAACACACGCAAAATATATGATGTCAAAAAGTTTTGATCTGCAAATATTTTTAAAATAATTTATATTATAAAATTTTAAATAAATAATTTTTTTATCTATTAAAAAAATAATTATATATATTCAGTAAACAAAAAAATAAAATTACAATCTTGTTTAAAATTATATCCTCGAATTCTTTCACCATCATGCTTTCAACCACCAATTTTATTACAGAAATTTACCAAGTTTTTAGGACACGAGGACTTGATCACCACTAAGCAACACTGAAGTGTATTACTCGTTAATTTACATAGATATGGCGATATACAAATATTAGTATTATTTTATTTTTGTTGAAAAAATTGAATCAGACTCTTCATCTATATTAACTACAAAGGAAGGAAAATACAAATATATTCACTTCAAAACCAACATTTAGAAAATAGTGTTAATTTAAGTTGGAAAAGAATAACTCCTATTTATCAAGCATAGAACACAACATTTCAAAACAATTATTGAGCATGTGAAACTCATAACATCAACCAAAACAAGTGGTTTAGTTCAATTGTATACTAGTAAATTGCAAAACATACAACTAAGGTACAATTTCAGATTTATCAATTGAACTTCACAATATTAAGATGTATATAAAAATTAACAAGTGCACAACATTTGAACTTTAAATATATTAAACATTTTTTATAAAAAAAATGGATATAATAGTAAATTTGTAAATATTATACTGAAATATAGTTTCAAATTTATCATCTTGATGTTAAGCTTATCAAATATACATCTCAAATATCGAAACACTTTATCAAATATACCTCCAAATATCAAAACATTCATTTAGATTGTAAAATTTTGACATCGTAAAAGTGCTTACAAAAATTTGATTCTGGGGATATATATATATATATCTATATTAATTTCTATTTGTTTTAAATAAAACAATCTTAAACACGAAGATATGTACCTCGAAGATTTTTATGATATAAAAATAAAAAATTTAGTTTAAGAGATGATTTCTCCACCAAACCCATATGCTGCTTCTTTTCTAAAGAAGACAAATACTCACAGTAATGGAAAACCAATGTTCACAAAGTTTATGAGATGATTATAACCCAATGGAGCTTTTAGAAAATTTCCCCATCAAATTCATTTGTTGCTTTAAAACAAGACTAAAACTCACTGTAATGGAAGACCAATGTTGATAAAGGAATGTTTTCTAACACCTCACACTACAAAAAATGAGTCAGTGTCGAATGAATCACAAAGGTGAGAGCTACTTAGGCCATTCAAGAAGTTTCAGATAAAACAAAACCGTCTCGACAAATAGAATAAAATGCAATTCAAAAGCCCACCGTTACAACGAATTCGCTCCAGCTCCATGCTTCACGGAATTTCACACCATTATAAAAAACCAATCACCATCGTTAACAGAATTTATAAGACTAATTCGAACTTCTAAAATTTGATTCCATAAAGAATGGAATTTGTTCATTTCCATTCGAAAAAACTAGAATATATTCATTTCCAATCAAAGTTACACGTTACACAGAGTACAAGTCTAAAGTAGAGTATAGGTCTAAAGTTTAATCGTTTTCATTTGAAGTTACTAGTTATAGATCAAAAGATTATACTTATGCTAGACTAAAAAATTTGGAATATCCTTTTTATCTAAATTCAAGGATATTGTACATCCCATCACAACCAAGTCCCTACTAATCAGGGCATATATTCACATCTGGCCCCGCCCCACAGGAGAAATCAAACCCTAAAATAAAAATAAAAATTTTAGCCTAACTCCCAACCTAAAAAGGAGAAATCACTCTAAATAATAAGAAAGAAACTTTAATTCATCTCCACTCATTATGTTACAAGTTTACACTACATCATTTTAATAATTTTAGGAAACCCTAGAACAGAACATTAGTATAGTGTCATTTTCATACCAATACTACACTAAAATTAGATTCAGAACATCTAAAGTACAATATAGAGATTAAAAATTCATATGTGATCTGCGTCTAAATAAAGTCAATAGCTTTCTAATAAATATAAAAACTCAAAGTCACAGTGCTTGCGTAGAATTAATGAAGGAAACCATTAAACATATAAATATAAAAGCTTAACGTCACAGTACTTGCATAAAATTATTTAAAGAAACCATTAAACATAAAAGAGGTTCAATCATTGTGAGAAAATCACCACTATAAATGAGACTCAGAAAACACCTACAGATAAAAAATTAAGTATTCTCTGCATCTAGATGAGGCAAGCAGCATTCTATGTAATATAACATGATATTCAAATTAACAGAAGGCAGGCTCTGCCCAGCCAGTGACCTACCATCTGCCAAAATATATGTGCAACTTGTTGGCCAGGGAAAAATACAGAGGGCCGACATCATTGCCCTCACAAAAACTCACTGTCACTTTGCACTATAGCTCAATAGATATCAACTTGTAAATTTATGATTAGGTCAACCCATATTCATCTATACATTCCCCAGGTTTAGTATTTCTTTTCCCCATGGTGAACTCGGCCATGCAACACAATTCTCATGGCTCCAGGTAAAAACCACTGAAGTCCCCAATTTCTACAAATATGAAAAACAATCAAAATAAAATTACGAATTCATCAAAGGATTAGTACCTGCGAATGACGAAAAACCTAAAACCGTGAATCCATTACTTAACAAGCTCATTCACCCAACCTACATCTGGTGACTCAGCTGATGAAGAAGAGTACTGATTGATATTTTCTCTCATAAGCCTTATGTATATCTTTGCCCTCAAGTCTTTACCAGATTCGACCCTCTGAACAGGCTCTTCAAACCCGTCACCCACATCCTCTGCGGTTTCTGAGTGAGTTGGTGTGCAGGGGAGGCTTTGAATGACACAATGTCGCAGCTTCGAAACCCTTGGAGATCCATGCCCACCACCACCATTGAGCATTTGGGGTTGAAATTGTAGCCCTGAAGGTACAGAGGATTCCTTCATCCTCAAACTCTGTAGTGAATTAATAAGCTCCACCATTGGCTGCAGCTGGGAAGTAGTATCAGATAAATTCATAAGCCTTGGGCTTGCTAACCCCCTTGAAGCTTCAAAAGGCATTAAGGCAATTCTCTCTACATGATGATGATGTACCTCCCCTTTGCCAGAGGCTTCATCATCATGTTAAGAGTTGCAACCAGACTGAATAGAGCAAAAAACACTTTGCAGAAAATTGATGTTTTGGTTTCTTGGTTGAAGCTGACTGAAATTTTCTCTGTGCTCTGTGACGAGGGTCGCTCTGCATGTCAGCGATGATTGAAACCGGTTGCTCTGTGCTCTGTGACAAGGGCCGCTCTACACGTCAACAATGATTGAAATTGGACCGAAGATAATTCACAGTGCAGGGAACTGAGAAACAGGAACGATAACACAAGTAAAATTCCAAATGTAATTTGACCCGGCAAGGAGTCTGTTTAATAGCGTCATGGGCAAATAGCGGTTGGTTGTGCAACAAAAATTTCTGTAGGTGCATTTACTATTTTGCAAGACTGCAGGGCAGATTTGCGGAGAACACGAGCCAAATGTGAAGCTGAGCCTAAAAAATTATGTGCCAAGTGTTAAAATAATTATATGCCAGATGTCAAACTGATATCAAAAGTGTGGACGAACATATTGATTAAAAAAAAGGCCTAATATAGGCCTTTTTTTTAATCAATCTGTTCGTCTACACTTTTGATATCAGTTTGACATCTGGCATATAATTATTTTAACACCTGGCACATAATTTTTAATTAAAAAATTCTTAATATAATTTTAAATTTTAATTAATTAATTTATTTTATTTTAATAAAAATATTAAATTTATTTTAATAATATATTTATTTATTTTATTTTAAATATTTAAATTCTTAATTTAATTTTTAAAATTTTAATTAATTAATTAATTATGATATGAATAAGAATAAGAATAATAAACTTATTTTAATGAATATTCTTATTCTATTTCTGTAGTTTTAATATATTCTATACACTTTAACTTCATTAATTCTTATAATATTATTATTATTACAAATTGCTTTTATTTTAATTAAAAAATGTATATCGGCCTGGAGTATGCCGTAAAACTGCTTCTGCTTGGCTAAGAGCTCGTCTTCCTCGGACGTAAGGAAACAGGTTAACGGCCCAAGACCCAGAGGCATCTGGCAGGAGTGAAAGCCTGCTCCCTTACGGACCACCAGCGGGTTATTACAGGTGGCGTGGTTTTCCTTGATAACGGTGATGAGTCAAACCGACATTCGCGGATAACAGCCAGAGATGGCTGTCCTCACTGTTGGTTTGACACCTGAGTTTGATAGGTTTTGCCACCTTCGGAAAAAAAAAAAAAAAAAAAAATAAAATAAAAAAAAAAATAAAAATAAAAAATGTATATGAAATGGTTATTTCTTAATAGCCCGTTTAAAATTAAATATTATTTTAAAAAACATTCTCGATTGTTTTTATATATATTTTTAAATATAATAATGTAATAATATTGGATCACATTAGGTTGACTTATTTCAATTATATATATAGATATAGATATATTATCTTAAAATAAAAATATTATTATTATTATTTTATTTCACTTTTTTAATATTAAGCAAAGTTTTGTGGTAGAAATCACATTAGAGAATTACTTATGATGTGAATATTTTTAATATTATAATAATGATTTTTATTTTTAATCAAAGTAAAAGTAAGGAAATTTTAAAATTTCATAATATAGTATTAATTTTATAGCCATGGTAAAATGGTTTTATCTTAGACTACTTCATTAACGTCACATCATGAGTTATTTAATTTAATTTAAATATATGTCATTTTGAATTTGTATCGTCCTATAATTTCATAGAGTGATATTAGTGAATACTTTTCACATTGTTAAAATCACGACTAAGATGGTTTATCAAAATTATTATTTGACTAGCCTAGATCCATCTTAACTCCTGATCTATCAAGCACCGAGAGGGATCAAACCTCTCAAGGTGCAAACCTCAATGCATCTAGTGCAAGCAATCAAATATCATTAGAAATCAACATCTAAACTAAAATCAATGCATCTATTGCAAGCAATCAAATATGATAAGAAAACACCATCTACACTGAAATCAATGCATCTATTGCAAGAAATCTTCTTCCCTCTGTCCCCCCTCCATCTATATCTATATCTCCCTCCATTTCTCCTTCTTTGTCTCTCTCTCTCAATCCCCCAAACACGCACACTCTCTCACTCCATATCTATCAATATCTCTATCTCTCCCTCCCTCTCTCCATCTCTCTCTTCTTCCCTCCCTTCACTTTCCATCTATATCTCTATCTCCCTTTGTCTCTATATATCACCCCCAAGACATACACTCTCTTTATCCAATATATCTATCTATCCCTCCCTCCTCTCCCTCTCTCTTCCCCTTCTCTCCCTCTCCCCCGCTTCTATCTCTCTTCCCTCTTACTGTCCTCTTTCCCTCTCTCTCCATCTTCCTTATCACTCCCCCTCTCTCTCCACCTTTCACTCCCTATTTCTTTCTTCTTACCTCTCTCTCTCTCACCCTCCAACTCCATCTCTCTTTCCCTCCCTCTCTCCACTCTCTCACATCCTCTCTCTCTTCCTTCCTCACTCTCTCTCTCTCTCTCTTCACCCTCCAACACTGTTACTATAACCCTCCCTCTCTCCTCTCTCCTTCTCTCCCCCATTCTCACTCTCTATGTATTTATTCTTCCCTCCCTCTCTCCTCCTCTCTCTCAAGTTCACTCTCTCGTACTTCCTCTCTCTCCCTTTCTCTCCTACCTCCCTCTCTCTTCCCCCATATCTCTCTCTCTTTCTCCCTCTTTGCCCTCTAATCCTCTCTCTTCCCCCATCACTCTCCTCCTCTCTCTCAAGTCATGTCTCTCGTTCTTCCTCTCTCTCCCTTTCTCTCCTATATCTCTTCCCCCATCACTCCCTCTCTCTCTCTCTATGTCCAACTATGTTACTATATACATCCCTCTCTCCTTCTCTCTCCTTCTCCCCCCATCTCTATCTCTCCTTTTTTGTCTCTTTATCTCTCCCATAAACATACACTCTCTCTCTCAATATCTCCCTTCTCACTTCCTATCTCTCTCCACTTCTCACTCTCTATCTCTTTCTTCTTCCTTCCCTCTCTTCCCCTACAACTCCATTTGTGATATCCCTAGTAAATTGTAAATATTTAATTTACTGCAGACTAAACAAATTGAACATTATTATAAGTTATATAATTATCAATTTAGGTTAAGTTATGTGGAAAATGGAATGACAATTATATGTAAATATTTTTTTTACATGTCAAGTAGTTAGGTTGGTAGTTACTTGTTCCTAACTAATTTCTTGAAGATTTAGTCTCAAGAAAAGATCAAGAGGATACGGGTATCTGAGATCAAAGAAAAGAACAAGGATGAAGATTGAAAAGGGGAATTCTGCGCTGAGATGTCATGTAGTTTTCTGAAGCTAAGTCTAGTTTGTACCAGATAGTTGAAAAAGAGAGACTATGGTCTCAAAAAGACAGTTCCTGCATGTGAGGAACAACTTGGGGGGAGACAAGCTGGTTACAGCTCGGGGGGAGACAAGTTGGTTACGGCAGTCTCACGATTGGGAGGAAGAAAGCAACAAAAGTTAAGGTTCGATAGCAGACCTTTGCAAAATATTCAGATAAGTAAAATCTCGTGTTGTATAGGTACAACAATTATTATATTAATGTAGGAACCAGTGATTCTATTAAATACATGGTTTAATTAGACATAAACGGGAGAAATCCGTATTGCTCTGTTCTTTTAAATAAAAAAAAGAGTAAAAACTGTTAACAAGAATAGTTCCTACTGCCCCATTCAAGAATTGAAAGCCTAGTTTCTTTACTAGAATTATTTCCTACTACTTTGTTCGAGAATATAAATCATATTTGGTTAATGAAGGAATTCCATATTGTTCTGTGCAAAAAGAATAAACTACTAAATTCTAACATACGGAATAGCTATATAGGAAAACATCAAATAATAACCTTCATTCTGGAAGAACGCCATTCTGACTTTAGTGAGCTCCTAAAGGAAAAGAATAGAATAACCTTGTTTAAGGCTGTCACGATATGGTAGTAAAGAACATAACAAAGTTTCCATACAATTAAGAAATACCATAAACAAAATACTGCAGAACATCGATAGCACAACAGGGGTTAAGCATTACAATTGTATTTAGCGAAATACCATCAGTACACTCGGAATGAAAGCGTAGTTCCAAACCAGATAAGGGTTCAAAACCCTAATGGCCACCCCAAATACGAAAATACAGTCGTGAAGGTTTGCAAATCATTATAAAACTGGGTATAACACCACTTCTATTCAGCTATAAAAGATGAACTTGAATCTAGTAGTAGACCAAGTAATAATCACGACATCGACCAGAGGAAAACAAATCTACAAGCGACTATGAAACATGGAAGGAAAGTCTGGAAACAAAAATAACTAGTGAATAAAATTTTAATATAAATATATAAATACAACCAGATTCGAGAGGGCTCGTCTCCATGGAAAGAAGCTTGCCTCTCCATAACTCCAGTTCTACTAAAGCATAAAATGGAAACCTAACTTCGACTTGGGTTCGAGTAATAAACCCCAGGGCCTACCTTCCAAAACATGTTAACCAACATCGACCAAAATAATTCAACAAATGTTTAAGGAAAAGACTAAGTTCGTATAAAACTACAAAATAAGTCCATTAATAGCCTTGAGACAAGGTACCAATCTTAATGAGAAGTTTTGACAACTGCAACAGACCCTACATTATCATCTAAAGACTAGGTGGAATGCCTCTCGGCTAAACACTGTACCCGGTAGTTAGGCATGGCTTCTTTCCTCTAGGAATTGTCGGCTGAATCCGAGGCTCGAACCCTAGCTTCTTTCCAATTTCGCAATGAAACCCTCCAAATCTGACCTGGGCAGAAAATTGTAGAGTTATAAACCATCAACAATTAAGAATTTAAGAGGTAAGCCATAAACCTTGTAAATATACCCAAATTTATTTACGTGAGAGAAACAGGAATCCAGGATGTCGCCTTGTAGCTGAGCACTGATAGAGACGCTGGAATTCTACCATGGACAAAACCAACAGAGTTAAATGCATTGGAAAGTGGGAAAGGGCTGCAAACGAAGCACAAAACCACCATGTCATAAGGTAGTCGCTCTAACCTGGGCAAAAGAATTCCAAAACCCTTGACGAAGAAATACTGAGGAGATAAGACCGCATCAAGGCATAGGAGGACTCAATCAACCCCTACCGTCCGATGCACACCCGATGCAAAGCAAGCAGGACCACCGTGGATGAGGAGCATTCACCAAGGCCAGGAGGGCCAACTGGAGCGCAACGGAAGACTCCAGACCTTGGGCAGTCATGTCGCCCGAAAGAAATTAAATGCAGTGGTAAATAGTTCGCCAAAATTTTAAAATAACGGAGGGTTATCGTTAAGGCGGTACACAGCATTAATTTACCAACTCTGTATAGTTAGATGTGTATTGTATTAACTTAATGATTCGAAATATAATAAGCTCAATACTTATGCTAAATATTGAAATGAAAGGGTAAAGGTAAAGTGACACCATCATATTGATAATTGAATTTTTTACTATCACCAAGAATGTCTTTTCACATAATTTTTTTTTGTTTTACTATTTATGATACATGGATTTGTGACACCATCTCTCTATCCCTCCCTCTTTCCTCCTCTCTCGCAAGTTGTCTCTCTCATCCTTCCTCTCTCTCCCTTTCTCTCCTACCTTCCTCTCTCTTTCCCCGTCTCTCTCTCTCTGCCCTCCAATCCTCTCACTATCTTGCTCCCTCTCTCCTTCTCTAACCTCTCCCTTCCCCCCTCCATCTTTGTGTCTTCCTCTCCCTTTCTTACCCTTCTCTACCTTTCTCACTCCTCCCATATATATTAGAGTTAATATATATCGTGATATATTAATGTATATTATAATATAACAAATTTAATATTGTATTAATCTAAAGTTAATAATAATAATATTTTAATATTAATATTAGGGTTAATAATATTTAATTGCATGGTATTAATAATAATTTGGCCCATGGTATTAATAATTATTTGTCCCATGGTATTTGGCCCATAAGATTTATAATTTTATTTATTTAGCATTGTGGAGTAAATATTAAAAAAAAAGTTTTATTTATTTAACATACATCTTTTTTAGTGTTAGTAAACCTCTTTATATTTTAGATTTATAATATGTTTATACATAATAATACTTAGATTGATTTTTAAATAGGGCCGATTAAAAACGTTAAATGTTAAACATTACGTTTATATTTATGTTGACGTTTACATTTAAGTTTGCATGTTTAGGTTTTTACGTCTACCTAGCAATAAACAATCAAAATCATTGAATTTATTTATAGTTTTAATATTACCAATATAGATTTATTTTAATACAATCAAAATCATTAAATTTATTTATAGTTTTAATATTACTGATATAGATTTATTTTAATACGGATTTAACATGAACCGAGAGGGATCCAATTTTTTCACGTGCAAATTTTTTTATGAGTCAATATTATTTAAATGTTTTGTATAATTATTTAATTTGTTTAATTTTTAGATATAAAAAATAAAATGTTTTGGCTAACATGAGCAAAATTTCAACTTTGATGACGAAAACCCTTACACCTCATATTTGGCTGTAGAACAGACATAGATTCATTTTAAATACGAATCTAATATGAGCCGAGAGGGATCCAATTTCTTCACATGCAAATTTTTTTATGACCTGACATTAAATGTTTTGTATAGTTATTTATTTTTTTATTTTTTTTTGGCCGATATGAGCAAAATTTCAACTTTGATGACAAACGGAAATCTTTTCACATCATAGTAGGCCACGGTAGAATGAGTCTCTCAACTCAATACAAAGTTTAAAAAATAAGTTTGTTTTAATAATTAAGTTTCTTTGGTAAACACAGGTGAATTACACATAACACTTCATTTTCACAGTTATCATTAATTGTGTTGTCCCTCGATTGTTATTTTAAAAATTATTTCTTTATTATAATATGTTTTTGATATTATTGATGTTATTTTAAATATTTTATTGTTGAAGGAACTTAGCACACCCTTGTGACATTTTTGAAATTGTTGTTCTAGTTGGTGAAACACTGATTCCATCAAGTCATAATGTTTTCATTCATATATATACACACACACTTCAACAAAAACCTGGATTCTTGTTGCGAGCACAATAGACCACACAAAAGATATATGGAGTATATGTGAGTAATCCAAACCTTGCAGATAGGTGAATTTAGATGTGGCATGCTGACATGGCATGTGGACTAGTTTTGGATGACATGATATGTTGATGTTGTTATCACGTTTAGTTAAGTTTGAAATTTTTTAAATGCTGACAATTATAGTGCCAATGAAATATTTGTATAAACAAGAAATAATGTTGATAATTGGAGTATCAACGCCAAACTTGAAATTTGAATTTCAATTTTTGAAATGCGCTAACATGTTCCATGTCATCAACGAAATAATAATTGCCTGGTCATGCCACGATAAATCTAAAGGTGAAAGGTACGTGTTGAAAAGAAGGTTTTCCACCATCGAACAGGTATGATGTGGTTTTGTAATTATCGAAGGGTTAAAGCATTATTTCACCTGTCAATCACTTATTATGCCTGAAATATCATTGTTTTTTCTCGCATAAGTAATTTCACCTTTTCATTTGTAAGTTTTGTTAACTTTATCGTTGGAATGTTGTTCGGTTCAAGCTACTCGATGGAGATACATGATTGAATCCCGGTCTCTCATCTGCATAATCACCAAACTGTAAAGATAATGGGAAAAAGCCGGAAGCTAAATAGAAGCAAGCCAAAAGGTCATGATAGTAGCATTTTTGACAAGCCGGGTGGGTCAATTTTTTCCGATGATGCATTGATTTCCATGACGAGGCTACTAAAGCATTTGCCCATGGTTTCGATGGTCAACGTGTGGAGGTTGGAGGCATTTAGTTCCAAGTGACAGAGGAGTTGGTTGCAAATGTTGCGGCTCTGCCCACATATGGATAAAATGTCTTTAGAAACCATGTCGTGGCTAGGATCGATGTTCCTTTCTTCCTAAAGGTTGAGTTCAAGGGAAGAAATTGGAAAGCAGGGGTGTAGAGGTCTTGGTTCGAAGATAAATGGCATGGGTTGCTACGCATTACCTAGTCATATTTCACATGTGATGGGAATTTTAACTGGGTAAATTATACCATTTCTATTTCTTAGCTCATCTAGCAGGACAAGTAAGAATGAATACATGTTATTTTTTGTTAGAAAGTCTCAAGCACATGGTTTCTCGGGTTCAAGCTCGAATGGACCCATCTCCACATTTCATCTATCACAAATCTTTAATCAAGTTATTAATTGAAAATCAATTGGAAAAGGCTGGAAGAATGTGGAGCCATTTCTTGTTCTGGGGAGGGTTTCAAACCCAGCCCCCCAAGTCTAAATGAGGAAGGACGAAGGGAACCAAACATGTCAAAAACCCTCAAGAAGGAACCTCCTCTCAGGGCACCCCAACTGTGCAAACTAGAAGACAAAAGAAGGAAGACAAATCCTCACTTTATGTTCCTAAAATACCCAAGGTCTATTGTAGAAGAAGTGATAGGCTTAGGAAGATACATTCTATTGAAGACCATCCTACTTTGAGTTCCTCACATGCTAAAAATCTACACTCTGAAGGCTCCCCTTCAGAAAGCCAACCAACAGAGCAAAACAAAGGAAAGAGGGTTGACAATAAACCCCATGATGAATAAGTTCTAGCTAAAGAAGACCTCACACTAGGCCCTTAAACAAATTAAGGTTGAAGATAAAGTTGAAGAAAGACCAGGACCTTGCCAAAGAGTTCATAGACGTGGACAATGTTCCACTAAAGGACCTGATTATAAATAAAGGGAAAGATTCAAGTTCAAAGAGGTCCAGGAAAACAAAGGCAACCAAGAAGAAAATCCCCATGGAAACTAGACAAAGCAAGAGGCAGAGGATGGATAAGGTGGACGTTTTACTGGAAGAAGCCAATACCCTTAGCTGAGAGGTTGGTAGCTATCTTTTTCAATTTTGATCTTTCACTATCAGAGTGAATTTTTTATCAAGCAGCTGTCAGCATATAAGCACAGGAAAGCGCAAGAGATCGCTGATATTTTCATTATCAACGCATTTTGCAAAAAATGCTAATATTTTCATTATCAACGTATTTTGCATAGAAACGCTGATATTGTCATTGTCAGCGCATTTCAGAAGAACAACTTGAATGAAAACGCTGACAGTCGGCCCGTCAATGAAATCATCAGTTCTGACAGCTAAAGGGTTGACAACGACATTATCAACGATTTGCAGTAGGGATATACGAGAAGGCAGGAGCTACAACAAAAGCCTTTTTTTGAAGGATGACAAGGCCTCATCTACATCGAGCGAAGCACAACCATGATACATTTTCTCAGCCCCATTTTCAACATAGTTTTCAGCGATTTGTTTTGATTTGAAAAACTTGATATGTTTAAAGATATTTTCAAATGCATGCACCTAAGAGATATACTGCTATTAATGGATTACTATAATTAATTTTGAGTTACAAACCTGTTTCATTTATTGTATTATCTATATAAGAAAAGACTGCAGAAGAAGAAAGAGTTGAGTTTTATTTGAGATATATCATCCCTTGTGTATTATTGAGTAGATCTTAATGAAAACAATCTTCATGAGCAATTTAAAAAAATAATTGTGTTATGATTCCTTGTCTGTCTCTTCTTCATTTTATATTTCCTCATGTCTGAAATACTAAGTGTCTGAAATTGGGATTCATATGTTTATGTTCCTTTTTCTTTATTCTCAGGCATTTAATAAATGTTGTTAACTTAACCATTGTAGTAATTTCCTTCATTTACGTCCAAATTCCTTAAAGTGTCAAAGGAATTATCACTACCCTGCTTTTGTCAGACTCCATGCCCAATGGTAGTATTTTCACACAATCCAACCAAATTCAATCATTCTTCAATAAATCTGGCCATAAGACTCAATTGCAAATCTTCTACTATAGTGACCTTGAGTAGTTGACTTTAGGGAGAGATCCCTCTCAAGGTTGAAGGGTCATCTTTCAACCTCAAAGAGGTTCGAGGTTACCTTAGAGTTTTTCTCGCAACTAGGGTTTTTTCTAAGAGATAACATATGTATTTTTGATGTGGCATACCAGTGTGGTAGTCTTGAGATGGATTAGAGGTGCAACAAGATAGAAGTGGAGGCCCAGGCGGAAGCCCTATAGTAGTGACATGAATTAGTAGATGTTCCTGTTACCAGAAATATGGAAATTTTGCATTTTTGTTAATGGTGACTTTTTAATTTCCCCATATTCAGATGTTATCCTGGTTGAAGGAGTGTTTTCCTAGATCTAGGTAGATCCAATTTTTTTTGAATTCTTTGATGGATCCGGGGTCTTGGAAATCCAGATTAAGCAGATATCTAGAGAATTGTTAAAGTGTGGTTATAATGAAATCTCAAATCTGGATGAGGCTAGTATGTTGACATGCCTTCTTGGGGATGTGGCCCTAAGCAATGTCAACATGTGAGAAGGGAATGCCATGTGTCAACCACATGAAGTTGATGTGGCATTGTACAATGGGGACACAAGGGCAAAGAAATTGTACATGTTTACTATATGGAACTAGTACGGTGTTGATGTGGTTCTTTGAATGTAAAATCATCAAATAGGCAATGTTCTATCCAAAGCTTGGATTTTGATGAAATATATATCATTTGAAAATCTGGACACATAGAAGGAGATGGTGATCTCGAAAACAAGTTTCAAGGTGGCCGAAGTAAGAGGATTTTTCAAAACTCCATTTCCATAAAGTAATCATGGACATCAAGTCTAGGAACCCCATTACCTTAGAAACGCCTTGAGGGGGTTGGGTGATGTTACATCATTTATGGAATAATCATCATGAATCTTGTCGGTTCTTCTAAAGTTGATTTTGTTAATACATTTTTCAAATTGAGGACCATTTTTTACCTCAAAATTCTCCTAATGTTATCTCATTAATCAATCCCAACCCATAGTCTATGAGAGCCAACTTTGAATTGACCTAGGTAGTTAGAAATAATTTGCATCTAACGGTGAAGTGTGTAACAAGGAAGAACAATGATTCCATCTCTCAATAAACATGAAGTGCTCAATATAGAAGGCCATATTCAAGTGTAACCCACCTAAAGGGTTTATCCAAGTAACCCATACAAGCTACTTGAAGGTATCATCTCTAACAATTGTATTCATCTAACGTTTGGTAGGTAAGAAGTGGTTTGCTACATCTAGGGAATATCTAAATTGAAGGAGTAAATCCATCATAATGATGATGATGGTGGTTAACGTCCACTGAGACCAAATTGGTCTATTAAACCTATAATTGTCTTAGTTTTTAATTGTCTGGCTCCTCGTCTTTCTTGGCGAGATTGGTGTTGTAGCTTTATTTTTTTTCTCTATGGTATTCCAACTTTCTTTATCTTGCATCTCCTTCATCTCTTCTGGTTCTTGGGACATTGCGGTCTTAGCTTCGCGATCTATTGTGTTCTTCCTTTTGAAGATAGTCGGAGAATAAGTTTGGTCTAGGAGATCTGCTTTGCTGTTAAAATTAAGATTTAGTTTGTGCGGTATTCGAATCCTCATAACTGTTGATGCTTGAGGGGTTGTCGAGTTCACTCTTTTGTTGTTGGGCGGGTCTTTCCCCCTGCTTTTCCTGAGAGTTGTTTCTTTCTTGCCCAATTTCTTGTGATTCAAAATTTTCTCGAGAGTATTCTTCTTTGATGACAGAGTTGTGTTCTTTTTGTGCTCCTTCCCACCATGTAGACTTGTGGTGATTTTTTCTAGCATAATTTTTCTGGGAGGCTTTTGTTGGCATTATGATTCAAGTGTTGTCCTTGATGGCAACTCACTCAGTAGATGGTACAGGTGCTCAGAGGTTGGTACAGGTGATGGCAACTTAATCAGAAGACAGATCTCAGTACAGCATGCCAAGGAAGCTCATACACGCCGTTTCGTTAAGCCCAAGTCGCGTGTACACGCTAGTTCGATTCAGAAAAAGCGCGTGTATGTGGAAAGGTTCCTTTGGTTCATGGTGGTTAGTCCTTGGAAGTTGTGCCTATGATTTCGGACCATTATGTCTCGACGGGCGTGTCGATCCCTAGTTTTAAAGTTGATGGTATTGTGTTACTATGGTTTTGGCTCTTGGTATTGAGAAAGGCCTAAGGTTATATAAGGAGAAGAAGATCATTAGGCAAAATCATCTTTCGACAAGGCATGAATATCTAAGAGAGAAAGAGATCTGATATGCAGGTTCTGAGTTGCATGATCTAAGCCAAGGAGAGATCACATCGGTTAATGGAAGACTAGATCTAAGGATAGATCGGGATCTAATGGTTTGAAATGCACTATCATGATATGGTTGATTATGCGTATTTCTAGATCTGCATATTGTCGCAATGTTACGTTCTGAGTCTAACTAATGTCTGGTACAGCTGCAAATTGAGAAAGTTTATTTTTAGATCTGTACGCAGGTTGGCTTCGGTAAAAAAGTGTGTATACGCGGGTTCTGCTCATTAAAGTAGCGTATATCTTTTGAAGCTTGATTTGGGTTTACAGTGGGGTCTGACTGTTATTGCAGAGTTCTGTAGTCTGCTCTGTGTTCTGGTAACTGGTGATTGACAGGGTTCAGTGGTTCAGTGATTCAAAGTTTGGTTGTTTTATGCTTCAATGATCTGTTGTGGAAATTGAATGAATTGTGGTCTTCAGATTGTAATGTTGTGCTTCAGGAATATCCAAGTCTGAAAATGTATGAAAAGTGATACCTGGAAGAAGGAAGATTGTAGGTCAGCACCTACGTACTAGTATCTTGGCTAGTACAAGAGCAAAGGGGGTTGGAGCTCCCTTCCAAGGAAGTTTGGAGAACGAGAGAAGGTTGAAGCCTTCTGCAGGTTGTAGCCTGCGTACTGGTATAAGGCTGCACCAGTACAAAAGATTGTAAACTGAAGTTTCATATTAAGAAAGATAGAGACAACTTGCAGCAGGTGGTTTTCACCCACATTGGGTTTCCACCTTATATCTTGGTGTTCATGTGTGTGGCTTTTTATCTGTTCTGTTATACTGCACATGTTTACTGTTAATATGATGAATAATGTCCTGATGCACTTAATTGAAGAATAAGCTAACTAAATTGTGAGTTTTCTGCTTATACGCTGTTTTACTTCGTCACAGTAGCGTGTACACGCTGGTTCACTTAACTGAAGTAGCGTATATGTTTCTGGGCATTTGAAAAGTTTGATTAATCTGATAATACTGATTCACCCCCCCTCTCAGTATTATTTCCAACAATTGGTATCAGAGCAGGTCCTTCAGAGAAGCTTGATCGCTTGAAGGAAGATCATTCATCATGAGCAACTACGAGAAAGAAGCATCAATCAGGCCACCGGTTTTTGATGGAACAAATTTCAATTATTGGAAGGTAAGAGTTACTGCATATCTTCAATCTCTTGGTACAGAAGTTTGGGACATTGTAGAAACAGGCTATGCTTTTCCTTCAGCTACTCCTACAGATCCAGCTGAGAAAAAGGCATATGAAACAAATGCAAAAGCAGTCAGTACTCTATTAGGAAGTATATCTCAAACAGAATTCATGAAGGTCATGCACTTCAAATCAGCAAAAGAAATATGGGACAAAATGATCACTAGCTATGAAGGAGATGAACAGGTAAAGCAAGCTAAACTTCAAACACTCAGGATTCAATATGAGACTCTCAAGATGTATAATGATGAAAGTGTGGCTAATTATTTTCTTCGGGTAGATGAGATTGTTAATTGTATGAAAAATTTGGGTGAAGAAATAAGAGAAACTATAGTAGTTCAAAAGATTCTAAGATCTTTATCCCCCAAGTTTGAATCTAAAGTATCTGCAATAGAAGAAAAAGAAAATCTCCGTGTTCTCACTATGTCTCAGCTACATGGAATTCTAACCGCTTATGAAATGAGAAAGGGAGGTCCATCTGACAGAAGGGAAGCTGCTTTTAAGGCATCAGGAAAAGAAGATTACTATGAAGCAAGCCATGTTCCAGAAGAAGAGGAAGAAGAATCAAATTTTGTCAGAAATCTTCAAAGGGGTTCTGGAAGGTTCAGAGGTAAGCTACCTTTCAAATGCTTTGCTTGTGGAAAGTAGGTCATTATGCTGCAAAATGTCCTTATAAGGATAAAGGAAAAGAACCTGCTAGATGGAACAAGAAACAAAGTGCAAATAGGAAAAGCTACTACACCCATGAAGATAGTGATGGCTTATCAAACAGTGATGAAGATGAACAAGGTAATAAATATAAGCTGTTAATGGCATTTGAAGATGATGATTATGAGGATGCTATAGATGTGGATAATCTCTATAATGAAATCACTAGACTCAAGAGAGGCATAGAAGAAAAGAATGTGATCATTGATACTTTGCAATTTCAAATTGATGAAAAGGAAAAACATCTTGAAAAACTAGAAGGTGAAATTGTTGGTCTCAGAAAAGAAATTGAGAAAACAAAAGCTATTAATCTTAAATTTGTCAAAGGATCTGAAACTTTGGATGAGATTATCAGTGTGCAGCGGTCTCCTCTAAACAAGACAGGTTTGGGCTATAATGGAGAAACCTCTCAAGCATCCACCTCAAAAAGTTATCTTGATGCAGCAAGAGGAAATGAGCGGAAGAACAATGAAGATAATCAGGTAAAGCAGGGACGAATTACAAACAGAAACTATCAGGGACAATCCTCCTTAAGGATGAACAAAAGCTACAACCAACCACAGGTAAAATCTTCTCAGTTTGGCTCAAGAATAGATGAAAATAGAAATTACAATCAGTTGGCTGGTAGATTCAATAACCGCAGAAGCTTCTTCAATGGACAATGCTTTTCTTGCCACAACTTTGGTCACAGAGCAGCTCAATGTGTTGCATATAAAACAATCATGACTAGGGAAGCTCAAAAACAAAGAAGTATGACAGGGATTACAAAAAGGACCTATAACAACTTTTCGGTGCTTGAAAATGAAGTTGAATGTTCTATTTGCAATAATTTTGGTCATAAAGACTCTGAATGCAGGAGCAGGTTTCAGGAGAAAAAGGAACAAGCCACAAGCACCAAAACATGGAGAATAAAGGAACCTCAAACAGAAAGATGTGGGATAGCATTTTATGCAGAAGGACAGGAAAATCTATGGTACATTGACAGTGGATGTTCGAAACATATGACAGGTGATAAAGAAAAACTTGAATCTTATTCTACTTTAGAAAAGGGAAAGAAAGTTTCTTTTGGAAATGATACTCCTGCAACTATAAAAGGAAAAGGTATTGCTCCTTTGAAAGAAAAGGTCAAGGCTGGAAATGTTTTGTATGTTGATGGATTGAAGCATAATCTTCTAAGTGTCAGCCAGATGTGTGATCAAAAAACAGAGGTTATTTTCAGATCGAATGGATGTCTTGTTCGTGATCTTGATACAGGTAAAACAGTTCTCAAAGGCAAAAGAACTCCAAATAATCTGTACATATTTGAAGAAGGACAACAACAATGCTATCTTAGCAAGGATGAAGAGCACTGGTTATGGCATCGAAGGTTGGGACATCTAAGCTTCTCACAAATAAGGAAAGCATGCAAATATCAGGCAGTTCGCGATCTTCCAGATATCAAAATTCCAGACAACACCATATGCAAATCTTGTCAGTTTGGAAAGCAAACCAGAACTAACTTTCCAGAGAAGGAAGGATCAGCTAGCTTGCCTCTTGAGCTAGTCCATACAGATGTATGTGGTCCATTTAGGAAAAGGACACCTCGAGGAGAAGAATATCTGATATTATTCATTGATGATTTCTCAAGGTTTGTTTGGTTAGGGCTTATGAAGCACAAAGATGAAGCATTCGAAAAATTCAAATCCTTCAAAGCATTGGCTGAAAATGAATCAGGACACAAAATCAAGTGCCTCAGATCTGACAGAGGTGGGGAGTTCACATCAAATGAATTTTTTGATTTCTGCGATGAACATGGGATAAGAAGAGAATTCTCTACAGCTAGAACTCCTCAGCAAAATGGGGTTGTGGAAAGAATGAACAGAACTATCCAACAAATGGCTCGTGCTATGCTCGATGAATCAGGTACTCCTGCAACCTTCTGGGGTGAAGCTGCACATGCTGCTGTTATCATTCTTAACAAAACAAATGTCCGAGTAAACAGCACTCAAACACCTCATGAGCTTTGGAGTGGTAAAACTCCTTCCGTGAAGCATTTCAAAATCTTTGGGAGCAAATGTTATATTAAGAATACTGATGAGCAACTTGGCAAACTTGAACCTAGAGCAGATGAGGGCATTCTTCTTGGTTATTCTCCACATAGCAAAGCATACAAGTGCTACAATAAAAGACTTGGCAGAATTGTTGACAGTATTGATATAGTGGTTGATGAGAAGGGATATATTCCTAGGCAAGTTCATCATGAAGAAGATGAAGGTTACTCTCAAAGGCGAAATGATGAAGAAGAAGAACCTCAAGAAGAAGAAGAATCTCAAGAAGAACCAGAGGAGCAGACAAGAATAGAAGAGAAGACTCCATCCAGATATGTCCAAAAGAATCATCCAGAAACTCAGATTGTGGGGCAGAAAGAAGCAGGAGTACAAACAAGAAGGACACTTGCAGAAGCTTCAAGCTACTTGGCTCTACTCTCCTCCATTGAACCACAAAATGTGAAAGAAGCATGCAAAGATGAATGTTGGGTCAAAGCAATGGATGAAGAACTTGAGCAAATCGAAAGGAACAACACTTGGGAATTAGTTCCTAGACCAAAAGATAAGAATGTAATAGGAACAAAATGGGTCTTCAAGAATAAGTTAAATGAAAATGGAGAAGTAATTAGAAACAAGGCCAGACTTGTTTGTAAAGGGTATGCACAGCAAGAAGGAATAGATTTTGAAGAGACCTTTGCTCCTGTGGCAAGACTAGAGGCCATCCGAATGTTCCTTGCTCTCTCAAGCTTTCAAAACTTCAAGGTATTTCAAATGGACGTGAAATCAGCCTTCCTGAATGGAGACTTAGAAGAAGAAGTATATATTGAGCAGCCAGATGGGTTCATTCTTGGGAATGATCCAAACCTTGTATGCAGATTGAAAAAGGCTCTCTATGGGCTCAAACAAGCTCCAAGGGCTTGGTACTATCGGTTGGACAAATATCTTCACCAACAAGGCTTTTCAAAAGGATCAGCAGATAGCAATCTCTATATAAAAGTTGAAAATAACAAATTGCTAATTCTTGTTGTTTATGTAGATGATATTATTTTTGGCAGCAATGAAGAGACTATGAGTCAAAACTTTGCCTTGGTTATGCAGAAAGAATTCGAAATGTCACTTCTTGGAGAATTGACATATTTTCTTGGATTGCAAATCCAACAAAATGAAGGAGGTATCTTCTTGTCTCAAACCAAATACCTCAAGCAGATCTTGAAGAAGTATGGCATGGAAGAGTCAAAACCAGTATGTACACCCATGGTTACAGGATGCAGCCTCAGTGCAAATGATGAATCAGCAGCAGTTCACCAACCCACTTATAGATCCATGATTGGGAGTTTGCTTTATTTGACAGGTACTCGACCAGATATTACACATGCAGTAGGAATGGTTGGAAGATTTCAAGCCAACCCAAAGGAAACTCATCTTCAGGCAGTCAAAAGAATCTTCAAATATCTTCAAGGGACCCAAAACTATGGCTTATGGTATCCTAGAAATACAGATCTCACTCTTCATGCTTACACAGATGCAGATTGGGCTGGAAGTGTGGATGATAGGAAAAGCACAAGTGGAGGTGCTTTCTTCATGGGTTCCAGATTAGTATCTTGGTTCAGCAAGAAACAAAGTTCGATTGCCTTATCTACAGCTGAAGCAGAATATGTGGCTGCAGCATCTTGTTGCACACAACTTCTTTGGATGATGCAGACCTTGCAGGACTTTCAAATCACTTGCACTCCACCTGTCTCTATCTTATGTGATAATACAAGTGCAATCAGCATTTCAAAGAATCCAGTCATGCACTCAAAGACCAAGCACATACCAATCAAGTACCATTTTCTTCGGGAACAAGTGCTTGAGCAGAAGGTCAAGTTGGAGTATGTTCCTTCTAAGGAGCAAGTTGCTGATATTCTCACAAAACCACTGCCCAGGGAAACTTTTGAATATCTCAGACAAAAGCTGGGAGTAGTTGATGCTTCATCCTGTTGTTGAAATTTGTTTGTTCTACAGAAAAGTTGGTATACGCAGGTTACGGAAGGGATATGAGCGTATACACGCGGATTCATGCTGGGTAAGTCGCGTGTATGCTGGACGCTTGTTGCAGAAAGAATATCCGCGTACATACGCTGTTTTATACAGGATAAAACGCGTATATGAAGTTCTGAACAGCAAGGGAAAACTCTGAAGTTCTGAACAGCAATAGGAATGTCAGAATTATTCAGGCACAGTTTCAGGGAGTGCAACAGGCACAGGTTCAGGGGGAGCAGCTCAAAAGTCTCATAAAGCATTGTTGGCATTCAGATGTTTTGGTTGTTGGTTTCAGGAGAAGGAGCTCAGAAAGAAATTCTAGTTGCTGATCTAACAAGATGTTTATCAGATGCTGCTGGTGTCTTTCCTAAGTCTTGGTCTAGATCTGTTGTCTCTATGTCATGTATCTCTCTTGTCTCTTTTATGGTGTCAAGGTCATGTAACGGCCTTTGTTGGTTTCCCCACTATGCCTGGGATGAATGCTGTAATATAATTGGTTGTTTATGATATGTTATGGTTGTATGTATTGAGTCCTTTGGTGATAGAAAGGTCCCTTATGGTGTATAAGTCTTGGTTCTTGTTGAAGAACATCTTTTGCAGATCTGGCCTACTGTCAGGGGGAGCACGAGTCAGCACAGCCAAGCAGAGGTATCAGCATGTCCTCAGGGGGAGCATAGCCCTTTGCCCTTGATGTCAAAGGGGGAGAGTGACTTGGTGTGGTGGTTGCCATCAAGTCCAAAGGGGGAGATTGTTGGCATTATGATTCAAGTGTTGTCCTTGATGGCAACTCACTCAGTAGATGGTACAGGTGCTCAGAGGTTGGTACAGGTGATGGCAACTTAATCAGAAGACAGATCTCAGTACAGCATGCCAAGGAAGCTCATACACGCCGTTTCGTTAAGCCCAAGTCGCGTGTACACGCTAGTTCGATTCAGAAAAAGCGCGTGTATGTGGAAAGGTTCCTTTGGTTCATGGTGGTTAGTCCTTGGAAGTTGTGCCTATGATTTCGGACCATTATGTCTCGACGGGCGTGTCGATCCCTAGTTTTAAAGTTGATGGTATTGTGTTACTATGGTTTTGGCTCTTGGTATTGAGAAAGGCCTAAGGTTATATAAGGAGAAGAAGATCATTAGGCAAAATCATCTTTCGACAAGGCATGAATATCTAAGAGAGAAAGAGATCTGATATGCAGGTTCTGAGTTGCATGATCTAAGCCAAGGAGAGATCACATCGGTTAATGGAAGACTAGATCTAAGGATAGATCGGGATCTAATGGTTTGAAATGCACTATCATGATATGGTTGATTATGCGTATTTCTAGATCTGCATATTGTCGCAATGTTACGTTCTGAGTCTAACTAATGTCTGGTACAGCTGCAAATTGAGAAAGTTTATTTTTAGATCTGTACGCAGGTTGGCTTCGGTAAAAAAGCGTGTATACGCGGGTTCTGCTCATTAAAGTAGCGTATATCTTTTGAAGCTTGATTTGGGTTTACAGTGGGGTCTGACTGTTATTGCAGAGTTCTGTAGTCTGCTCTGTGTTCTGGTAACTGGTGATTGACAGGGTTCAGTGGTTCAGTGATTCAAAGTTTGGTTGTTTTATGCTTCAATGATCTGTTGTGGAAATTGAATGAATTGTGGTCTTCAGATTGTAATGTTGTGCTTCAGGAATATCCAAGTCTGAAAATGTATGAAAAGTGATACCTGGAAGAAGGAAGATTGTAGGTCAGCACCTACGTACTAGTATCTTGGCTAGTACAAGAGCAAAGGGGGTTGGAGCTCCCTTCCAAGGAAGTTTGGAGAACGAGAGAAGGTTGAAGCCTTCTGCAGGTTGTAGCCTGCGTACTGGTATAAGGCTGCACCAGTACAAAAGATTGTAAACTGAAGTTTCATATTAAGAAAGATAGAGACAACTTGCAGCAGGTGGTTTTCACCCACATTGGGTTTCCACCTTATATCTTGGTGTTCATGTGTGTGGCTTTTTATCTGTTCTGTTATACTGCACATGTTTACTGTTAATATGATGAATAATGTCCTGATGCACTTAATTGAAGAATAAGCTAACTAAATTGTGAGTTTTCTGCTTATACGCTGTTTTACTTCGTCACAGTAGCGTGTACACGCTGGTTCACTTAACTGAAGTAGCGTATATGTTTCTGGGCATTTGAAAAGTTTGATTAATCTGATAATACTGATTCACCCCCCCTCTCAGTATTATTTCCAACAGCTTTTGGGCGATTTTTGGCTAGGTGGCCTGTCTCAAAGCAGGATCGACATCTAAAGAGGACACTTTCATAATCGAGTTTCTGGTTCCACACATAGCCTTTACTTGTTAGGTGTATTTTAGCTGGGAATCCAGTGCTGAAGTCCATTTCCACACAGATGCGTGCATAGGTGGTTCTGGAATATTCCTTTGTTTCTGGGCACCTACAGTAAAATTTACCAATTTCATTTCCAATGGCTTTTAGCAAGGAGAAATTCCAGAGATGCAAGGGTAAGTTTGGCAATCTCACCCAAACTGGTGTTGAGGTTATGACTGTTGTTAAGGGATCGAATGATGGGTTCCATGGCTTCATGAATAGGCCTGAGTTTTCCCAAAACCAAGGGCTGGAATCTAGAATACATTGTCTACTTTCAGGGTTTTCAAAATCTACTATAAAGAAAGCCCTAGCACAAGGGTAGATATTAATTGCATAAGGAATTACAGGCTTCCATACCTTCGAGATCCAACTGTGGAGAGCTGTCAGCCACGACCAAAAACCATTGAATCGACAGATTAGGGCACTTTCAGAGAACTTCAAAGCCTCATTGAGTGAGGCCTGGACCACCTGGACAGTGGGAGCTGGGGCTTCACTGACGATATGGGTAGGAGCTTGCCCCACAGAGGCGGATGAAACTGAGCCAACAACTATTTTCGCGAAGCTAGGAGCCATCTGGAGAATGCTCTCCTGCTGAGTATAAAATGTTTCTGATTTTTTTTACAAAAGGGAGCCACATAGGCCTTTCAGATCTGTGTCTCAGATCTGTAATATCCAGCCGCAAACCGCAGAAGATAACGCTGTCCAGGGGAGAATCGATCTTGCAGAGCTCAGAACCTCCACTACATATTTATTGATACATAAAATCGCAAATCATAAAGATGAGACACGCTAAGATGGATCTTAATTGAAACAAAATGAAAACCTGATACAGAAACAGAAACCCTAGATAACTTCACACAAAGAGGTCAATCACAACATAAAAACGAGTGCAGAGGGCCGCAGAAGGCCACATAATAGATGTTATGAGATCTGAGACATTTACATATCATCACTTACAAGGAACTAGAGAATAAGTTGATGCAATGGATTCCATGAATAGTAGACCAAGTATGGATATTAGTACCATCCCTTCATTATATAAAAAAACTTAGACTATGGTGCCAGAGTGAGATGAGACTAAAAATTATATGATGTCAAAAGGATCAAGCACCAAACTTTGCATGGATGATGGATTGAGGTACTTGTTTTCTTACATTTGATGATGTGGTGAAGGAAGATGATATGTATCTTTCCCTTGAAGGCCAATCAAAATGTAATAAATCTGGTCCATAAACTTTAGAATCATATAGAAATGTGGGTTGGACAAAAGTATCCATGAGAAACATGTTTGATTATATGTTTTGAAAATGGTTCCAAAAACAATGCTTTAGAAAGAAAAGCCAAGGGCCCTTAGCCTTTTCTCAATTAGGTTTAAATGCATTTCACAAACTAAAACAAGGTCTCATGAACAATTTACTCAAATAATTATATGTGTTGGTGATCCAAATTTCCTGTCCTTTGAAAGAGAAATAGTGATGAAAGAGGATTTTATTCAACCCACTGAAATCATAACCTTGTGCTGTGACGGTAAATCCTCTCTGCAGACAGAGGCAATCCCTCTAGCCCAATGAGTGGGTCTAGAAACAAACTAAACAAACTAACCTACACTTCCTAGCTTATGTTTAATAAATGTTGAGAGAGTGGCCTGCGTCACTCTGATGCTAATCACTCAATGCTTTGGAGATGACTTTGATTACTTGGCTTCCAGGCTTGCTCCTTACTTGTTCTTCATGCCCGATTTCTTGTAAGAAAGATCAAAGAGCAATGCAAGATACAAAAGCATATATGGCATACATCAAACATAAACTACTTAATAGATCAAGGAGTATTAAGCTAAAAGCATAAACATTTACACAATTATGGAAAGTGAACATCAGATGTATATATTAATAAGATAAAAAGGGAAGCATGCAACCTATGCCTTGACATTGGAGACCTCCTTTTGGTGGATGTTCAAGTCCAAGCAAAGACTCTTCAAGCACTCTTTCCCTTGTTTCAATTTCTACCTAAAAAATAGCACTGCCTTTAAATTTTTCACAAGTTCCAGCCACCAGCAAAATATCGTCGCCTTTAAAACTTTCACAAATTTCTGAGAAACAAGGCCCTGAACTCCTGCTCCTGCTACTAGAGCACTCAATGATATTTGAAGGAGAAAAGTAGCACAGTCTTATAAGGTAGGGCTAATCACATAAAAATAAATGGGAAAACATTTGGGAAAGATTTTGGCCAAGAGTATGTTCTAAAATTACTTTTGTTTGGTTAAGAGTTTCTTTTCTTGATTTAACGAAACACTCCAAGATCAAAGGTATCTGGACGGAGTAAAAGTATGGATTCTTACGGACAACCAGAGGGGCAATGTCAGTGAGGTGATTTTCTTTCAATAACATGATGAGTCAGTCTGCTTTAAATGATAGCAATCAGTAATGACTTTCCCCTTTCCCCTACTAGTTTGATAATTAAATTAGGGTAGATTTTCCCACTATATATGAAAAAATAAGAGAAAGTTTGAACATCACAGAAACGAAAATTTAAACATCATAGCAAAGAATCAAGGCCTTGTTTCTGAGAAATTAAAACCACAACATGACGGGCGATGGTTTTCCTCGTCCAAGAAAGAAATCGAAATATGGTCACGCTTGCCATTAATACCGTTACATGCACAACATTGCCATCATACTCCAGTCTTGAGTGTCAATTACTGTTTTCAGTTGAGAATTTCAAAAAACAGTCACAGAAGTAAAACTTCATTAATCAATATATTAAACGGTAAAAGCTAGAACCTCAAATCCATGTGTTACTGTGCATTTCAAAAAATATGATCAAAACCTCAAAATCACACTTTCAAAATTCAATGAATCAGAAATCTTGGGCAGTGAGGTGATAAAAACTAAGATTCCAATGGAGAAAAAAAATGTTAAAAAACTGCTAAGGATTGACATCAGCGTGTAGACCACCGATAAAAGCAACAATTGTTTTACCTAAAAACTTCAAGAAACAAGGAAATATAATCCCCAACATAACGGGCAAAGATTGGCACAAACTTAAATGGAAAAGATAGGGAAAAAAGGGGGAAAATAATTCAATAAGTTTCGCCAATATGACGTCAGCAGAATATTTTCAGAGAGCCACACATAATTCATTGGTCATGAAAGTCCTCATATGCGCACTAGACCTTTAGCAAGAATCTCAAAACGCTAAAAGCTCTATCGAGTAAAATCTTTTTAAATAAATCTAGTTCAAATTCAAAACTAGAAACCTAAGATCCATGGGCTTCGCTAACAGTCGCGAAACATCATTTGTGTTCACGAATAAATGAAGCCTTCTAATCGCAGATTCAAACACGCATGAAGTGATGTAAACCTAAGCTTCAACCAGAGGGAACAAAAATTTTAAGATTTCTGAAACATTACCATTAGACTTCAATATACTAAATGTTAAAACTTGATATTTACATGGAAAAAAATTGGATCGCTGATCTTCTATTTAAGAGAGGGGTTGCTAAGGAAACAGTTAAGTTCTTTACAACATCTGAAGCGGGGATAGTGGTTAATGTTGGAACCATAAACTATTCATAAAAGAAAATGTATCAATTTTTTGGTGAACTATTTGCGTGATTTATTCAGTTCTTTTGGAATATATGTATGGTTATATTAAAATAGATGACATAAATTAAGAGAAAGATCCAATAAAGATATATATGTATGATTAGTATGAATTAATAGGTATATAGGCAGTACTATAGGGGACTGTTATCAGAATATTAATGTTTAGTAGAAATAAAAGGATTAGAAAGTAGAAAGATAATTTGAGAATATGTATTATTTTTTTATATATTAATATGAAGAAGTAGCATTTTTTTCCTCTGAAAAAACGTTAAAAACTATAACCTGAGATCCATGTGTTCTTATGCATTTGGAAAAATAGGACCAAAATCTCAAAATCACACTTTCAAAGTTCACAAATCAGAAATATTGGGCAATGAGGTGATAAAAACTAAGATTCTAATGGAGAAAAAAAATCTTTAAAAAATGCAAAGGATTGAAATCTTATTGGAAACAGAAACAACTAGAGCCTTTTTTAAGGAAATAGAAGTAGTAACATATAGTTAGATGAAAAGTTGTGTAAAAAATTAACCTCCAAATCTCAATGAAGAAACATTGGTATATACTTACATGACAAGCTGTGGAAAAAATTAGCCTTCTGATTTGGATGAAGGATATGGCTGGAATGTACCATGTAACTTCATTAAGCGACCTCCCAGCACAGTGATTGACTTTCAGAATAAGATGCCAGAGTACTTTCTTTCTTACAGAAGAAGATTTGAATCAATAAGCTTTGCAGAAATTCTTCGTTCGAGGACGACACTATTACATGCGCTGGTCTCTAGTAGTATTTATCTTAAAAGTAAACACAAAATGTTTCTCTGTGAAAAGTAAGTGTATATATATATATATATATATATATATATATAACAAAAAAAATATTTTCCACCAGTAATTAATTAAAATAATGTGGACCTTTCAGTGGATGTGTTTGGAGTATTATTATTAAGAAAAGTCTTTTGGTAGAAATCACATAATAGAAATTTTTTGGCCGACAAGTGTGGTTCATCATCAAGACCAGATGAAGAGGCAAACCATGACAAAGGCTTAAATACAGAGAAATGTAGAGACCATAATTTCAAGTAACGACTATATTTGGACAATAATATTTAAATTATGATATTAATTTATTAATATATTAGAAACACATATTATTAAGTAACAACTAGTTTTTGAAAAATAATATTTAAATTAATTTATTAAAATCAAATATTATTTATAAAAAAGAGAGTCAAACTCCAAACAAGGAGGGAAGCCAAAAATTATAAAAATGAGTCAAGACCGTAAGACCCTAATCAAGACAAGATCATTTAATAAATAAAAATAATTAATGGAAAATAAATAAAATAAAACAAAAATATACACAAGTCAGAATAATTAATATATATATATATATATATATATATATATATATATATATATATATATACGGTCTAAAGAAGTGGCCCAATTCTAGCCAAATGACCCGCACCTATGGGCTTGGTAGCAGCGTGGTAGACTATGTTATTTTCGATCTCCCTTTATACAACAAAATAATAAATTTTGACATCTTAAACGACCACGAAACTAACTCTGATCATAGGCTTTTACTTATAACTCTCAATTTTGTCATGCATAAAGATCCCATAGAAGATAATACTTATAGCCAAAAGAACTTAATCTTTGATAGAAATAAAAAAGATCTCTTTCTAAATGAATTAAAAACTAATTTGATTCCTTTATCTAGTATAGACAACATAAAAGAACTCTATCACAATTTTATTACAACCCTCTCATATTCTATTAACAAGTTCTCAATTGAAGTTTCAAGTAATAAAAGAAATAGCAAAACCAACCCATGGTATGACAAAGATTGTAAAAGTGCGAGGAGAGCAATTAAGGAAGCTGTTGATGAATCTCTTAAAATTGACAAGACAAAAATATACAAAGCCCTAACTAAAAGGAAAAAAGGTAGTATATTCATAAAAGACAAGAGAATATCTTACACCTCTCTAAGGTAGCTCCTAAGAAATTCTGGAGGCGTATTCTAACTAGGAAAACTAAAGATAATAATAAAATTTCTTTACACAACTAGAATTCCTATCTTAAAAAGCTTTATGAATCTCCAAATGTCATGGATAACTTTGAAACCTTGCTCACTACAAAAGAAGTTTTCTCATTAGAAGACATTGATTTTGCGATTAATCGTTTGGCTAATGGGAAAGCTAAGGACATTGAAGGTTATGAGGCAAAAATCCTAAAACTTGGAGGTCCTGTCCTCATCCCCCACATCCACAAGCTTCTCAATCAAGCGGTCAAGAAAGGGTTCCCTAAACCATGGACTCAAAGCCTCATTATCCCTATTTTTAAAAGTGGGGATACAAATAACCCCTCTAATTATCAGACAATTATGATCAACCCTCTCCTAGCCAAGTTATATGGTCTTATTTTGGAAAAGAAGTTGAGCATATGGCTTGAAAGTGAAGGTAAGTGGGCTAAAGGCTAAGCGAGTTTTAGAAGGCAACACTCAACAACGAACCACCTCATTATGCTTAGGATCATTGTGGAGGAATGTCGCAATGATAAATCCAATCTCTTCTGTTGCTTTGTGGACTTTAGAAAGGCTTTCGATACGGTTCCTAGAAACAACCTATGGAATAGATTAGAAGAGCTAAAGGTTCCTTTTGAGTTGAGAGTTGCCGCTATAAGGTTATATGAGAATGTAATTGCCAAGTTAAAGAGCAATGAGGGGTGGTTGAAAGATATTAAGTGTAATATTGGAGTTAAACAAGGTTTCCCCTTCTCCCCTACCCTATTTTGCATTTACATCGACAAGTTAGAAGGTTGTTTAGAGGAAGAAGGATGTGTTGGCACGATCTTAGCTGGGATAGTCGTCATCCTTCTTCTCTACGCTGACGATATCGTTCTTCTCGCAAGGTGCCCATCTGATCTGGATAAGCAACTTAGACTTCTTAAGGATTTTTGCTCTACCATGGGTATGATTGTTAATACTGACAAAACAAAAGTTATGATTATCAAATCCAAGAAGGACACTTACGCTAATTTTATGTATGACAATAATAACTTGGAGGAAGTGTTTTCCTACAAGTACCTAGGAATTGATATTCATCACAAGCTCAACTGGAACTATAACATTGAGAAAAGGATTAATGGGGGGTGAAAAGCTTATTTTGGCCTTGAAAATAATTGTAAAATGACAAACATCGTAATGAGGGATAGAAAGAAGTTCCTCTTTGAAACTTTAGTCACTCCGATTATCTTATATGGATGTGAGGTTTGGGGTTGTAGCATCTCTAGAAAACCCTGGAGAAAGATTGAACAAATCCAGAAGTGTTCTATAACGTATAACCTCAAAATTAAAAGCAACACACCCTATCCTATTCTCATTATAGAAATGGGTCTTTCTCCTATCGAGAGCCTAGCTATGACTAGGCTTCTGTTGTACAAGCCCAAACTCAATAACATAGGAGATAATAGACTTCCTAAACTAGCTTTAAATTCCATCCAAAACCACCTAAGGCTCAAGCGAGGCTGGTATAAAGAAACTAGGGCCTGGTTAAACCATTGGGAGATCGACGAGAATGTTGCATTGCAAAACATTAATAACATTAAAAATATTGTTACTTCTAAGTTCAAAGAAAAATGTGGTGTGAGAAATATTTAGCAGCTAAAAGAAAATTAAGATATTATAAGGAGGTCATCAACCCCACCCTAGAAGATCAAAAGTATCTCTCTGTTTTAACTAGCTCAAAGAAGAAAATTAATATAGCCAAGATTAGAACGAACTCTCATGAGCTCCATAGTGAAACGGGTCGTTGGACAGTTCTTAAAACACCATGGATGGAAAGGTTCTGCCATCTCTGTGAGAATACGAACATCGAGGATGAAAATCACTTCCTCTTAGAGTGCCCCGCGTACAACCACATTAGATTTCAGTTTCAAAATCTCTGTTGCAATACTGACTTTCCTAGCCTTTTACGATGTCAAAATTATAGCAAGCTCGGAGGGCTTCTCTCCAAGCTTTTTGAGCATAGAAATAAAATCTTAAATCAAACTAAATAATTTGTTTCTTTATGTCGGATAGACGAAAATTTGGTCTCAGTGGACGTTAACCATCATCATCATCAATTAAATACAACAAAAAATAAAAATATAGAGCATATTAAAATTTTCAATTAAAAAAAATAATTTCCAAAATACTTAAGCCCATTGCATCTTCTTACTTTTACTTTTAGTTGAAAACCTCTCCTTGACAATAGACAAAATAGAGATTTTTATCACTGAAAAGAAAACATATTTGATTTGTTAAATATTTTATATTTTGAATATATTACAACAACATTAAATTAAATTATAAAATAATTTTCAATAAACTAAATTGTAATTTTAACTAATTAATTTTATATTTTTTACTAATTATTTTATTTAGATTTATTTGTAATGTAATTAATTGTTTATTTGCAGACTTGTCACACCCTCCAGCAGTAAGAAATAACCTCCCATCAATCATTTAATTTAATTTGACATAATTGCCTATAACAAATATGATGAGGCTGGCATTCAATCATACATATGCTATGATAATAAACAATAACATTATACTATTTTACTTTTGCATTGACATCTGTGTAGAGGCACGTTGGTTGGCCGAAGGCCAAGTTGGCCAACAACAAAAGTCGAGGATATAATAAATATGTTGTACAGTGTTACAATTAATCTCAATAAATGGAAAAGACTCGCCAAAACCTTTTACAAATACTTAGTTCACTCAAACATTTACCAGTTTAGGTTATGGGGTGGTATATATATATATATAGAAAGATTAATCATAAAGTTTATGCATATTTAAAGTTAATTAAGTTGGTGGTTGTACACTGCCATTAATATGTACAAGTACATATTATCATTACAGAATAAGACTCTAACCAATTAGAATGTAGAAAAATTAGATTTAAAAAAAAAAATATTTTTTTTTCAAAAATAAACATTAGATAAACTCATTTAATTTTTAGTAAATTTAAAATTAATAACAACATCAATATTTTTTAATAACCGCTGAGAATAATAATAACCATCCAATTACATATATGAATCAAACACTATTAACCCCAACTTTATCTATACAATATTTAAATAATATCTATATATTGATTGTCTCTCATATTTATGATAGTCACTTTCATGACTCCGGACAAATATTGCATTTGCTCTTTTATTATTTGATTTTGGCATGCATATTTAACTAGAAAGCAAACGTGTAGATGTTGATTGTTTACCGTTACAAAGAATGTTTCATGACATCTACCACGTTTTATGTTGATGTTGAGTCAACATATCTGACATTAGGTTGAACATTAAAACATTTTTTTATGTTTTAGGAAAATTGGTGGTGGTACACTGTTATTAATATGTTAAATATGTTAAAGTACATATTATCATTACAGATTAAGACTCTAACCAAGTAAAATGTAAAAAAATTAGATTTAAAAAAAATAAAAATATTTTCTTTTTTCCAAAAATAGATATCAGATAAAATCATTTAATTTTTAATAAATTTAAAATTAATATTAACATCAATATTTTTTGAATACGTTATTATGCACTGCTACTATTGAGAATAATAAAACCCAAATTTTAATTGATTCATTGAATGACAGTTGAATCTATTATTTTATAACCTAAAAGACTCTTATGATAAAACAAAACAACTATATTGTTTTTATGGCCACTAAGGGTTTAAATTTGGCGTTTAAATCTTTCTGACAAAGAACAAAATCCATAAGTTCAAACGCCTAATCCTATTGAGATGATCTCAAGTGTCTATGGATTATAGATTTATGAATATTTTGGAAATTGAGGCTTTCAATTTTGTCATGTATTTAATATTTAGGAATTCGTTATAGAATTAGGAATTCTTTATGGAATTTATTTAATTTTTATTAAAGTTTAAGTTTAAATTAAAAAGTAATAATTATTTTTTCTAACAAAGATATTGTAATATTGAAATTTACACTTAAATAGAACAAAAATAAATATATTTTAAAACAGTGTAAAATATATTATAAAATTTAAATTTAAACTTGGAAAAATTAATAATTATTCTCCAAAATATTTTAAAATAAATAAATTAACTTTTTATTTATAAAACATATATTTTTTTTAAATAACAAATATTAAACTATTTTTCTAAAATATAATATTCAACATTAAAATTAAAAAGTATTAAACAAAATTTAAAAAAATCATAATTTCATTTTAACCTCTAATATTAATATAACCCTGGTTTTTATTTTTTGGCATTGGCTTAGATCCGTCTTCGCGAGAAGGATCAAATCCTTTGATATGCAAATTTCTTGCATATCTTCTCAGTTCTTGGTAGATTTATAGTTAAGATGGATCTATGTTGGTTTAATTTCCCCTTTAAATAGGCTACATTCCAAATGAATACCATGGGTCAATACCGTGGGCCATTTTCATTTTTATTATTATTTTCTTTTTGTAGGGTTATTTTTATTTTATGTTGACCAAGTTAAAATGTTAACATTACATTAGATTAATTTTTTTTATTTAATTTTATTTTTATTTTATGTAATTTGATTTAGTCAAAATGTTAAACATTACATTATAACATTTCTACCATATTATCATAAATTAATTCTGGGATAGGGATGAAATACTGTCCTATTAATTTTATTTATGCCTATTGATAATACGTGAATCTATTGTAGTTTTTTGAAAAAGAATAAACAAACAAGTACATATTTGATTTCTTATGACCTTTTAAAAGAGACTAAACAAACAATTGAGCTTTTTATAGTACGAACGATGAGAATATCTTAAACGAGGAACTTCATGGAATGAAATATATTATATATAAATTCCATTATGTTATCCATAAATAACTATAATCTAGAGTCTTATCTATTGAGTCATTTAATGATCAAATTTAAACTCTGTTGATTATTAAATTTATTGCAAATTTCACCATCACATTGTAGGAATTTACAGGGTAAGTTCCTCAGACAGAACACCAAAGGACACCACTCACAAACAGATCACAGATCAATACACCAGTACTTTTAACGTGGTTAAAACCCTCAAAGAGGGAAATAGTCCACGGCCTGAGCCAACGCGGCCACTTCAGGCAATTTATTAATAAAAGAATGAAAATTTACATAAGCTTCTCTCATGGACGGTTAACCTTCAAATGACCCTCCATGCTCTTTAAATAGAGATCATGGACCAATCAGGTGTTAAGCCACGGATCAAGTGTCGGTAATACCGAGGAGAGAATGAACCGTCGGATCACTACATATCGTGACCGTTGGATTGTAAGTTACAAAATGTACATAGTAAAGAAACACACTTTACCTAACTCTATACTAGACCAAGTTATACTCAACTATTTCCTATGTGTCAGAATATCCTAACATCCCCCCTTAAGAACAACTTGGGATAGGATTGAAGGATTTACAAATATGACACAATAGGAGAAGGAAGGAGGCACTAGAGCCTATCCCCCCTTAGTGACAACTTCCTGAACTCCAACCATAAATTGAAGTTTAGTGAACTTCGCCTCTGTGAGAGCCTTTGTAAAGATGTCTGCAACTTGATCATCTGTTGAACAATATTGCACTTCAAGAACATGGTCGTGAATGAGCTTTCTGATAAAGTGCATGTGCAGTTCAATGTGTTTGCTGCGTTGATGTTGGACTGGATCTTTGCATAGTTGAATGGCACTTTGATTATCACACCAAAGTGTAGTCGGATGTTGCTGCTGAAAGCCAAACTCTGACAGGATCTAACGAAGCCACAAGGTTTCCTTACTAGCTTCTACGGCACCACGATACTCTGCTTCTGTTGAAGAAAGAGAAATGGCACCTTGTTTCTTGCAAGCCCATGTAATAGGTCCTGAACCAAGAGTGAACACATAACCTGCAGTAGACTTCCGATCATCAGGGTCACCAACCCAATCGGAATCAGTGAAACCAACCAATAGAGGAGATGCTTCGACACTGTAGTGAATCCCAAACTGAACTGTACCTCGAACATAACGAAGTATTATTTTAGCTGCTTTCCAATGACTTTCACGTGGGTTTTACATAAACCGAGCAACAAGGCCAACAACAAAGGAAAGGTCAGGACGAGTATGGGTTAGATACAAAAGTTTTCCTACAAGTTGACGGTATAAGGTAGCATCAACTTCAGGAGAAGTACAAGTGACTGAAAGTTTGACTCCAGACTGAAAGGGAGAAGGGGCTGGCTTACAGTCTTCCATGTGAAAATGGCGTAGAATATCACAGGCATACTTGGATTGGGAAAGGGAAATACCTTCCTTGGATTGCAAGACTTGAAGACCAAGAAAATAATGTAAGTGTCCTAAGTCTGTCGTTTCAAACTTCCTTTTAAGGCTAGTCTTCACATGGTTTATAAGGTTGGGATCACTACCAGTCAAGATAAGATCATCAACATAAAGAACAAGAATGATAAGATACTTGCCCACTTTCTTGGTGTAGACAGTATTGTTAGAATGACACCTAGAAAAGCCATTTTCTAAAAGAAAGTTATCCATTTTGACATACCAAGCCCGAGGAGCTTGCTTGAGACCATAAAGGGATTTCTTAAGCCGACATACAAGGCTGGAGTCTGTTTGTATAAAGCCAATAGGTTGTTCCATATAGATTTCTTCATGCAAGTCCCCATGCAAGAAGGCGGATTTAACATCCAGCTAATGGACTTCCCATTTGAAAGAGGCAGCAAGGGAAAGAACAAGGCGGATAGAGTTCATTTTGGCAACAGGGGAGAAGGTTTCAGTATAGTCAATGCCTTCAACTTGTGAAAAACCCTTAGCAACAAGATGAGCTTTATGTTTATCAACTTTCCCATCTGGTCCATACTTGGTTCTGTAAACCCATTTGCATCTAACAAGTTTTCGTCCCTTTGGTAGAGGAACAAGATCCCATGTATCATTTGCCAATAATGAATGATATTCTTCATTCATAGCTGCTTCCCAATCTGGATGGCCTGAAGCTTCTGCAAAGGTGTCAGGATCATAATTCACTAAAGCTTGAGCCAGTAAAGAAGAGGCTCTATCAAACTGAGAACATGTATGTCGTTGATCTGTAGGATCACTGGCAAGATCACCTGCTGCATCCCGAGTAGCACGGACCCATTTTGAAAGCTGAGGAGCTCAAGGAGGATCCTGAGAAGGTGGGGGAGGATTTTCATCCTCGCTTTCATCATATAAAGAAGAAATATTTTCAAAAGTAGAAGAGATAGGGAGAGGTGGCACATCCGCTGAACTAGGCTCGTAGGCCGATATATTTTCAGCAAACTTTACATCTTTACATCTCTTCTAATGATAACATTTTTGGACTTAAGTGGAATAAGTCTATATCCTTTGACATCTTCAGAATATCCAACAAAAATACATTTTTCACTCTTAGGTTCTAAAGCTTTATGTTTCTCATCTGAAATATGGGCCCATGCTTCACTTCCAAAAACACGAAAGTGACTTACATCTGGTTTAATTGAGCTCCATGCTTCTTCTGGAGTGATATTCTTTAAAACCTTAGTAGGAGTGCGATTTATTATGTAATTTGCACAGTTAATTGCTTCTGCCCAATAATTAAGACTAAGTCCTTTAGATTGAAGCATACAATTAGCCATTTCCTTTAAGGTGCGATTCTTCCTTTCAACTACACCATTTTGTTGTGGAGTATATGGAACAGTATGTTGCATTTGAATTCCATTCTCAGTGCAAAAGTTGATGAATTTGTTGTTAACATATTCTCCGCCATTATCAGATCTTAGGTTAAGAATTTGATGTCCAGACTGTTTTTCAACAAAGGCCTTAAAGGCCAAGAACATGTTAAATACTTCACTCTTGAGTTTTAAGAAGTATACCCAAGTGAGTCTGGAGAAATCATTAATGAAAGTTAAGAAATACTTGTAGCCAGAGAATGAAACAACTGGAAGTGGCCACATAAATCACTATGCACGAGCTATAAAGGGACTGAGGCGTGCCAAGAGGCACGTTTTTCAAAATTGTCCCAATGATGTTTTCCGAGTACACATCCGGAACAAACACCATCTCTGCAAGATACCATTGGAAGACCTGTCACCATATTTTCTTTACATAGATTCTGAAGAGAGCGATAGTTTAAGTGACCAAATCGCTCATGCCAAAGTTTGCTCACTTCATCATTATGAGCAACAAATACCGAGGGAAGATTTGATGACCCAAAGTTGTGAAACTTATACAACCTTGTAGAATCATCAGCAATGCCAGTAGCTAAAATCTGTCTAGGATCTCTTAGGTCCTTAATTATAGCATCGTGAGGTGAAAATTCAACGATTTTACCTTCACCTGAATGAGTTATCTGATATACAGATAGAAGGTTGCAGGATAAGGTTGGAACACATAATACATCATTAAATTGACCATTGTCTATATGAACAGTTCCAGTCCCTAAAACACTAAGAGATCTATCATCACCAACATATATAATTTTGGTGTTACAATCATTTAAAGAAGAAAACATGGCTTTGTTTTTAGCCATGTGATAAGAAGCTCCAGAATCAATGAGCCAATCATGAGAATGAGAAGAAGAAGATACATTTAGTGCATAGCCAGACCGAGATGCTTGACAACCACATGCAGAAAGTGCCATTCCTGAAGATGAAGTTGAAGAGTGCTCCAAATGGATATTATGCTTCTTCATTGCTGCTTCCAAGGCTTCCATCTTCTTAAAGCATTTGGATTCTAAGTGGCCATCTCGATTACAAAAGTTGCAATGTCTATCAGTCTTCTTCCCTTTGTTTTTATTTGTCTTATCATTTTGTTGAAATGATTTTTCATTTTGAGGCTGAAATTGCTTAGGACCCTTGTTTGGTTTAGGACCATTCCTTTTAGGATACAACTTCTTAGGATTCTTTGAATTTGGTTGCTGCTGGGCGGCTAACGCTTTCTTAGAAGAGTTTCCAAGATTAAGCAGACCAAGGTGTAAGAGTTTTTCTTGTTCTCTTATTAAAGAATCACAAATGGAATCAAAGGAAGGGGACTTGTAGGCTTGTCCTTGAGAAATTAAGGCTTCTCTTGTAGAATGGAAGCTGGAAACAAACACAGAATAGGCTGGTCCCAACTTAGTAAGAATGGAATAGATAAGGCTACTATCTTCTTTCTTAACCTTAACACCTTCAAAGAGAAGTCTAAGGGTCTTGAACTTGGACAAAAAATCTTCAATGCAAGAAAAATTATTGGGGTCTAATGTAAGCAACTCATTTTCGAGTTGATGGGCTTTAAGTTCATTTTTAATTCCAAAAACTTTAGTGATCTGTTTCATTGCTTCTTCAGGAGTATCAAGTTCTGCAATATGGAATCTAAGATCTGGAGAAATAGACATCCCTATCAACCCACGTGCTTGATCTTTCCTATTTTCCCATTTCGCTGCCTTATCTTCATCTTTCGGTTTGGTTTCTTGGCCTGAGGCTATTCTGTAGAGACCTTTACTTCTAAGTAAATCCACAATGTAGGACCACCATTGAAAGTAGTTAGTGCTGTCAAGAATAACTTGGCATGGACTTTCCATTTTAACAGAAATTGAAGCTATAGATGCTAAAACTAAGTGTTCCAATGGAAAGATCTCGAAAAATTAGGCTGGTTAAAAAAAAACGGCTCTGAAAACGGCTTCCGGATGAAGAAGTTATGGCTTTTTGAAGAAAATTTGATGAAGATGCCGACGAAGTGCGGGAATGTGCGGGAATGAAAAATCCGTCCCCACAAAAAGGAGACTTGAACTCAAGACCTCTACTCTCGTAAATTAGCTTTGGACCAAGTGAGCTAAACAAAAAGTTTGAGAGAGAGAGAGAGAGGGGGGGGTTGAAGCTTTGGGTTGCGTGCTTGCTTTGAGAAAGCTCTTTTTCCCTACAAAACAAAAAACACAAAACCCAACACGGACATACAAAAAAAAAACGAACCTTGCGGCTTGAAGTTAGCTTTAGCCGAAAACTAAATATTTTCCTCAATGTTTCTGATTTTCCGAGATCACACTAAGGCGTAGCGGAAAAGAGCATACGCATGAGAAAAATCCTTCCTTTCTGTTTCTGGTTTGCCCAGATCGCACAGAGTCACAGGGCAAAGAGCATACGCAGAAATGAAAGGTACAGATCCGGTAATAAAAAAAAGGCTAAATAAACTGAAACCGAAATAAACAGAGAGAAAATAACTGTAAACTGCAAATAAACACTGTATACCTCCAGATCTTAAAAATGACGTAGCTAGGGCTACCGGAAACCTTTTCGCGTGAAACGAAAGGGGTTCCTCACTAGAACAGATGCTCCCAACACAATAGAGTAGTCCTCTCGGCCCGAAAGTAATCAGAAACAGTAGATCTAGGAAACGAAAGTCGGATGCAGTTCTACCGGCTTCAGATTTGGATCACCAACGAACGCGGCCCTCAAATAGTTCTGATACCATGTAGGAATTTACAGGGTAAGTTCCTCAGACAGAACACCAAAGGACACCACTCACAAACAGATCACAGATCAATACACCAGTACTTTTGACATGGTTAAAACCCTCAAAGAGGGAAACAGTCCACGGCCTGAGCCAACGCGGCCACTTCAGGAAATTTATTAATAAAAGAATGAAAATTTACATAAGCTTCTCTCATGGACGGTTAACCTTCAAATGACCCTCCATGCTCTTTAAATAGAGATCATGGACCAATCGGGTGTTAAGCCACGGATCAAGTGTCGGTAATACCGAGGAGAGAATGAACCGTCGGATCACTACATATCGTGACCATCGGATTGTAAGTTACAAAATGTACATAGTAAAGAAACACACTTCACCTAACTCTATACTAGACCAAGTTATACTTAACTATTTCCTATGTGTCGGAATATCCTAACATGCATCCAAATGTTTGTAGATATATGTCAATGCTACATTTTGTTTTGGCCTTATGTTCATGAGGATGACAAGAACACAATGTCTCGAATCTTCTCTTTAATTTTTATAATTTCACTGACATGATTTATTTATATTATGTAATTGGAGTAATTTAATGTTGTTGTGACAAATTTAATATGAAGTTCATATAAAGATTAGTTAAATGCCAACTTCAACTTCAAATTGATATCTACATTTTATCTTCATAGGATGACAAGAACACATTGACCCAGATTTCTCTTAAATTTGTTATAGTTTTAGTATTCTGAGTATTATATATGTAATTGGAGTAAGTTGGTCTTGGTGTGACAAATTTAAAGTGAAAAACATATAAAGATTAGTCAATTCCAACTTCAAATTTGATACCTAGATTTAGTAAAATGGCAAGAAAAGAATTACTTGGATTTGCCTGTAATTTTTTTTAAAGTTTATATTGTTGGTTTAAAGCACATGGTATTAGTGATACCTGGTATTGAATTCATGGACTAAATGTAATAAAGCTTTTAAATAGGCTTGAGATATTTCATTCTAATGTGCTTGGAGGTGAACAACTCAAAGTTTTTGGAGGAGAACAATAAAAGCTCACTTAACCAGATTTGATTAAGGTATATCATTGTAGGTTGTTGTCAAAATATGGTACTATTTCTTTTCACTTGTCAAATAAAAATAAATAATTTTTGCATGGAATCATATATAACGTATCACATATTTTTTAACCTATGCTATATCGCACAAGATTATCATAGACATCTTGCAATATCAAAGATGTAGAAATTCAGGAAGTAGGATTGGTTTATGTTTGATTTCTAGATAAGCAATCACAATGTGATACTCTCTATTGGGTGAACTAATTTTCAAAGGAATAAGAAAAATAAATGTGACAATTGAAAGAGGGACAACCATATTTTAATATATTAGAGAAACCTAATTGTAGGTAGAACCATCTATGAAAAACTACACACCAAAAAAGCAGATACCAATCCCATAAATTCCAATAAGATTTCCCTTTTTAACTCAGAAAAATCTTCAAATTGCAAAGTTCTATCAAACAAATGGGTACGGAGGGATTTTTGGTATCACTACTTAAAATGACACTGTGCTCTGAAGTAGCAAACAAATACAAGGAATGTCAGACCCAAAAATCCATGGAAAATTTCTTTAATACCTAATCAGATATCTCATGCACACCAATGGGAGTTGATAGGTTCAAGATGGTGTGGCCAATTTAACAATACCGAGTTGAATATTTAGGTACACAAAATGCTCGGAACTAAAAGCTCTATCAGACATAAAGTGCATAGTGCATAAGATTTTCCCCAACTGGTTTTTTAGAACAATGAACATAAGCATTTGTAGATGGAGGACAACGAATACAAGCATTCATAGATGGGCCTTGATTCATAGGGAGCAATGGCCTTTATCTAGAATTTTTAAGGTTGTCAACATTGAAGTGCTAGTACAAGAGATAAAACATTGAGTTCTAACACATGCTCTTAGAAATTTAGTCTGGGTTAGATAGTTTGACAAACAACTCGAATTCGTCCCCCCGTGAACTCATCTAGTCTCTAATTGAATGACCTAGAGTAACATGCCATTCTCGGCTAGAGATCTGAATCAATAAGAGGATATGCAACCAATTACACTAAGGTTTAAAACCTATTTGTGACACGAAATTTTGTGGTGGTGATGACTCATTGATTATTTAAGGACCCAATAATAGTGGCCCAAATCTTTCCTAATGGACCAATCTATCTAGTGAGGCAATTGATATCCTCTATTCCATAATCACAGTCCAAATTGAATGGTAAGGAATGATCAATGAAATGGCCTCAATAATGGTGGCTCACATCAATGTTCTAGTCATGATAAGTTTTTTTTTTTAATACAATTGAGAGTTAATTCTCAAATGCACATCTAGAAATAAGGGAAGGGAAAAATCCCTTGGTTAGGTCAATGATCTTTTTTATGAAGCTTGTTGGGGTTGCAAGATGTGTTTAAGAAACATGCATGCACATGAATAAAAATGAAGTTTGGTGTGGAGGGCATAAAAAATTGAGTGCAAAAACCACAAAGGGGTCATTGACACTAAATTGGTTGCTATGCATCGACTATTGCCCACATTTTCATATATTAGCCTAACGATGGATGATCTTTGTTCTTCGATCTTAAATTCATATGGAGAAGCTACTAATGCAAAACTAAATATAGGAAAACTCTTCTAATCCTTTACAAATGGACTCATGTCTATAATATGAAGTTAGAGAAATATTATCTCATGTCAGATTAGGTTAAGTTGCTAGGTCATTATTGTGGTCACCAAACATACTTCAAGAAATTCAGAATTCCATTGGCTCCTTTAAGGAAGTGAATATGAGCTATGAGGAGAAGGGGTTTGTGAAATGTAGTAGAATAGTTGTAGGTTTGGACCTTCATGAGGGACTAGCAAAGGAGATCTAATGTATTTAGGCCCTATCACCCACATGCAAATGTTGGATAATGAGTATCCCATTCAAATTCAAAAAATGCCACATATATGAGCATTTGGTGGCAGTGAGTACCCTAAATCTTAATAAGGATTGTGTGGGTAAAGAATTTTATGCATACAATATTTAGTGAGGTTATAGATAACAGTGCTATTAATTCATCGAAGGTTTTGAAAATGGAAATTATGCATCATACCAAAATAGAGGAAGATACACAAAATGTGGCCTCCATGATGAAAGATGGAATTGTCATTAAGCTTGGTCTACATGGTGATCGTGGGAAGGACAAGGATGCACCTTCACAATCCGAAAGAAAAGTGTAAATGCAAACGTATAGCTGCAATTCCCCTTTGTTTTCCTGTGAAAAATTGGACAAAGTAAGGCTTCCTTTCTCCTATTGTGTCACCTTTATAAATCCTTAAAACACAAAATCAAAATTTTTAATTCAAAATCATTAATTTTATTTAATACATATTTTTAAAATTATTTTAATGTCAAATGTGTATAATAATGACATAGTAGTTGTATAGTTTCAAGGAACATGGTTTCATGTGGTACAAAAAGTGTTTTAAAAATATTTCTTATAGATTGGTGACGTACTCAACACCTAGAAGTGCTAGGCTTTTATTGAACTTTATAGATTTATAAAATGTATATGGATCGTATCCTCGATCCCTTTTAAGTGACATTATAACTCCTACTTGTTGAAGTAGTTCCATAAACATGATGGAAGGAATAAACCATTGATGATTTGTCCTTCTGTTTTAAAAAATAGGGTTGTGTTTGTAAATTAATATAAGAAACTAGTTTAATTTAACAATAGCATACATTAACATTTACACTTCCAATTTCCCATCATTCAAATATCTAATTTTTTAGCTTCATTTAAACGAAATATATAAATCCCAATTATAAAAGGTTAGTGGTAACAACATTAAGATTTCTCTTTTATTCAAATTGGACTACATTGAGATCACATAACATATCACATAATTGTTCATCTATGCTCTTTTTTCATATGCTATCCACTTACAGCGTTTCCTTTGCAACATTTGATGCAATTACTAGTTTAATGAAATTACATATCAAATTAGTGCATAAAATACACATAATAGAACAAGAAATCCACTTTGATCCAAAAATCTAACTATATTAAAATATATATACCTCTACCAACCCTATTCACCCTATTCACCTCTAAATTTTGAAAACTATGGATATTCAACTAATCTTCTATTTGCTTATTATTATTTATTCCTTCAATTTTTCTTCTTTACTGCCTGAGACGGATCAGGAACAGGATACACAGGAATAGGAATATCTATCAGGGTATTTGCTTTTGCACCAATGTTTTGTTTAATGACTGCCACTCCTGTCCTCTACGTGATAAGATAATGTCTCTTCTTCATGCATTGCATCAATATATACTTTACTGGTCTCATCAATCTCCTCTCTCTGGAGCATCAAAGACAGCTGAGAGACAACATTTCCTTCTATCCATCGCCGTAAGGGACGAGCACCATAGACCTGCGAGTACAACATTATCCATTTTAAGGTTATACACAGAATCCCTGACTTTAGCTCTTTCATTATACTTGCTAATTTTGATCTGAATTGCACACGAAAGAGGAAGAAGCGTATCCAGGACAAAGAGAGATGCAGGGACATGATTACTGGGGTTGGGAACACATTCCCTAGCAAGACAGACTCTGAATAAGAAAGAAAAAAAAACAAAGCGATTGTTTTACTTACAGGATCATAGCCTTTCCGAAGAATAAAATCCAAAGCTGCATCTGTTACTTCTAATGCAATACCTCTCTCAGCAAGACGAATCTCTACATCTTTCAACTGTAGTCTAACAACTTTTTTGAGCTGATCATGAAGGAGAGTATTAAATACAACTATCTCATCGAATCTGTTAAACAGCTCAGGTCTGAAATGTGTTCTAACCTGCCACAAAATTCATAGAAAGCTGTGTCAGAGCACCGCAGCCACCTTCATGATAGTCATATGAAAAAGATGCAGAAAGGTAGTCCAGATAATGCACATACTTCTTGCATAGCGTTCTCTCTCGCTGTTTCTATTGTTGTGTGGCCAGACAATGCAGCAAGTAAGGGTTCTGTTCCGAGATTGGATGTCATGATAATGATTGTGTTTGAGAAGCTAACTGTGAGACCTTGCCCATCTGTGAGTCTGCCATCATCAAGCACTTGAAGCAAAATGTCGAGGACTGACTTGTGTGCCTTTTCAGCTTCATCAAAAAGAACAACACTATAGGGCCGTATCCTTACTGCTTCTGTTAATTGTCCCCCTTCATTATGACCACAATAACTGCCATTTCAAAATCAGACACATCTAACCATTTTAGGTCAGTGCAACAGCAAATTTATTAAGGAAAAAAATTAAATAGTGTCGTGCTGTCGAAAAATTTCCATTGACAACATTTAACTTTTCACATACCCAGGGGGAGAACCTATAAGCCTTGACACTGAATGTTTCTCCGGATCAGCTGTTTTTCGTCATCAAACAATTCAGCTGCAGCCTGCAAGAGCCTTTGCAAGTTCTGTTTTCCCAACTCCAGTGGGCCCCAAGAAGAGGAAAGATCCAATCGGTTGTTGAGGTCTTCCAAATCCTGCCCGTGATCTTAACACAGCTTTGGCAACTGCCTCATCTTGTCCAACAACTCTTTCCTGCAACCTTCCCGACAGACCTATCAGTCGCTCCTTCTCATTCTGACCGAATCTAGTAGCAGGAATACCAGTGCAGCCACTCACAAACTGCAGGCATCACATAGTTATGTATCCAAAACATCGCAGTTGTTTTTAGTGAGATTTTTTGGAGGCTTTTCTGGTAGGTTTTTTTGGTTAAATTTCTCTAAAATCAGGCAGCAATTTATTGAAATCACAAGGTTGATAGATAATTTCTGCACAATCAAAGCGTCCTAGGGGTTTTTCAGGGTGCTGAATCCAAATATGCAGTTAAAAAACCATTTTAAATAATACAAATCAAAATTTAACCTCAATTTTTTCCGCCTAATTCCAGAATCTCCAAAAAATCCCACTAAAAACAACTCCCAAAACATCACCCATAGCTATCATTAATGGTTAAAATTTATTCTCTCAAACACAACTCACAAAACATCACCCACTATAGCTATCATTAATGGTTAAAATTTATTTTCTCAATCAAAAGAAAAAGAGTATGAGACTAAGGGTTCTCACCGACCAACAATTTTCACTCTATCAAACAACATTGAACACCCCTACATACCCAGAAGTTTCAATACATATCTTTACATCAGAGCATCGCCATCCTAATAAAAAAGCCTATAGACTGATCAACAAGACAGCCAACTTGCAAAGAAAGTTGCAAAGTTATCTCTGAGAACTGACCTCAACCAAACGAGCTTTACTTGCTTTATCGTTTTCTTTTGTTGGGTATTTTTCAGTGGGAAAATACCAAAAACCAATCATGCAAATACCACAGAGGCAATGCTCTGTCACCATTGTTCCAGGATCCTTTTGCACAGGGAAACCTTTTAAATAAATTACTCAGAACAGAGTATTACACAGCCATAAAATCATTTCAATTCATTAAAACAAAAACACTGATACACATTCATCCTCTTTCACTCAGAGGGATCTACCAAAAACTTGCATTCAGCAAAAACAAAAACTCTGTCTTTTCTCTCCACCTGAGAGTTCACTGTGTTGGGTTTACTGCTGTAAAACCCATTTTTACATTACTGCTGTAAAACTATTTTTACACATACTGCTGTAAAAATATTTTACACATATGCAGTAAATTACATTCACAATTTCAAGAAAGCTTGAGCGCTCTTTTCTCTTGCATTTCCATGCATACTCAATACAAAAAAAATCTATGCACTGCTGTGCAATATCTTCCCCTGCTTCACATGCTGGTCTTCATTCTGAGCTCTCCCTGCTCTTTCGCTGCTGCACCTTTCATCTTTGCGGATAGCACTGCTGTGCATTCATCTCCTCTTTGCTTTACTACGCACTGCTGTGCACTATGCTGCCTCCATCATTTTTACAATGGCCAACACTTAAAACAATCCACGCTCATCTCTTTCACGATGGCCAACATATATGTATAAAACATATAAACCACGCTCACCTCTGGTTTTTAATGGGCATTACATATATAAAAAAAAACGCACTCACATTGTGCACAGCCACCATGCCCAAATTAACTTGCTCGCAGGCACCACTCAATAAAAACTACAGCATACACTTCAGCTCTCGCGCGCTCACATTTCACAATGACCAACACATATAAAAACACGCACACCTTTTTTTTGTTCCATGTGTATTTATGAAAATAATGGTCAACGCATATATATAAAACATATATATAAAAACTATGTTAAAACTAAGCGCCCATGCCCATATTAATGGGACTCCACCAAACAATACGAAAACCATTAAAAACCATTAATTCTTCCATCGCAGATAGGACGACAGTCAACCAAGCATTGTCCACACTCCACGCAAAAATTCTGACTTGACGCGGACGGGCTGCAACTTCGGAGATCGACGGTGAAGAACACACAACCAGATCGGATGGCGGAGGTTGATATCGGAAGGCAGTTTAATGCTGAGCTTTACCTCCCGATATGTCAGAGATGCTGATGTCAGGTGAGAGCCACGCGTCTTCACCAAATCGCATCGGAGCCAAACATACGGAAACCGCTTTTCCCTGGATGGCGGTGCGATATGGTCTGGGCAGTTTTGTGGTTTCAATGCGGTGGTTTTGGGGTTATATACGGCTGCTGAGTCGGCTGCCATCGCTGACCCTGTCCGCCTGCAGTTGGAATTAACATTCCAACACTCCCCTTTAATTTCAACTGCTGGGCGTTCAAACATACCCAAACACTTCCTCACATCGAGGGATTCACCAACACTGCTTCTGATGCAGTTCCACAAACAATCAAAGTTGTCTTCCTCTTAATAGAGGGATTAACCTGAAACTGTGCTTAAGAGCACCTTCCTCATGACAGAGGGGTTCACCATTACAATGTGCTGAAGAGCACCTTCCTCATGACAGAGGGATTCACCTGTGACTATGCTGGAAAGCATCATCCTCTTGATAGAGGGATTCACCATGACACTGTGCTAAAAAGCACCTTCCTCTTTAATAGAGGGTTTCACCAAATGACTGTGCTGGAAAGCACCTTCCTCATTAACAGAGGGATTACAAACAGACACTGCTTTACATGCAGTTTCAAAAACAAACAATCATTGCACTGCTGTGTGTGCAAACTCATTACATTGTTCTTTTATGCTGCTGCATATTCTCTGCTGCACTGTTGTGCCATCTTCTTTGATGCGTCTACCCCACACTGCTGTGTCTACACTTGCTCTGCTTGTGCACTTTTCAAAGACAAAATACTCTGTCTTTTCTGGAACAATTACACTGTCCCAATTTACAAATTTACACTGCTGTGTGTAAACATTTCTTACACTCACTGTTGTTGCATATATAGCATTTCAATTCAATGAACAACAAATTCATTACATTTACCTTTACTGCTGTAAAGAAAATTTCTTTTGCATGTGCTGCTGTTCAAAACTTCTTGCTGCTGCATTTTTCACATTTGCATTGCTGTGTGCTTCTCCTTCTTCACGATGGGAAAACTTTTCTTCAAGCTGCTGCTGTCCATACCCATAACCATAGACTGTCATCCCTGGGTTTTTATTTGTTGCTGCGTTGCCTCTGCAATTTGCACTGTCGCTGCCTTTTGTTTCATCATACAGCTGTGTGCCCATACTCTTGGCACTTCATTCTCCACAAAAAAAATAACACAGGCTGCTGCCTTTTCTCATGCACCCTTGCTTCACACAATCTTAGTCTTCATTTTTTTTACACAATGCACTATTGTGCAATTCCTTTGGCTTTCTGCTGCCACACACATTCTTATACATCCAGTGTGCATTAAGAATCTGCTGTCCCTGTTTTTCTTTATGCATTTCTTTGCATGCTGCATTGCATAAAAAAAAACATTACATTTTTTTTACTGCTGTGTGAAAGAATTTCATTGCATTCTCAGCCACTGGGCATTTACGTTCTACTGCGTTTTGCCTTCTTCTCATTTTCTTCTCACTGCTTTGCATTTTCATTCCCAATACAAAACATTTCCATCTATTGTGTATTACACTCATTCTGCTGTGAGTATATTCTCTCACATTACATAGAAGGGAAACTACCTTCCATTGCCATGCAAAAATTCAAAACTGTTGTTCATTCTAATCCATGTGCTCCATAAAAAAATTTCCAAACTGCTGTCTTATGCTCTATCTTCCCACTGTTGTGAGGGTCTCCATGCTTTGCACACTTCTTATCTTGCTGCTGCTCTTTACATTTCAGCGCTGCCATCTTTTCTTCTTTATGCATTTCTGTGCATATTGCATCAAAGCAAAAACATTGCTGATTTCATCACAACTGCATATTACCTTTTAGAGGGATTAACAAAGATTTCATTTGCAACTGCTGCGCTGCAATACATCCTCCATCAACAAATGACTGTTAATACAGTTCAGCAAACAAAAAAAATTCAAGCTCCCCTTTAGTGTATGCTTGATCTTCTTTTAGCAAGTTTTCTCAAAACAAACTCAGATCAGCTGCGTTGCTTAAGGGGCTGTCACACTTTATTTCTTTTCTTCTCCATACTTGTGTAACTTTCTTCTTTTGCATGGGTCTAGCTTGTGTAAGATCCCATGTTAAGTTACAATCTCGTGCCATATGCCCAATGTTATGACACTTGAAACATTCTACATTTTTCATGAATAACATTTCATGACTTCTTCTAAAATTGTTTCTTGGAGATTGTCGAAGACCACTACATTTATCTCCATGAAATGCTCTACAGTCTTTTGCCATATGACCAAAGTTTGAACAAGCATAACAATAACCATAAAATGAACTTTGGTACCTGGGAGATGGAGGTTTCCTTGATGTACTTCTGAAGCCTTGCTGCCTTGAGATCCTTTGATGATCACCATTGCCTCTTGCCTTTTTGACATCAGCTACATATCTTCTTGGAGCTGGATTTCTGCTTGGAGCAGGATTTCTTCTATTGCAGCCTTCATTTTTCTCCTTGCCTTTGCTGGAACTAGGAGCATCACAATCTCTTTCTGGCTTCTTCACATCTCCTTTGCTTAAAGCATCCTCATCCTTGTTTGAGGGTTCAGCTACATACCCAAGTCCTGATTTATCAGATGGAGATCTGTGATAGCTGAGCATGTCATCCAAAGCTTGAGAGCTCTTCATAATCTTTTTCATCCCTTCAACCTTCTTCCTGAGGAGGACAATCTCTTCTTCCAACTTTTCACACTCATTATTTTTCTTTGCTAGTTGTCCCTCAGTTTCTTCCTTGCTACGAGTAGCTTCAGCTGCTACTATTTTGAAGGAGATAATATCTGTCTTCATTTTGGAGATTTCTTCTTGACTGCTCTCCATTTTCTTTTCAGCTCCTTGTGCCTGCTTCTTGGCTTCTTGTAGTTCGGACTTAAGGGAGGAGACCTCTACCTTGTACTGTCCAATCTCTTCTACAAGCTTACTCACTCTCTTGTGTCTTTGTTCAAGTTCACTTTTCAAGACATCTGCCTGCTTCTTTGCTTCATTCAGCTGATTTGTCATAGATATGACTTCTTCATGGTGTTTCCTCTTGCATTGATCAAGCTCCTTCTTGAGCTTGGCAAGCTCTTCGTCCCTTTCTTTTACTTGAAGCTTGATGAGGTCAAGCTTTTCATTCTCAGCTTCTATGATGGGTTCTTCTTGACTCATTGTCATGGTCAGTGCTCCCTTTGCATGAAGGTCATGCAGTCTGTCCCATATATCCTTTGCTGATGTATATTTTCCTAGATTCTTCTTCACTGAATCAGGGAGTCCATCCAAGATAGTCTTTGTTGCTTGTGCATCATACTCCATGGATTCTTTATCCATCTTGCTGTCATCAATCACTGACTCCCAGACTTCAATCCCTTCAAACATTAGGAAAGCCCTCATCTTTATTTCCCATACATCAAAGTTTCCATCAAACTTTGGGGTTTCAAATAGAATGTATTCTAATGGATTGCCTTCTAGTTTAGTAGAGGAGGGAGACACATTTTTAGCAGGCTTGGAGGCTTTCTTCTTTGACCTTGCCATTCTTATCTAGGCTTTAAATACTTGACTGTGTTTTCTTTAAATCACTCACTGTTCCTTTAACAATAACAGAAAGGAAAGCTTTGAAAAATACCTTAACTCTTTTGGCTGAGTCTTCACACTGCTGGAGAGGTTTGACTGCTGCAACAACACCTTCCTTCAGCTTCTTTGAGTCTTCAAAGAGCCTGGACTAGCTCTGATACCACTGTTGGGTATTTTTCAATGGGAAAATACCAAAAACCAATCATGCAAATACCACAGAGGCAATGCTCTGTCACCATTGTTCCAGGATCCTTTTGCACAGGGAAACCTTTTAAATAAATTACTCAGAACAGAGTATTACACAGCCATAAAATCATTTCAATTCATTAAAACAAAAACACTGATACACATTCATCCTCTTTCTCTCAGAGGGATCTACCAAAAACTTGCATTCAGCAAAAACAAAACTCTGTCTTTTCTCTCCACCTGAGAGTTCACTGTGCTGGGTTTACTGCTGTAAAACCCATTTTTACATTACTGCTGTAAAACTGTTTTTACACATACTGCTGTAAAAATATTTTACACATATGCAGTAAATTACATTCACAATTTCAAGAAAGCTTGAGCGCTCTTTTCTCTTGCATTTCCATGCATACTCAATACAAAAAATATCTATGCACTGTTGTGCAATATCTTCCCCTGCTTCACATGCTGGTCTTCATTCTGAGCTCTCCCTGCTCTTTCGCTGCTGCACCTTTCATCTTTGCGGATAGCACTGCTGTGCATTCATCTCCTCTTTGCTTTACTACGCATTGCTGTGCACTATGCTGCCTCCATCATTTTTACAATGGCCAACACTTAAAACAATCCACGCTCATCTCTTTCACGATGGCCAACATATATGTATAAAACATATAAACCACGCTCACCTCTGGTTTTTAATGGGCATTACATATATAAAAAAAAACGCACTCACATTGTGCACAGCCACCATGCCCAGATTAACTTGCTCGCAGGCACCACTCAATAAAAACTACAGCATACACTTCAGCTCTCGCGCGCTCACATTTCACAATGACCAACACATATAAAAACACGCACACCTTTTTTTTGTTCCATGTGTATTTATGAAAATAATGGTCAACGCATATATATAAAACATATATATATAAACTATGTTAAAACTAAGCGCCCATGCCCATATTAATGGGACTCCACCAAACAATACGAAAACCATTAAAAACCATTAATTCTTCCATCGCAGATAGGACGACAGTCAACCAAGCATTGTCCACACTCCACGCAAAAATTCTGACTTGACGCGGACGGGCTGCAACTTCGGAGATCGACGGTGAAGAACACACAACCAGATCGGACGACGGAGGTTGATATCGGAAGGCAGTTTAATGCTGAGCTTTACCTCCCGATATGTCAGAGATGCTGATGTCAGGTGAGAGTCACGCGTCTTCACCAAATTGCATCGGAGCCAAACATACGGAAACCGCTTTTCCCTGGATGGCGGTGCGATATGGTCTGGGCAGTTTTGTGGTTTCAATGCGGTGGTTTTGGGGTTATATACGGCTGCTGAGTCGGCTGCCATAGCTGACCCTGTCCGCCTGCAGTTGGAATTAACATTCCAACATCTTTTTCGAGGGCATGTAGCTCAACTTCTGGTTGAATCGTTTTCCTTTCAAGGGTGTCGATTTCGTCAGGTAGACTGTTTAGTTGCACAGTTACATTTGCACATGCTTTGTCTACCAGATCAAATGCTTTGACCGGAAGACACCACCCTGTTCAGACAAACAGATTGCAGATCATTTTCATAAAGCCCAAAGGATTTCTTGATCCCTCAAGAATTAACTGAACATGTCAAAACTTTTTGACAAGTTAAATACTGAGTTATACACATATCACGTATTGTAACACTCCAGTTTTTAATTCCAGATGGGCAATATATATGTGTATATGATAAAAAGGCAAGAGCTCAACGATGTAATATTTAAATATTGTACACCGAATATTAATATTAAAAAATTTACATCATTACATAAGGAGAAGGACAAACAAAAACATGGGAGGCTATGATTCCACAAGAGAGGAGAAGGACAAGAACAGGACAAAAACATGGGAGGCTATGATTTCACAATAGAAGGATGTAATATTTGAATATTGTACACTGAATATTAATATTAAAAAATTAGATTATTACACAAGGAGAATTACATTATTACACAAGGAGAAGGACAAAAACACAAGAGGCTATACTTTGATAAGAGAAGAAAGGAAAAGGGTATAGGAAGCTCAAAAGGCGTAGAAGGGAAATAATATTATTTTATCATAATTCTAAGTCATTTATCTCATATTATCCTAAGTCATATTAACTTAACTTTGAAGTTAGTGGAGGAAGTGAAATTTGTGGGCTTATTAAAAAGCCCAATGTTGTGGACATGTAAGAGAGATTTTTCAGTCATTATTCCTTGAAGAATGTTTGAAAGGCTATGTCGCTTTAGTATGAGCTCCCTTTAGAGAAATTTATTGCAGAGTCTATGTTGAGGCCTAGAGGGAAAGTGGAATAGCCCAATGAGTTGCATGACGGAGAAGAGGATCTTATTCTTGGGTTGTGGGGGTTGAAGGAGAAATAATGTTGGTGGATTGAGATTGCAATGAGATTTTTTATATTGTGGATTGTTGAGAAATTGGGCTATGTGAAACGACTAGAACCATCCATAGGTGACTTCATCCTTGTAGATTCATATTCTCTATAGGGTTGCTTGTTGCATATAGATGAAGTGCAACAAAACCTAAGGTTGGATAGAATGTCCTTTTTTTGCTGCCAATTAGTGTTTAAATAAAAAAAGGTAAGTGTTTGAATTATTTATAGTTATGTTGAGTTTAATGATGTTTATGTTATTCACTGGTTGTTTTGTTTGCATAAATAAGTTTACCTTTGTAACATTGAACAATTAATTATATTTGGATAAACTTACTTGTCATGTGCATGCATTCATAATTAATAATGAGACAATGGGGAGACTAGAATCAAAGCAAGAAATGGATGGATATTTGAGGCTCAGAGAAGTATCCCTTATCCTCAACAGTTACAAAGGGTATTGAGTATATTAAAAATTGGTATTAGAGCTATAATAATGATGGATTCAACCCAATCACATGGTTAGGCATGTGAGAAAAGTGGTATTCAAACTTAATTATAAAATTTAATGGAGGAATATTGAATACCCCACTACCCCAATAGTATATAGGGGTGGTTGGGTACATTACAATGTGATATCAAAGCTACTAGTTGCATTGATTGGATTATATAGGCTAGAAACTAGAGCTATTGGTTGCAACATTGGCACTATATGGATAGAAATCAATTTGGACCAAAAAAAATTGTAGTATGGATATTATATGTTTTCTAAAATGTTTATGTGAAAAAGTGATGTGAAGGTGCAATTGAGAAAGTCATGGGTTTGAAATTTCCCAAACAATGTGAAGCAAATCTCATATGCCAATATGAAAGTGTTAATGAGGAAGATTGATAAACAACTTGTTGGAAATAATGATGGGGGGGTGAATTAGTATTTCATTACTCTTTTTACTTAGTTAATATTGTAACAAAATTCACATCACACAATCAATAATCCACAATGTGTGACCAAAAGTCAAAAAGTGCAAGTCAAGACTTGAAGAAGGAACACTTGAAAATAATCTTCAATTTATTACAATGATTTGTGAAGACACCAATTCTCTGTAAGCACCAACTTACATAAATTGCAGTCTCCAACCTGTTAAGAAGATGAGGAAACAAATCCTCAATAAGCTCCAACTTATAGTTGTTTTACTATTCAAGAAACAACATTTAGGCTTAGAAATTGATCAAAGAAAAGGTGTGCCCTCCTAGCAGCTTGTACCCAACTCAAACTACAACTCTACCTCCATAATGACTCCAACTTGGACTCAACAAGAGTTATAGTTTAGCCTTTGCAATTCAACCTCCAATCGAACCTAAACAATGCACCATAAATTCAACCCTCAAGATAGCCCTGAACTTGTCCTATAAGAATATCAGGGCTCAACCCTCAAGACAATCTTGAAACTTGGCCTTTCACACCAATATTCGACCCTCTAACTAGACCAGAAACTTAGAGAAAACTCGACCCTTTTTCTCACTAGAACTCAGCCTACCGGGCCTCTTGAATTCGATCTCCAATAGGGGCTACACTTGGCTGCAACAAAAGAACAAACCCTTCCCCAAACGATTATGCCAAAAACCCTTTTACATCCTAGGTACAATAAATATATCTCACACAAATTCCTTCAACTCGGCTAGATTTCCAAATCGACTTGGTTCATGAGGTGTAAACCTAAAAACTACTCATTCACTATGCAAGAACAAGACCAAAATTGCACTTGAGTGATGGCTTAATTGTCTCCTCCTCAACACCTATATATAATGTGTTCAACTTCTAAAAGTAGGACCAACTTGCCCACTAACTAGGCCAACTGGTGTAACTAGCAGAATGTATAATAATATTCAAAAATTTATTTCTCCTCAACTGTGGGGAGATAGAAGACAATCCATATATCATTTAGAAATATCTCAGAATAAGCTTTCCAACCATATATCCTATGATCCCATTTGAGTTAGGTAATTAGAGTAAAAATTCCTTCAAAGATAGGGTATCCAAATGGTAATTTCCTCTTTCATTTGGATAGCATTTGACATCAATAACAACCATTTTCAAAATTTCCCCCTTTGCTATTGATGGAAATAATTCGATATCTACTTCTTTTGATAATTCGCCCCCCTCCCCCTCCACCCCCTCCCCTTATCTGCATCATCTCCATACTTCTTGTCAGATGTCCCCCATGTCTGCATTCTCTCCCCCATTGACATCAATAACAAAGGGTTTTCCCCTTGATTTTGTGCTTACTTTATTGAGATAAAGGAGATATCACTTCGAAATTATGCCTGAGATATTCAAAGGTTTCTCTAGGCATAGGTTTGGTGAAGATGTCAATAATATGTTCTTTGGTGCCAATATATTCCATCTTGAAATTTTGCTCAATGACTTGTTTTCTAAGGAAATGTTACTAGCTAGGAATATTTTTTTTTTTGAGTGCATGATAGGATTTTTTTACATATTGACCGCACTAGCGTTGTCGCATAAAATGACAATTAGCTGACCATATTCCACTTTGATGTCCTGGAAGGTTTGTTTCAACAAGAGAACTTGGTTTTAAACATTTATTGTTGTTATGTATTTGACTTCAGTTGGAAAAACTAATGATTACTTTTTTCTTGACCAAGATGTCGGGCCTCTAAATTATCCTGATATTACTATTTTTAATGAATTAAGAAGAATTATGTTACCATTTTAACCATTTTCCTCCATAAACATACCAAAACTCCCTCGTACATGTTTACAAAGTTTATTATTATTATTTCCTTTATTTTTAATGAATTAAGAAGAATTATGCTTGATTTTACTAATAACAATTTACCAGTTCAGTCTTTGTAGCTTAGTCTAAGTTACAGTAGCCATCTTCGTGATCAAGCTATTAGCACCATTCTAGAAGGAAATTGGGCATGTCAATTTTGTTTCTAAAGCCCCCAATATGTTGAATTTTTCCACAAAACTTAAGAATCAGGTTTATTTCTAAGATTATGATCACAAACACACTCAAATGCCACAACACAAGCACTTTGCACAGTGGAAAACATATAACAGTGAATCAATCTTGTGCACAAGACAAATTTTAAGCCACAACTTGTTATATTACAAACTTTAATAAAAGAAAATTAGGGCTTTTGCACCATGGATCATGGCCCTTACATACAACCATGATAAAATAAACAACTAGGACTTGGTGTCAACAACTATGAAAACCAATATCTCCATGAACAAAGTACACCTGACCTACTTATTGAAGGTGCACAGTACTTAGCCCTTTCAGTGCATGTACCTTGAACACATCTGGAAGGTCCTTTGTCATCTCTTTTGTTGATCAATACAACTTCTGAAACTTCAGAAAGCTTGCATCTCCATCCATCCAATCTGCCACTATCAACCCTCTTGCTGCTCCAAAATTGACTAAACATAGACTCATCAAACATCCCACTAGTTTCTCTCCCGCTCCTCCAATATTTTCAACTCTTAGGATCTTCACCAAAGCTGCCTTCTAGCACTCATATGGCTCCTCCAACATCCACAATGAGTAGAAGGTTTTAGCTATGGTGACAGTGGGCCATCACCCCATTGTTGTCTCTTGGTCTAGTACCAACCTTGTAGGGTACCCCTCTCCAAGGTCTGCTAGATTTTGTGGCAACGGAGTCCACAAAGATTGATAGAGATCTAAGGCCCAACCCTTAGAGGATGAATTTATATGCTTCTACATCAAGTTTGGCACCCAAAGGCACCAAAAAATGCCCTAGATGACATAATGCATGGATGATGTCATCTTTTCTTACCCTATGCCTCACATGTGTGGGAATTTTTTTATATTGTAGTTCTTGGCTAGCGGGTTGGCTAGTAACCCACCTCATCATTGTGATTTTACTTGTTGAATAGGGGATTTTAGGCTTAAGTGTATCTATTCCTCCTCATATAAATATAGGAGAGGACACTTGTATTGTCATTTTCACTTGGACTAGGATTATTTCGGCCTCTTGAGAATTTTGGCCTCTTTATGTTCTAGAGGAAATTGTATCTATGAATGAATTTTGAGATTTGGAGCTACTCACTTGTCTTTGGAGCTATTGTGCCCTAATTTATTGAAAAATTATTTGATAGAATCCAGATATCATTGTTGCATACATTAATTATGAATGACATGTGAATGATAATCCTATTGGAAAACTTTGATTAAGTCTCCCATAAAAATCTTTGAACCATTACGTAGGTATCACTAGCATTTTTTATGTTATGGCATCAATTATCCATCCTCTTCAGCAACTTTTAGCTATCCAATCAACTCATAGACTTCATCATCCCAAGGAGTAAGGCACTGAGCTACCTTGTTGGTGATCAAATTCATTTTTCCTCCATAAAAGTTATCTCTTTCTCTCTTGACCTAATTCAACCCCTTTACATCCAAGCATCCAAGTTAGGGCTTGGTGAGAATTGCAAGGCTTTTGGGATTGAAGGGTCTACTACTAAGGGTATAGTTGATTACCTCAAAATTAACCCTCTTGGTAGGCATTCGCTCCAATTTTATTCATAAACTTTCTTCCTCTAGTTGTTTGCCCTAGGTAAACCCTATTTTGGTGTTGCTTCAACTTAGGGGCTTACTTGAGGGTTTCATGCGCCTTTTTCCTTTTGAAAATAATTGTTGGAAACCCTTTCTCTTTGCCTTGACCTTTAATTATCCCAACACTAAACCCACTAAGCAAGCCCATCGTCTTCTGCCTCATAGATTCAGCCTCTCTTGGAAAAGCAATTTTCCTCCATTTGGTGATTGGAACCTTGTACTCAAGCTGATCTTTTTCCTTAGAAGCCTATTGGTCATCATATACCTTTGTACTTAGAATATCCATCATAGGTGACGTCATATTGGGACTCCTCCCATTGATGAAATTTCATAAAGAACCGGGGGTTTCGGTTGTGGTGACAGTGGGCCACTACCCCATTGTTGTCACTTGGTTTAGCAATAGCCTTGTAAGGTACCCCTCTGTAAGCCCTACTAGTTTTTGCAACAACATTTATAGCATTGTTACTAGGGAGGAAGCAAGTATGTCCTCCGTTAGTTTGAAGCCTTATATTTACTCTTTGAAGTGGGATAATCTCTAATGACAAGTTAGATCCTACATCACCTAGTATCTCTTCTGAGGATAATCCTAGAACCATAGCTCCATGAACAAGAGGCACTAGTAGGAGGGTTGTGGAGGTAGGTGCTTCTCCTATTAAAACAAACACACCTTTGGTAAGGCAACTTTCCCCCAATCCTCCGCCCACTACAAACATGAATATACCTTAGAACTTTTCTTCCTTTAGACCATTAGACTTTAGTAGGAACGTCGATGATACTCATCCCTTGCCTAATAGATATCATGAGTGATTGCCTAGATTTAATGGTAATGACACAACCACTACTAAAAGCCATGTTCACAACTTTTATTAGGCAATTGATCCTATGTACGTAGATCATGAAGATGAGGATATGATGTTGTTTTCCCTTTATCTTGATGGAGATGCTAGAGATTGGTAATCTATCATGCGTCAAGGACGTGTCACTAATTAGGACCCTTTTCATGATGCTTTCAAGACCATGGGCAACATAGCAAGATGGAGGTATGCTTCTTGACAAATTTATAGATGCAATGAAAATTGATAAGGAAACCATTATGGATTTTGTTCAAAGATTCCATAACCTCCTCCGGGAAGTCCCTGATAGGTTTAAACCCTTTGATGCTATCATCCTTGATGGGTTCATAAAAGGATTCTATGGGAATTTGACTTATGTCCTTAAAGATAATAGCCCTCAAAATTTGGTTGAGGCATAGAAATTTGTTATTGAAGTTGAACAAAATGTAAATTTTGCTCGAATAGACATGTTCCACTACCCTAGGGCCAAGGTTGAGCCTAAACCTAAGCTTAGATCCCAAGATGACCTTGTTATCCAAGCCTTTTCACAAAAAAATTCTAAATTCACTATTGAAATCACCTTAAGGGCAAATGGATCTCATTAATAGAATAACCATGGTTAAAGAAATCAAGGTTCTAGAGCGAATTTTCCTCAAAGAACCAATTCAACAAAGACAATTCTTTTCCTAGGAAGGCCACCAATGAAGACCATACCATGTAACAAAATGTCGTAAACACCCTTGCCCCAACCAAATTAGTGGAACAAGAAGAGTCACCCTAGTATCCACCCTCTGAGGATCCTAAGGAGGAAGGTCCTTGTGAACAAGAAGAAGAAGAGGATGACCTAGAACACTTGAATGTTGTAAATGAAACCAATGCATTTAACATCTTACTTGGGGACACTCATGTCCACCCAAAGCCTAGAAAAACCCAAATCAATGTTGATCGAGCTGAACCTGTGCTAGTTGTTGAAATAGTGGAATATTCAAGGGCCTTTAATATTCGAGGAAAAATAAAGATCAAACCCAAGCAAGCTCTAGCATTGAAACCCTATCTCAAAGGAAAGAAACTTCCCAAGGGAAATTGTAAAACAAATCAAAGCCAAAAACGAAGAATAATGAGATTGAGTTAAATGTTAATATGGATAGTATTTTGGATAAAGTGACTGTGCCAATTTCCCAAAAAGATATGGCTAAAATTCCACCCCCAAGGAGGAAAATCAAGAAATCCCTAGGTCTTGATGAACTTGATGCCCCACGTATCATATTACAAAATAAGCACATTGAAACGAAGAAAGGGGGTCATGATCCATTCTTGGTATCCTCAGTAATTAATAATATTATACTGCATGATTGCATGCTTGATTTAAGGGCATTAGCAAATGTTATGCCTCTAAAAGTGATGCATCAATTGGAAATGGAAATTACTAGGCCATATAAGAATGCATGTGGACTTGATTCTAATTCTATTCATGTTTATGGTCTTATCAAAGATGTAAAGGTCTCTCGGAAGCTACCAAGAATATTTCTATATTAATGGATATTGTTGTCATTGATGTGCCTGATGATTGGGGGATGCTTTTGTCAAGGAAATGGTCTGCTTCAATTGGTGGACAATTACAAATGGATTTATCATATGCCACCACTAATGGAACCCCTTTGATCCTCTATAGGGAACCCTAGTTGCCCGAGCATGTTAAAGATATTGAACCATTCCCTTTCTCATCCCACAACACCAATAAGACCACTTCTAAGTTACAAATCACAATCCTCATCATGAGACTTAAAAGCCTGCAAAGCCTCCCACTTCTCAAGAGGTCTTTCAAACTAAAAGATTAAACACAAGACTGAGTGTCCCTAAAAATAAATGGGTCCAAAAACCAAAGAGGGACTACCAAGTGGGTGATCTTATTTTGGTTGATAAGGACCTTATCCTCGTCAAGATCCATGGGAAAGTGGGTGTAGGTGAGTTTTACATTTCTAAACTAGATTGTGAATTTTTTCCTTCCATGTGAAACGAAGTGACCTCACCTTCTTTGATGGGAATCAACATTCACTTATCATGCACAGTAGTTTAGGTGCATTTGCATATTGTATGAGCATGCTAATAACATTCATGTCATGTTTCATGTAGATTAAATTGCATTTAGAGTATATTTTATTATATGTATGGATTTATATTCTCATATAAAACACGGGCAATACCCTACACCCAATGCACATGCTCCCAAATAGGTTGATTGCAATGTGCATGTTACAAGTCTATGGAGCCAGGGATTGTTGGATTTCTCATGAAATTCCCATGTAAGTATATGGATCATACACTCTACAGTGAGCTCATGTCCCAATTGGATCCAAATGTCACCAACCAAAAGTGGGTGATCCAATAGGAGAGTTTTTTTCTCCAACACTTCGGATCTAGTCAGTGAACCAACAACCCCTTACAACCACCACCAGTTGATGACATGCCATTATTCATCATCGCCACCTACATCATTTATATGCTTCTCACCCATCTCGCAAGAGCACATGAATGAAGGTGGGCTTCGATTAAAAAGTACTTTATTCATTTTGCAGTCAGGCACTTATGCGTGTTTATACTTTGAGCTTTCGGCATAGATTATGAGTTGTCCTGGAAGAAGGAGGGGTTTTAACTGTGATCTTGTTTCGTTATCTTAAATGGGGGGGTTAATCTCTGATGCTAGTCTACTAGGACCTCCCCTAATGCCCCAATGGTTATAGGAGGGGCACTACTTGGGAAGCTCTAATTGAGATAGTGTTCCATCTATCTCGACACCATGCTTACCACCTTTCCATCTTACATTACAAGCCCTATATTCCATCTCAATTCTTCAAGTTCAAATGACCATTGATTCTCTGGGATTTGTTGCCATATATCCTCATACCTAGGTAGGGCTCAAAACTTGGCCCTAGGAGGTTGTTGCAACTCAGAAAAGGAAAAAACATATATTTTCCACAAGAAAAATAAAATAAAGAATATTAAAATGCAAAAGAGGGTATGTACATACACATTATCTTGTGAGAAAAATCCTAGCATGAGCTCTACCTCTCCCCTTATGGCCATCACCCAGTTTGTTAGCACAATATTGCTCTTATACATCATAAATGGAACCCTTGCATGTCCCAACCCCAATCAACAATGAGTTGCCTCATCAGTGAGGGGTAATACAACTATTATACATCATACAAAATAAGCGCTAACCCTTTGAGCTACGAGAAGTAATACAAAGAAAAATCAAGAAAAAGTATAAGTTGCACAAGGGAGGTGGAAAAACAAAGGCCAGGTTGGTAACTCATGTATCCACGATTTCTCCGTCCTCACATATATACACTCAGGATGCGAATCCCCACCATGTTGGTCCCTTTGACCATGGCACTTGGCCATTAAGTCTAATCTCCTCTGCTACCATCATTATTCACATAACACCTATTGATTGAAGGGTGGACTAAGGAAATGTCACTTCCCCTTAGGGGATCGAAGCACCTGATAGGGTTGTCCTATAGCCACTCCTACCTATGGAGGCAACACCATTACGAGTTCAAAGCCCAACATTTGGAAGGGGATCCTGGTTTGAAGTGTCAAATAGCCCTTTACATTCAAGCTTGGTCCACTTAGATGCAAAAATGATTATTGTACCTGATGATTTGTTGCTTGCTATAATTTTTGATGTGATTGTTAAATGGTTCCACAACCACGACTTGTGCAACCTAACTGGGGCCTAGGCCTACAAAGAATCATATTGACACTCGCAAGTGAAGCATTGGGAGTCGTGGAACTCCAAGCAACAATAGAGCATCATACACACCCTTGGGAACCTCCAACACCACACAATGTTTTTCCACTTTTCCCTGCATTTGATGACTTTTTGGGATGATGCGCTTGGACCTGGTAGGCCCCCAGCTGACTTAGCACTTCATGAGAGATGATAGCTAATCCGAGGCCGAGATGAGGATGGTCTCACCCCTTGAGACATGGGAGGGCTAGCACCACCTTTGAAGCCCTCAACATTGGAGCAATGATTGACATTATGACCACTTGGAGACCCATGAGACCATGCTTGTGCCCCAAGATGAAATTTGGGGTCCAAGAGGGATATTGAAATATATCTAAGGGCCAAACCTTAAATGGTGAATTTTAGATGCTTCTACACCAAATTTGTTACCCAAAAGCACTAATGAATGCCCTAGATGGCCTAGCACATGGATAGTGTCATCTTTTCTTGCCCTGCAGCTCACACGTGTGAGATTTTTTTTTTATGTTTTGGGTCTTGGATAGTGGGTTGGATTGTAACACACCTCATCATTGTGATTTTACTTGTTGATTAGGTGTTTTTAGGTTTAATTATCTCTATTCATCCTCATATATATAAAGGAGAGGACACTTGTATTCTCATCATCACTTGGACTTGAATTATTTCAACCTCTTTTCTTTGTGGAGGAAATTGGATCTATTAATCTAGATATCATTGTTGCATACATTACTCATGAATAGCATGTGAATGATAATCCTAGTGGTGAAGTTTTATTGGCTCTTCCATAAAAATCATTAGGGTATTTGATGCTAGAGCATCAATTATTCTTCCTCCTTAGAAACCTTTAGCTATCCAGTTAATTCATAGACACCATCCTTCCAAGAAGTAAGGCACTCACCTACCTCATTGGTGATCAAATTCATTTTTTATCCATAAATTCTATCTCTTTCTCTATTGACCTAATTTGGCTCCTTTAAGGCCAATCATCCAAACTAGGGCTTGGCGTGACTTTCTAGGCAAGGAATATTTTTTGGATTGAAGAGTCTAAATGAAAAGGATATAGTTTGTTGCCTCAAAATCAACCATATTGGTAGGAACTCACTTCAACTTTGTCCATAAAATTTCTTGCCCTAGTCATTTTCCCTATGTAAACCCTAGTATGGTGTTGCTTCAACTTAAGGGCTTACTTGAGGGTCTCACATGCCTTTGTCTTGTTGAAAATCATCATTAGAAATTATTTCTCCTTGACTTGACATTTGGCCCTCCAAACACTCAACCCATTAAACAAGCCCTAATTATTGTGCCTCATAAATTCAACCTCTCTATGAAAAGTGGTTTGCCTCCATTGGGTAATTGGAACCTTGTACTCAAGTTGCGCTTTTTCCTTATAAGCCTATTGGTCATCATATACCTTTGTAATTAAAATATCCATCATAGGTGACCTCATATTGGGACTCCTCCCCTTACTGAAAGTCCATAAATAATAGGGGGTTTTAGCTATGGTGGTAGTGGGCCACTACCGAATTGTTGTCACTTGGTCTAGTAATAGCTTTGTAGGGTACCCCTTTACAAGGCCTGCTAGATTTTGCAGCAACGAATCCTGCCAAACAACTATGCCTTGACTTGTCCTACTAACAAGTCATACACTCCATCTCATCACCTGATATAAAACCCTCAAGGCCCTCCCCATAGAATCTCTCTCCGAGCTAATTGTAAATGTGGCAATCCTCAGGATGCATTGCAAATAATGAAACATGGACCATTCTCACAAAAAGTCTTGCCCTTGAGAGTGGACTCAAGGATTAGGCAGATGATGTCATCCTCTACTGTGTATCTATAATCCTATAGGTTTCCAACCCTCAACATAGAGGAAAAATTGTTCTCTCTATGCTCCATCCCCAAGTGGGATACCCAATCTCTAAACGTTGTTGGTCTCCTAGATAAAATACATGCAAAAATGCATCCATGCTCTCCATAAACCTGATAGTGTGCCCCACCACTCTATCAAAAGATCTATCTAATCTTACTTCCCATGATATCTCACCCTGACTGAATATGAGAAATTGTTGTTACATCAAATGAATCTTGGACACTCCATCAAGCTCTGCCACATGATGACATCCTCCACCTAGACCCTATTACCCATTTTGGAATCCATCATCCCAAATATTTGAGGGCTCATTTTGCATTATACCTCTAGATATAAGTATCTTTCCAAACATCACTAACTCAATGGGGTACCAACTCATAGTCTCTCTCCATTCCAACTAAAATGGAATTCCGAAATAGGAAGTATCAACAAGAATTATATTATTTTTAGATTCCATCACCTCCCATAGACAAGGGTGTTTGGGTACATTATAATAATGAAGTGTACAAGAATGATTATTGATTGGGTTCATTATTGTAATGAACACTATTGTTGGAATCATGCCTAGAATTTGACGACCTGTAACATGTATTTAGTTCCGAGACCCGTATTTGACATGCTCACATCAACAATTACTTCTTGTAAAATTCCAAACCCCTCACATTGACATTTAAGTGTGTCTAGTAATTGTCATAAATTCAAGTACCTAATATAACACATAGCTTGTCAAGGGAGGTGCCATGTCATCACTAATTGTTAAGGTAGTAATTAAAAAAATTAAATTCATTGTATGTGACTTGTACTTGTCCGATTTTTCCAAATTCCAAGCCAAATACCCATTACCTATGACGGAAACTACCAAATTTGGGTTTCAACATCCATTCAGACATGGCCCACAATTCATTTGAGTCTTGGACTTCGTTTTTCTTAATGTTGTCGGTTTGCTCTGCTTTGGTGGTGAAACCTTGCTATATTATTTTTTAGCGGTTGAATTCATTCAACTTATTTTCCTTAAATGCTACTGGGTTTGCTCTCCTTCAATGGTCCAACCCTACTCTATTAATTTTCACATAAATTCAAAATATATTCGTCCTGAGATACTTAAGATCCTTCCATGTTTTTACATCATAGCTTTTGGTAATAAGTGATTATGTACATCAATTTCTTTCTTATATTATTTGCAAACTTTTCATTGAATTTGAATAATGCTTTTTTTATATTAAAATTTTCATAAATCATGAAATTTCTTCTTGTAATTCATTAGAGTCATTAACTTTATTTTTTTAATGATTTTGGTTTGCTCAACTTTTTCTTAATGATTTTGGTTTGCTCAACTCCTATGGTTCAACTATATTATGTTAATTTTTAGAGTAATGATTTTGTTTAATGCTTGTGGTTCAACTATGCTATGTTAATTTTGAGGGGTTTATTCATTCAACTTTGTTTTTCTTTTTGTTCGACTCTTGTGATTCAACTATGTTATGTTAATTTTGAAGGGTTTATTCATTCTATGTTATGTTAATTTTGATGGGTTTATTTCAATTTTGTTTTTCTTAACATTGTTGGCTTTGCTTGGTTTCGGTGGCTCGTCCTTACTCTATTAAACTTTAATGGTTTTACTAAGTGTTAGGCCTCTTTCATTAGATTGGGTTTACAAGAGTTTTACTAGGTATGGACTCTACTCCAATGGGTTTGCTCTAGTTTATCAATTTTGAAGGCTTTTACTGTGTTACGTGGCCAGTGAGCTTCTCTTGAGTCAGTGGTGTTCAATTAATTTTCTTTGCTCAGCTCCAATAAATTGATACATGTTAATTATAATATTTCAGTAAAAAAGAAATTCTAAAAAATTTTAATTTTCAGATTTAAAATCTGATTCAAATAAACTAATTTTTCTTTTATATATTTATTAGATTTTTATTATCAATATATCTTATGTAAATATTCAACCACACTTTGTTTTAATAATACATATTACACAAAATTTTGATTACATTATAATGTTTATTTTGAATATTTTTATATAAAAAAATACAATGTAAATAGTTAACTGAAAAGATATAATAATTAAATTTATTTGAAAAAAAAAACCTACACCTCAACAAATAAATATCATCACATTTTCACTTAGGAAACAAAATAAGATTGAAATTCCATTGGGAATCATTCATACACAAAATATTTTATTTCACCTATTTTCCCTAAACAAACAACTTACCACTGATGTATTTACTTGATAATTGAGTGGCAACTACAAGCGCGCTGTCCAATATTTTGATTCCATGATGAACTTCGTACTTTTCCTTTAAACCACGAAGGATATTGATAGTATTAGTCACGCTAGGTTCAGCCACATCCACCTGCCCCAAAATAGTAATAGTAGTAAATTATTAAGGCAGCGCTATACATGCAAAAAAACCACATCAATACTTGTATAACCGGGTTAAGCACTCACCTGCTGGAATCGTTGCTCAATTGAAGCATCTTCCTTTACATAATGATGGTACTCTTTTGGAGTAGTTGCTACAATGCAACTAAGTTCGCCCCCAACAATATTTGGTCTTTGGTTTCCTTTACGTATAGGAAATTATATGAATGAGTAGAAGAAATTTGTTTATGTAATTATATAAATGATTTCAACAATATCCTGCTCACAAAATCATAAGAGGAGATGTTGATAAGATAAAATTTATGTCAATCGCACATGCTACGTAGCCTTCCTCCTCTCTTTTTGCTTCACTTTTACCGTGGATTTTGACTATGTAGACCTGTTTTTGGTGGACAGGTATTGCGCTAGCGGAACGAGACCAATTGCTCAGCTGGATTAGTGTGGAGTATGGCGTTGCCACCTGATTCACCATTTCGCGGAGTAGCAGCTGCGATCCCCCAGCCGGCTTCCGCGCTGGATGTCCTTAACCAACTATCACCAATAATAACTGGGGTAAAGTTGTACAATACACCAACCAGGATTCAATATCGGAACCCTGACGACAACCAGGATGTTATAGAGGCAGTGTATCGGTGGGATTCGCGTCCCTATCATGTGATTTTTCGGACAGGATTTCGGCCGCGGCTTCCAAATGACCCTGAACATTTGGAAGATTACTACAACCTTGAGCGCTTTGTCAACCTTGGAGGGATGCCGGCAGACGAAATACGTGCGGAACCTTCAGTTTTTGTGAGCACAACGAGGTCAACACGTTGGCAACCAATGGTCGGGCGAGATTGCATCCTTTATCGGTATGAGATATATGCCCCTGGGGGCATCGACGCGGAGCTAACCCTGCGATACCGATATCACTATCGAAACCAGCAGGAAATTTCCTTTCCAGGTGGCATCAGCCCTCAGTATATTCGAACAGCACGGGAATATAGATTTGGAGTAAGGCCTGGCGAGCGATTCCCGCGTCGCGAACGAGTGAACAATATAATTCACTATAATGCGAACTTTTCTTTTCAATTCTACCCATTCCATATACCGTCTCCAATATTTTCGACTCCACTAACTGTACAGCGATAACAAATATTTATTACATAAAAGACGAACAAACCAGTTAATTGTTCTATGAGAGACTGTCGAGGTGTTTTTACCTGAACTCCAGAAGTCCCTGGCACAAACAGCCGTGGCGCCATGTATTTCAGAAATGGAACTCTGAAAAAGAGTTTATTTTGAAACGCTGGTGATGCCGATTCAGATGAGAAAACACGAGTGAAATGAAAAGATAGTGTTAGAGAGAAAGATATAGATGGTGGGTGTCACCGGTCTTAACAGTCACACACTTAACACTCTGAAAACTTACAGGCGTGCCTTTCACGCCACTGCCGCGTCGCACAGGTGAAAACTTGAAATCTGTCAATCCAACAGCGTACAGTCACAAAACCTAACACTATCAGTCACAAACCTAACACTATGAAAACTTGAAATCTGTCAATCCAACAGCGTACAGTCAGTGGAGTGCCAGCGTTAAATATTTTAGAGCCGCCACCGATTGCGGACTTAATGGGGATGATATACAGCATTATACAACATTCAATGGTAATTCACTTTAACATACAGCATTATCCCGATTGCAGATTCACCCCAGAAACTTGTGTTATGTGTGAAATGAAAAGATAGTGTTAGAGAGAAAGATATAGATGGTGGATGTCACCGGTCTTAACAGTCACACACTTAACACTCTGAAAACTTACAGGCGTGCCTTTCACGCCACTGCCGTCGCACAGGTGATGTACTTCAGTCTTCTCAGTCACAAACCTACAGCGTACAGTCACATCAAATCATGTTATAAAACTCACTAGAGTGCCAGCGTTAAATATTTTAGAGCCGCCACCGATTGCGGACTTAATGGGGATGATATACAGCATTATACAACATTCAATGGTAATTCACTTAACATACAGCATTATCCCGATTGCAGATTCACCTTTCCGTCTCCGTTTATATAGCCAGAGGTTGATATTCACTATCGGAATTGTTAATCTCGGAAAACTTTTGCAACCAGAAACTTGTGTTATGTGTGACATCTGTCGTTGTCTCAGCGCCGTATAGCCGACAGCTTCAGCCATGGAATTAAATTCAAAAAGTACAGGGCTACAGCACCCACCGGTGCCAGCTTGTGCAATGGAATAAATGTACAGCACCCGCAGATGCCAGAAAATGGTTAATGCATTGAAAATTACCTTAAAAAAATAATGAAGTTGCCTCATTCACCGCACTGCGTTCAAATCAAGTAATTTGTTTTTAATTTTTACAATTTCAATTAAAATTTAAATAACTGTTAATATTAAATATTGATTTATGGAAAATTGGTATTTAAAAATAAAATTATAAATATTAGTATTATTTAGCAATGTAATTGTTATTAATATTATAATTATTTTAGAAATTTTATTTAAATAGTTTTAAATTTATTAAAAAATATTAATTTAAAAAGAGGTAATATTGTTTTTATAAAATTTGTATTTTTTTTAATCTTTTTATAAATTAGTGTTTAACAATATTTTAAATGTGTAATTATTTTTAAATAAAATTAAAATATTTTCTAAATAAAAAATAATGTTAACCATAATGCAAAACAAACATAAATATATTTATTTGGTTGTGGTTAGTTTTAATTAAAAGCATTATTGCCAAATACTTTTTATTTCAACTTAAGGTGAATGAGGATCTTTTGATTTTTATTTTTTTTAATTGAGGGCCTAGATTGAGTTTCAAAGAAATGTGTTCAATATATGCTTTAGACTTAATGCTTATCAATTTGAGATTATTCCTATTCCAATAAGTTCCTCCGTGATAAATTTCTCATTATTACATTTATATATATGCAAATTTTATTTCGCAAAATAGTCCATTACCTTTAATAAATTTAAAAAATTATTTCTCATTATTATTTATAACATTCATTTATATATATGCAAATTTTATTTCGCAAAATAGTCCATTACCTTTAATAAATTTAAAAACCCACCAATATCTTAGTGATTTGAGATTATTCCAATTCTAATAAGTTCATCCATGTAAGTCCCCATTATTATCTATAGCATTCATTTAAAAAAAAAAAAAAAAAAAAGTTAAAGTTGACCCATAACCCTTTTATACATGGTTAATCAGGGAAATGTGTAGCATTCTGTGTTGTAATAGTTTTTTGATTATATTTATGAAGCCTTAGGCTATATTAATATTTGTAATGTGGTCCATGTGCTTGTTCAATTTGTGTAGATATTACAATTCAGAGGATTGGTAAGAATATTTCACTCTCTCTCAACCATAAATAAAATATTCCAATGTTCATGTGAAATAACATAACTTTCTATCAACTAAAAAAAATGATAAAAGTAATTAAAAGCAAAAAAAATATAAATATAAATGAAATATTTTCTAAATAAAAAATAATGTCAACTATAATTAAAAATAAAAATGAATATACCTATTTGATTACTTTAAATTACATTACAATTTAGAAGATCTAAAAATATTTCACTCACACACTGAACTATAAATAAAATATTTAGATGTTAATGTGAAATAATAAAATTTTATATCAATTTTAAAAATAAAATAATTAAAAGTATAGAAAATAAATATATTTCCAGTTTTAAATGTGGAAGATGTATAATTTTTATACTTGTTAAAAGTATTTAAATATCCATATTATTATATATATGAAAGAATATATATATATATATATATATATATATATATATATATATATATATATATATATCTCTTTTGAAAGTGAATATATATATATATATATATATATATATTTCTTAACCAGAATTCCTAATAAAAATAATAAAAGGGAGGTGTGCAATTTTTTCAATTCTTTATATAAAATTAATATGTGGCATTTAAAAAATATTTATAAAAAAATAAAAAATAGATTATAAATAAAATATTTCAATCATTTTGGCTCTACTATAAAATAAATGTAAATATGGGAAAATTCTTTTTAGATTTGAACATCTGACTTCCAAAAAAAAAACAAATGTTCGTAACCATTAGTTAATTTTTTCTTATTTCAAAAAATGTTATATACTTAAGATATGTTATTAGATTTATGATCATAATTTAATAAATAAGTATTATGTAACATTAGTCATATGACAATTATTATGTAATAGAATCATTAATATGTAATAGTGATTAGTTATAGAACAATTATTACATGATATTTACTTAGTGCATTATATAATATTTTTTATAATATACCTTAGGTATAGTACATAAACCTTCTTCAAATTTAAGAAGATTAGTTAAATTTGATGAGATTTTTTTTAAAATCACTAGGAAAAAATAGTCCTTTTGTAGTTCTTTCAATTAAAAAGTGTTTATTATCACGGATATGCTTTCTACTAAGATTTTATCCTTAAATTTTGAATGGGTTCCTATATTTTCAAAAGTTTATCCACATAAAATCTGAGGAACCTTAAATTTGATTTGACCATTGGGTTGTCATCTGTCACTATATGTCTAGGAATTCAATGCATCACCTAATAGACTAGGTCCCTATTAAAAGCTTGTGCATTTCTCTAGATTTTAACGAAATAACTATGCATCTAAAAGATGAATAACACATTGCAAGAGTCATCCTTCCCATTGGATAATAGATGCTCTTTTGTGAAATTCCTCGGGTGCAGCCTAAGTAACATATATGCATCCTCCTAAACGTAACAACAATAGAAGAAAGTAGAAACAAAGACATGAAGATTATCCATAACAACAAAACTATTGATGCAATGAAGTAACCAACTCCACATCCAATGTATGAACAAAAAGGAAATAATCATGTAGTAAACATGCACGAGAAAGCAACATCAAGAGAAAGCCGCAACAATAAAAAATGCTAAGTGCCAAAAAGCAGGAGGCCCAACTCAAAAATGGATCAGGTGAAGAGTTAGTAAGTGATCTGTCCCAAGTGAAGAAGAGAGACTGAGATGAATTTCTGGAAGTGGATCAAGCCCAACAAGGTAGAACATCCACTTTTGGACAAAATTTTAGCTTCCTTGTTGTGCTCACGATAGATGTGAGAGAAGGAAATTTGAAGGAATGATTGAAATAGAGTTTTGATCCGCTATTCTAGGAGAGAAGATTCAGATTCTGAAATTTACATCGGTTGTCGGCCCATTCGATAATAACTTTAGAGTCCCCAAAGATGGCAATGCTTGTCAATCCAATCCATGAAGCACAATAGAGAGTGCCCCATAAGGCCAGAAGCTTGGCCCTAGCATTCAAACCCTTTCCACCAAACCAAAGGAATCTAAAGAGATGATCAAGTTCTAGATAAATGATCATTCTACAACCACATGGCCCAAAGGAACTAGCTCCATTAAAGAATCCAAATGGAAAGGAAGACCAAAGATAAAAGGAGGAGCGAGAGGGGCGAGGAGAAGGGAAGGGCTCACAAGAAAATTCTTTAAAGTATGCCATGATCAAAGACTTGGTTCTATAGATAGAAGGCTAGGAGGAATCAAAGATTAGTGCATTAAGTGCTCTCCAGATGACCAATAAGATAAAAAATTGAAGGGTCTTGAGGGATTTATGCACAACAAACCAATGATGGAGGTAGTTAGGGTTGTGATCCCAGATCGAGACAACTGCAGATTCCAGGAGACTAAGGAATTCAAATATATATTTGTAAAGCAAAAGATGCAACTGACTTAAATGAATTGTTTTATGTTCCCTTTAACATACATAAAATTGTCCAGAGGTGAGAATCCATCCCACTAGAGTGCGTTAAAGCGAAATGGAACCATATATTTCTTCGTCATTTTTTAATAGTTGATTCTATTCTAATTTTATTATAGTTGGTTGTACTTTTATAAAAGGGAAACCCTTATCTTTATTGTATGTTCTTTGAACCTGCATACATTTATGCTCGGGCCCACCGTTTATGTCACTCTTTGAATAGATGAACGTTGGTGTTATTACGAGAATTATTTATTGTCAGAAAACTTTTACAACAGATAACTCCATTTAATGCAGAGTTCAAGACATGGAATTTGGACTATCCATGGGTCTTGTGTAGACACACAAATCCAAGATGGAGCAAGTTAGGTTGGAGTAAGTTATTTCGCGAGTGTTAACAAAGTCGAAACCCTATTACAATGTAAAAACATGGTTTAAGTTTCTATGAAATGAGAATCTCAATGCATATGATATTATCCACTTAGAAAAATAACCAAATAAATAAATAAATAAAGATATGTATATATATATATATATATATATATATATATATATATATATATAATCTTAATAGTATGAAGGAAAGTCTCATATATATAGATATATAATTGATTTGAGATTTTATTTTATATTATTATATTATTATGTTATAAATTAAAATAATTATTTGTTATTAAATTTAGAGAAACTAATATCTATTTTAATATTTGAATTTTAAATTGTTTAATTATAATCTTTTAATAATATATAATTAATTATTATTTATAATTTGTCTTTACCAAAAATGTTACTCCTGTTGTTTACATAGTACAAGTTAATATATTTTTAAAAATCTATAATTCAATAAATTTTATTTTATTAAAAGTTTCTATGAAATGGGAATCTCAATGCATATGATATTGTCCACTTAGAAAAATAACCAAATAAATAAAGATATATATATATATATATATATATATAATCTTAACAGTATGAAGAAAAGTCTCATATATATAGATATATAATTGATTTGAGATTTTATTTTATATTATTATATTATTATGTTATAAATTAAAATAATTATTTGTTATTAAATTTAGAGAAACGAATATCTATTTTAATATTTGAATTTTAAATTGTTTAATTATAATCTTTTAATAATATATAATTAATTATTATTTATAATTTGTCTTTACCAAAAATGTTACTCCTGTTGTTTATATGGTACAAGTTAATATATTTTTAAAAATCTATAATTCAATAAATTTTATTTTATTAAGGTTATTTTGGATTTTAAATATTTTCATTATAACTATTGACTTATATAAAAAATTGAAAAATTGTTTAAATAAATTATAAATATTATGTAATTATTTCTAGTTAATAATTAAATTATATGTTTTTAATTTCTCGAAAATTTAGGATTTAAAAATTAGTTAAATTTATTATAAATTAATGATAACTATTATTAAAGTAATAATCTACAGACAAATTACTAGTAATATGAACTTTTAAAAAATAAAAGATTAATTAAATAGAGTTTTTGAATTATTATATATAAAAGTAAAAATTTATGGTATTATTATAATAATATTAAGAGGAGTGAAATGATAATTTGGATGTATAATGATGATGACTATGATGATTAATGTCCACTAAGGCTTATATAGTCTATCAGACCTTAAGAAGGTAATAGATTAAATAGGATTCTTTAACGTTTTATTTACATGCTCAAAAAGAAGTGAGAGAAATCTTAAGAAGGTTGTTAAAGGACAATAGCTATAGTGGTAGCTAGGGGTTTAATTCCCCTTCCATCTGAGTTCTATTATTTGAAGACATGTTAGATTGTGTGGAAAAAAATTGAATAAGTTGAAATGTGTGACTAGTAATTCCTATAAGCTTGAATGGGATTGAATGTGAGTATAAGGTGGACAATCTAAGAGAAAAAATTTAATGTGACTATAAGATGGACAATCTAAGAGAAAGTGTTTTAATGTGAGTACAATATTCAACCCTCAGGCTTGGTGGCAAACTCTTTCACGTGAATATAAGATGGACAATCTAAGAGAAATTGTTTTTTATCTTCAACCCTCCTATTATTGGTGACAAAATCTTTCATCCCAAGGTGTTTTGAGAATTCAACAATTCCTACACAAGTGACAAACTCTTTCATCCCATGGTGTTTTGAGAATTCACCAATGCCTAATTTCACTATGAAGCTCATGAGAATTAGTTCTAATATTGGAAATGTTCATTTTCATCTTAACACTAGTCAAGACATAGAGATAATTTTGGTTTTCCAGATGGGGGTTGATCACCTCCTTATAATATTGCACTTTCCTTTTTTCCTTCCAACTCTTTATTTTCCCACAATTTATCTTTAAATTTGGAAGCAATATTATTTTTGATATTATCTGAATTCTGCAAGATGATCTCCTCTTTATTCCCCAATGGTCTAGCCAAGACTCGGCATCCTTATGCCACCCTCACTTCAGTCGAAGGTGGAGGTTTTGGCTAAAGTTAGAAGCAATTTTAGGAAACCCATTTGCATCCATATTGTATAACTTCTTCTTATATATAAGATACCTAGTGATTAAATAAAATATTGAAGCAAAATTAAAAGAGGAAAATAAATTATTTATAAAGTGAATGAGTACCTTTTTATTGATCTCTTGTGATACATTTTCACTTGGTAATGTTCTTTTAATATTTTCCAATGATTATGATTTATATGTTTTCATGATACATTTGGTAAAGTATAATTGTTAATGTTTTTGTGTTTTATTTTTATTTTCATTTAACTAATAATATTTTTAAATGAGATTTATTTTATTTCTATTTTTATTTAATTGGTAATGTCTTTATATGATATTTGTTAAGATATAATTTAGTGTAATGGTTTTAACAACATTTTAAAGTTAGAGAATTGCATATTCCACAATTCAGAAGAATGATTAAAATGAATTCAAATATTCTATAACAAGTTCAAAAAAGTAAGACATGCAACAAGTTAATATGTAAGAAGTTAATGTTTTCATATGATATTTTTGGGAAACATTTTACATTAATCTTTATTGTGATTTATATTTTTGTATAAATATTAATTTTACTATTCTGGACTAAGTTATGATGAGGATAATTTGGTTAATATTGATAAATGTGTATAACCATTCAAAAAACAAAAGTAAATTGAAATTATATGACTTCATGAATATGAGTAATTTTAGGTGAATATAAAGGTTTATTATTATATTTTAGACACAATGAGGTTTATATAGTTAATTAAGGGAGGATAAAGGAATTTGGAACCTTATTTAGTGCTACAAGGGCAATGGAATATAGATACGACCAATAAATAGTTGTAATGTGTGGGAAAATAAATTTTAGTAATTATTTTATGTATTATTTGTCTTTTATACTTGTCCTCATAATAGAATCTTTTGATATGATTAATGAGAGTAACAACTTGGCAATCGTGGCCAATATTAACAACTATATTCTAACAATTATTTCCTTATATTAAAATATTATTTATTCAGTCAAATCTAATTGTTATATTATAACGATTAAATTTTTTCTCCATCTAGTTAACTCGATGCTAATATCTGGTTCTTTATCTTGTCCTAGAGATGAACCACACTATATGGTTCGAAACACGCCGACAAAACTCTGATGATGTGATTTTTACTGAAAGTTTTCTTAGTTTTCATGATCATGGCAGAGTTTGAAAATGCAATTCCAGTTGATATGAATGATGGGTTGAAATATAAAATGGATTCAAGATGGTTGTTGATCCTAACTCTTAATTAATGGTTATTGGACTTTCTTGCTTTGAGGATGTTGCATTTTGAAGATAGGAAGAATGGAGATGAAAGCCTAACCATGGACATTAAGAAAAGGACATCAAAGATGACGTAACATACAATCACATATTATGTTAAACTGATCGACATAACATGTGGTAGTAAAGGGCAACAACTGATAATATTTCTTGAGGAGGCACGATGAAGTCTGCTATCGAGGGTTTCGGCTAGGGTTTCTCTTTGCAGCGGTTACTCAGACCAGCCACTGTATACCGCCCGGTTCACATTCTGTTCTGTTGCTTTACTCTTCGCCCTCAGATTAACCTATTGCGGTCGCTACACCGGAGGCACCTGTACTATGCAGGATTCACGGAGTTTATTCTTTCTGTTCCTCAACCATTCCTTTCGTGGCATGCTTGTGGTGACTGGTTCGAGGGTGCCTGCTTTCCGTTTACCTGCAGTCGTGAGGAGGTCTTTCTCCGTTCCAAGGTGCACTTGTCACTATGGAGGACTTGGATGCCGTTGATTACTCCGAAGACCCATTGGAAGGGGTCTCCATCTGGCGTACCCCTTTTTCCACGTCGACCAGCTTATTCAGCTCCGGATTCTCCCTGGCTGAACCCTCCCGGCCTCCTGTGGTCCTGCCGGACGATCCCCCCACTTGGCCAGCGCTTTCCACTCCTCCGGCATCTCCGTCTACACTTGGTTTTGTCTCTGCTTGTCTAAACCCTAACCCTGGTTTAGATCCCCCTTACCCGGGCTCTAACCCTAGCTTTCTTCCACCGGTGACCGGTCACCCTCCTATTTCATACAATATCACATCTCTGGCTCCCCCTTCCGGAAGTTTCTCCGCTGTCCCGCCGCTCGCCGGATCTCTCCAATCTGCAGATAAGCTACCCCCCTCCTCGTACAGCCATTTCCCCACCCATACTTCATCGGATCCATCTCATAATAGGGCATCGCATCCCCCTCCCCACAGGGTACTAAGAAGAAGCACAAGTGTTTTAAAACCAAAGCGGACAACATTTTTTTGAGACTGGAAGAGGACATTCAGTGGGGAGAAGCCATGGACTTCGCGGACAGAGTCCTTGTCGGTCGCATCAGGGGAAGAAATTACTCGGCCGCGCGACTGAAGGCCTGGGCAACCGAAGTATGGGGTCACCATCTGGTCGACATCCCATTCGTGCAGACTTTTGTGAGAGGATGGTTCGCTCTGAGATTCGCTCGTGCCGACCACACAAATTGGGTCCTATCCTCATACTGGCATTTCGAGCACGCCCCGGTACTGCTGAAGCGTTGGACACCCCTCTTTGACCCCGAGACTGAACAGATCGGTATAGGACCTGTATGGATTCGACTGCCGGGCCTCCCATTACAATACTGGTCCGAGGACATCTTCAAACGGATTGGTAACGCTATCGGCACTTATATGGAATACGACAAATCATACCTACAAACGGGTATGATGGCCTACGCTCGAATCCTTATTAATCTTGACACCAGAGGAGGTCTATTGGAATTCATCACCATCCAATGGCGGGACACATCTCGCAAGAAGATTATAGATTATGAAGGCATTCCGTACCGCTGTCGCAGATGTCATAAGGTTGGGCACCTATACAGGGACTGCCCTCTCCTCCACAAAAAAAGGGGCCCTGAGCAGAATCGTGAACTTGAACCGATGGAGGGTGGTCCATCTCAGCCCTAGGAGACGGAAGGAGGGCTCACACAACAACCGGTGGACAATGCACCAGAAGATTCGAGAGATATACAGGGCACTTCTGTTACTAAGGCATCTGATAAGCGTCCAGCGGACTCCATACCTTCCTCGCCTCCTCCGCCTATCAGCTCGGGCACTACAAGAGATATCGCCTCGACTGCGGGTATGTTTTTCCCTATCTCTTCCTCTGTATCTGGAATATCACATATTTTTGCATCGCTCTCATGCATGGGTATCTCCTCCCCCCTCATCCCTTCTGGTTCCCTTCCGATACCCCCCTTCCCTCTGGGCTAAGCCCCCCTCCTCCCTCCTTTGCACACTTCCCTTTCCCTCCCTCTCACCTTCCCTCTGTCCCCCCTCCCTGATATCCTCCCCCTCCACATCCATCCCCTCCCCCCCCCCCTCTCCCTCCTCCATCCCCCCCCTCTTCCCCTCGGTACCCTCTACGGTCCAGAACAAAGGGAAAGGATGCCGACACGATTGGCATTGAACCTATATGCCCCCCGTCCTCCCTTAAATCGGCTAGAGGCCGCCCCTCCCGACTTACCAAGGCCAGACATGCTGCGGGGGAAGAAGTTGCCCTTGGGCGACAGCAAACAATTGACAGGGCCCTTAGAGCAAGGGATGGCCCTCTGCCTATCCCTCCATGAAATTTTTATCCTTCAACTGTCGAGGGGTTGCTAGCCCCCAAAAAAAACTAGCCCTGCGAAGACTGCTCACCTCGACTGATTTGGAAGTGATCTTTCTTCAAGAAACTCTCTGCTTGGCTGCCAACCTCATACCTATTCTTCGCTCTTGGCTTCTGAACTGGACTTTCCATGCTATGGATGCATCAGGGAGATCGGGGGGTATTGCTATCGGTTTCTGCAATAAATCCTTGGTACTTCGGAACACCTGGGGAGGCAGAGGTTACATCGGTATGGACTTATTGGCCCGCTCACTTAAAGCTGAGATTCGTATCATCAATGTATACGGACCTTGTGTGGACAGGGAACCATTTTGGAGAACCCTGTTCGCATCTGAACTTTTCCAGGCAGACAACATCATCCTGGGAGGGGATTTGAACTTCTCCTTGGGGCACTGTGAATCCTGGGGACACTCGGCCCAAGTGGATAACCTTTCTGACTCGATCTCCACCTTACTCGAAGCACACCATTGGGTAGACATCCCTCCTGTCAGGTTACATTATACCTGGTCCAATAATAGAAGTGGTGACCATAGTCTAGCTAGAAGACTCGACAGATTCCTCATCAAAGAGGCTTTCCTCACTCTCCACCCTCGTATTAGGCAGTGGGTTGGCTCTGGGGGTTTATCTGATCACAGACCTATATTCCTGGAACTCTCTGATGATATCCCGAAGATCAACAACCCTTTTAAATTCAATGCTTCTTTGCTCAAGGATCCCAGCTATCATCAGCTTGTATCAGAGTATTGGAGATCAAATCCTATCGCGGAAGAGGAGGAGCATACCACTGGTTTTATAAGGAAATTATCTGAACTCAAGAGGCTCTCCAGAAATTGGGCACACCTGAAGCGGATTAATGATGATAAGATACTGAAGGAGGCCGAACGAGCCATTGCCACATTTGAGGATTCGTCAGATGGCACCTATACAGCACCGCACAACAAGGATCTATACACTACCCTTATATCTAAGCGCACACAAATTCTAAAGGAAAGAGAGGAGAGCTGGCGCCTTAGAAGCAGAGCCATATGGTTGGCTGAAGGAGACAATAACACTAAGTTTTACCACAAATTTGCAAATGGCAGAAAAGCCATTAACACCATCTGGGAACTACAAAATTCTCAGGGACAGAGGATCACTGATCAGCAGGGTCTGGCCAGACTTGCTAATGAACACTTCAAAACCATCTACAAGGCACCCCGTGAGGCTAACATTCTAGAGATAATGTGGGTCGCTGAATACTTCCCCAGATTTGTAGAACAGGAGGATTCGGAGAACCTGATGATGGCTGTATCGAAGGAGGAACTCGAGGCCACCATTAAATGGTTTAAAAAAGACAAGAGCCCTGGACCGGATGGGTGGACCATCGAATTCTTTATTGCATTTTTTGACATCTTGGGGGATGATCTTCTCAGAATCGTGGAGGACAGTAGGAGGAATGGTAGCATACATGCAGCCATCAAATCCACTTTTATTGCCCTAATTCCGAAATCTGATTCTCCTACCTCCTTTAATGATTTTAGACCCATCTCTCTCTGTAATGTTCTGTACAAGATTATTGCCAAAATCATAGCAAATCGCCTGAAGCCTATACTGTCTTGTCATATATCCCCCGAACAATTTTCTTTTCTCCAACATCGACAGATACATGAAGCGATTGCCACTGCACAGGAACTTCTCCACACTCTGAAGACTAAGAAACAGAAGGGCATGATTCTCAAGGTGGACCTTTCTAAGGCATTTGACAGAGCAAATTGGCTCTATATCAGGTTAATTCTTACTCACCTTGGCTTCCCTTTTGCCTACATCAAATGGATTATGAGCTGTATCAAGGATGTATCCTATAGTGTCCTTCTTAACGGTGAAGCTACCCCTTTCTTCCTATCAGAAAGGGGACTCAGACAGGGTTGCCCCCTCTCCCCACTACTCTTCCTCCTTATTATGGAAGGACTGAGCAGATCCATCACTGCTGCGAGAGACAGACAACAGCTTATTGGCATCAAGATTTCAGATAATTTCTTTTTGACACACCTTCTGTTTGTTGATGATGTTCTGATTTTCTTAAATGGAAGCATCAGAGATTCTTCAATAATGCACAATATTTTCAAGCTCTTCCAACAGGCTACGAGGATGATGATTAACGAAGGTAAATCCACCATCACCATTATCGGTTGTTCTCAGCATGAGTCTATATATACTACCCAACGATTTCCTTTCTCTGTACTCAATTTGGATGACGGGCTTAAATATCTGGGTTTCCGTTTAAATCCTCTCAGGTACAGGATAGCAGACTGGACATGGCTTATCGCAAAAGTGGAGAAACGATTACAGATCCGATACCACAAATATCTTTCCAGGGCTGGCAGATTAACCCTCATCAAGGCAGTTATTGAGGCCACTCCAGTTTTCTGGATGACACTTGCATGGATACCAAAAGGCATATTAAACAGACTTCAAAACATTTGTTGCAGATTCTTATGGAAGGGGAATCAACTTGGAAAAACTTTTGCTTGGGTCAAATGGGATCGCATCGCTATACCAAAACGATGGGAAGGATGGGGCATAAAAAGACTCGATCTATTCTTGAAAGCCTTGGCTGCTAAGCTGGGCTGGCAACTCATCAGCTCAAACAGTCTCTGGACCCAGGTAGCACAAGCAAAATACATATGGCCTACAAATTTGATGGATTGGCTCAGACAGTCTCGGCCCCCAGCTAGCAATATCTCCAACATATGGAAGGCAATGATGAACGCGCTCCCCCTGCTACGACTTGGAATTACTTGGAGAATAAAGGAAGGCAATGTTGTATTGGAACAGACCCATGGGTAGGATGTGGGAACGCTCACAGATAACCTGCCGACTTAATCAGCTACCTAAATGACAGAGGCATCATTTACATCAAGCATATTTGCGACCACATCAACTCCACTATCCTACAATAGGCTTGGAAATCGGCTTATGATTTGGACATACCTGATCACTGGAGACAAGACTGGTAGCTATATACTGAAGCCCTCACACAGGCCCATATCTGCTTAACAGAGGAACCCGACGAAATCATCTAGGCCCTTGCCAAGACTAGTCATTACTCCCCAAAAGAGGGATACATCAGCCTCATGGATCCCCATAAACCTCAATCTATTGACCCAAATTGGAAATCTTTCTGGAAACTCAAGGCCGCCCCTCGCACCCGCCTGTTAATGTGGAACATACTCTTAGACAAGATCCCTACGGGTGCCAATTTGATGAAGAGATCCTTTCATGGCCCCTTCCGTTGCCATCTTTGTCGTATGGATGATGAGAACACCGAACATCTCTTCCTGAACTGCACTTCATCTAAAGAGTTATGGAATGGTATAACTGCCCACTACCCTTCCCTACACCCCTGGCAAGGCAACAATATCCAAGATGCTTGGAACTCATGGTGCCTTGCCCACAAAGGCAAAGCCAGGAACATGCCTCTCCTTGTCAACTGGGCCATTTGGATAGCCAGGAATCAGTCCATTTTCAATCTCAGAGAACCTCACTGGCCATCTATCACTCATCACATAATCTCTGATTATGATCACCTACCAGAAGATGACACCGTAGCCCCTCAGCGCATCATCACCCCGGAAATCATTGATAAATCTAAACCTTGGGCATATTTTGATGGTTCTGCCCAGGAAGCAGGCTGTGGAGGGGGAGCAATTCTATACCTGAATGAAAAACACTGTTTCAAAATCCAAATAAACTTGGGGATGGGCACAAACAATTTTGCCGAACTCTGCTCTGCAAAACACCTCATATATTTTGCATTATCTCATCATTGTACACATCTTCAGTTATTTGGTGATTCTAAAATCATATGTAATTGGCTCAATAATGCATCTCATTGCAATGCATATACTCTCAGGCATATCCTAGAGGAAGCTCACAGAATGATAGACATATTTGACTCTTTTGTCTGTCGACATATCTACAGGGAACAAAACTCGGAGGCTGATCAACTTTCAAAAGAGGCAACACATCTTCAGGACAATGTTTGGTTGATACAGGAGGAGATTGATGGTACTCACCATCAATATTACCACAGACCGTTTATAGAACAGGGACAAATTGGGCTTTAAGCCCATGATTTTGTAGAGCTCATTGTAAAAACATGTTTTATTTTCTTATATCTATCAGTCGGCTGTAGAAACAGTTCTTGTATAGACATATATAGTACTCTCTCTGTATAGAGAAGATATATATATTTTGCATCCTTTTCCCTCTCTCTGTTAAGGGCAGTTTTGATACAACTCTGATTTCAGACTCCCTGCGTGGAGGTTCACCACTCAGCAGTTTTAAGTTTTTGTAAACAGACTTAAATGTATCCTGATAAGGCAAGTAATTCCTCCATATGCATATGCCTCGGCATCTACAAAATGTAATTTCTTAATATTAATAGAAATTACGATTTTTTCCAAGGGAAAAAAAAAAACATGTGGTAGTAAAGAAGACACTATTCATTCAAGCAACATGTGGAGATGATCAGTAAATTATCGTGGATATTCCATTGGAAGAATTCATCATAATAGATCTGACAAATATTGAATTTTTTTACTGTGAATATTAATTCTTTTTAGATCTCAGATTCTTTATTTATTGTTTGTATGCTTAAATATAAATTAGCTAAAATTCAAGAAATATAGAGTGAAAATAAATACACACACTAACCAAAATAAGCACAATTTTTCCCTTGGGAAACCCTTATGGGAGAAACCTAGCTAGAAGGTGAGGTTGTTTTGATCTCTATTCTCTAGTATGGAAAAATGTGTAGATACAAAGAAAGAGGTACTCTTTATAGAGTTACCTAAGACCTATGGCTTATAAAGTTTCTACAAATCTCAAGCCCTTTTTTATTCTCTCTAACATCCCACTCCCAATTTCTTTGCTCAAATATGGAAGATAATATAATAACATGAAATGTAATCCCTACTCCTCCTAGTGGCCTAGTATTTAACATAAACCAATAGCTAACTATATGAAAGGTTTGACTCCCTCAAACCTCAACTAGAGTTACGATTTTGGACCTTCTATAGTCTTTTTTAAATTCCACACATGGCTAGCCCCATATGCATGAGTAACAGGGATTAACATGGCATTGACTTGTACCATGGTGGTCAGTATGGTATATCAACTTGCGAGAGGCATAAATTTTGCATAAAAACTTCAAGTACCAGATGGTATCGCACAAACGATATTTTTTTTTACCACAGACAAAATCGTTTAATGGCTCAAAATGGATCTGGAAGAATTCATACATAAATTTTTCAAATTAGGACCCATTGATAAAAAAAGACCGTACAAGTTGATTCATTTAATTCTTCCACGTTGAAATCATTGAGATAGATGAAGAACAATATAATAATTCAATCTGAAATAAGAGAAATTATAAATGAGAAATAGTATCGCAATTCCCTAAATTACATATGAATGAAGTCAAAACTGGAACAAACTTACCCCTCAAAGAATACAAACCTATGAGAAGATAGAAAAATAAGTATAAAGAAATGGGGTTTTAAGAAATGAATGATGATAACCTATTGCAATGCTCATAACCATGACAAATCTAGAATGATGAGATAAACATAAAAGAGTAATATATAGATATATAAAATTAAATATGTGGAAGTTTCTCAAACAAGTGTAAGAAATCAACCAAAACATGATGGAGGCTTTTGTAATTAGGGAATAGTCATGATGAAATAACTTAGCACTCTATTTTTATATTGTAAATAAGCATGTGGCAAGTGGTTGTGGAATCACATATGTGATAAAAGAAAGAAACTATGTAAACTAATGAGAAAACACTTAGCATGAAGTGTATGAAGGAATGTTGTGAGAAATTCTATAATGAGAGTTTGAGAAGGACTATGCACAATTGACAAAACAAGTGATTACCCCAGAATTGGAAATGGGGCTATCATGAGGAACACATGCCCACAATAATGTGTGCTTCTTCTTAGGAGATCACACATGTTCCTCGTTGTCTAGGCTCTGTAAGGCCCAAGCTACCAAATAGGACCCCAACGAGGCTACCTGATTAGCATTGCTCAAAAGTGTGTGTGCATTATTAGGAAATATAATTATGTTAGTCTTATGCACTATTGAAAACCTTAGCTTTGTGGAATTTGAAAACCCTACCAATGTGGAATGTGGAAACTCCAACATAGTGAGTTCAAATTTGAGTGCATAATTAGAAAATGTGAGTAAACACACCATATTGACCATGCATCACAAGTTGGCGATGTTTTTCGATGTATATTGAAGTGAAATTTGAAGACATTACTTTTGTACAATTTGAAAACACTGCTTTTATGGAATTTGAAAACCCTCGTATTGTGGAATTTGATGGAATGGAATCATATGGATGTAATTGTTGTTTATATCATTATGACTAATTTATTGCCAACACTCTCTATCTCTCTATTCCCATTTACACATTTTCTAGTCTCTCTCTCTCTATTTATATTTCCCTCCCTCTCAATTTGTAACGAGCACTTCATCGACTCTCATTGAAGAAATTTTATGAGATTTCTTATCATTGGGATCTCTAACCAATAGAAAATATGACCAACAAGAACTATGACCATAGTAACTATGACATACAAGAACTATGAACTTGAGATCTTTAACCCTTAGGAACTATGACGCATAGTAACTATGACCTCAAGAACTTTGACCCTCATGAACTATGAACTCAGAATCATACCTTTGATGTTCATAGTCCCCTTGTCAATTAGGAACTATGACTTTATTTTACAAGAATCATGACCATAAATTTGTCTTTATTTTTTATTTGCTGAGATCACACGTAGCACGTGAGAAACAATATTTGTATACCAAGAATAAAAATTGAAAATTGAAAATATTATCTTAATAAAAAAAAAATGACATATTCAAAGAATATATCTCAAAGCATTTACAACTAAAAGTAACCTTATTGACATAATGGAACAATGAGCTTATTCTAAAAAGCCATATAAATCCCAAATCCTAAGAAACCTTTTTATTAATAAAGTATTCCACACAATGTGAATGTATTAACCAACCACTCACATAGCCAAATCAAATATCATAATAATTAATTGAAAATATTTAAGAGGAAAATAATCTATGGTCATAGTAATATAGTCACTTGAAACAATATATTAGTACAAAAGAAAAGTTGTACATAAAATGATTCCTCCCAACCTCCCATATATTATCCCTTCACTCTTTTTAAATAGATATCGTGAATCAATTCTGATTTAATCTATGAAATAATAGTTATTAGTATCAAGTAAGATATAAATGTCTAGAACATATAAGAATGTATATTTACAAATGATATTAATAAAATAAATTTTTACCTAAAAATATCTCAAAATAAATCTATATTTCTAAAACATATTTATTTTAGTATTTCTTATTTTATTAATATTTAATAATTTAGTAAACAATGATAGGCATCAATGTGATCAACATCAAAACACTTACTACATAGTCAATTTCACATTGCCTAAATTTATATCATAAAAATTAACTAAATTATAAATTTACTTTAAATTATTATTGTTAATTATAAAAATAATTAATATATGATTTAATCATATACACATTATAAAACATGTAACAATATTGTTATCCATGGAGATTCACCTCATTTTATGATAGAAATTGTTAATTTGTAAGTAACTCTTTTTACAATATAGACATCAAAACACTTACACTATGATAAATCTCACATCTTCAATATTTAAATCCTAAAATTTAGCTAAAATATAACTTTATTTTAAATTATTACTATTATTACTTATAAAAAGAATTAATATATTAGTTAATCATATATGCATTTTAAAACATGTAATATTATTTTTATCCATAAGTATTTATTCTAGTTTATTATAAAAATTCTTAATTTGTAAATAGTTTTTTTTACAATACCATGGCGTGTAAATACCACATGCCCAATTAAACATAATGGAATCCATCTTCATGACTACGGCCCCACACATAGAGAAATATAGAATAGTAGGGAAAAACTAAAAAGAAAATATTATATCCGAGTTATCTTTATTTTGCAAGACATTTATTAAATTATTTGAGTTCATATGAATTTTTTTTTCTTTCTTAATTATTTACCTCTAATGGTATGTTTTCAACAAGAACATGTGTTGGTATCTAAGTTTTATACAAATTTGAATTATTATAAAAGTTTTTACAAATTTTAAACTCATCAATTAAAACAATTATAGTTCACAATATGACAAACACGATTTAAATACTTCACTATTTTAAATACCAACCAGGTCGAAGAGTTTGTAATTACCAAACAAGATCTTTACATTCCTATCACCACATAGAACCTTGCCATACAACAACGTATTAACAATTTTTATTTTTATTTTGAATTTCTCTTTTCTTCTAAAGTCAAACTAACAAAAATAAATTGATTATTATAGAATGACTTGTCATATTTCAATTAAAAATCCTTAAATATTTTACCCTCCTTTAATAGTTAAACTATTTTCTCATTTATCTTATTTTTTGAAAAGCCTTGTCTAATATATTCTTATAACTAGATATAATGTAAATCTTATAACTATACATATTGGGAGGCTAAATAAATTTAACGAAGCATATTCTTATGACTACGTATAATGTAATAAGATATTTAAAAAAAAGTTTAATTTCAAAATAATATATTTGACAGATAAACAATAAATAAATTATTTAATATAAGAAATATTGATCTTGGTTTTTTCCATTTAGTCGTAAAAAAAAAATAAGAAAAATTCCTTGTTTTATTTACCCGCCCAAAGGTCTTACAAATTTCAAGAAAAAGAGAACTTTTGCATTTTGGATTCATTCCTTTTATTCATTCATTGATCAAAGGTGGATTGAGTTTTATTCATTTATTAGTCGTAGTTCTTGCAATAAAAGTAAATGAATAGTTTTTTTTATTGCATATTTAATGTGTCAAAAATATTACTTTGAAGTTATGGAATCAAAGTTAAGTTAGTTTTGGTAGTAAATGAATATTTTTTTTATTATTGTATATTTAATTTGTCAAAAATATTACTTTGAAGTTCTGGAATCAAAGAGGCTAGGTTCTTACTTACATGAGGTCAATTTTGATAGAAATCACTAAAACATCTAGTATATTAAAGTATTCTCTCTAGACAAAAAAAATTAACACATTATTTGAACCAACAACTTCAAAAAAATGTTGCCAACTAAATAGAGAAATTCTTACCACCAACATACGAATATGATGTGAATGGAATCTTATAATGTACAATTGATCTTGAGAGTGATTTAGTAAATTTTCAATGGATTGTGAATAATTTACACATTTATACTGGACTCTAGAATTCATCAATAACCTGCTTGTATTCAAGACTAGCTCTTGTTTTTAGAATTATAGTAGTCAACAAATCTAACTGAAAACTTATTAGAAAACCAACCTGAACTTATTTTTCTGAAAACTAGGACTAATTTTATAGATTAAATGTAATATACTCATACACAAAATAGTTTATCTCAAACAACAACTTAATAAAATGATACAAATTATATGTAAATACATCCAGAGTGCATCTTTTCCTACCAAGAATGTTTGCTGGACTTGCACATCATGAAAGCTTTATATTTGAAATTGAATCCAACAGCCTTAATTTGGTATTCCGTTGAAATTAGTCAATTCGAATATGAGAATATTTTGTTTAGCTACATGGGCTTCACCAAAGTGATATTCAGTGATATGGTAATCCATTACAGTATCCGACCTCCAAAACCTCTTTTAATAACCGTATCAACTTGTTTTGGTTCTGCAAATTAATTGTACTTTCTGCTTTCAACGCTACTGCTTGTGTCCTCGCCTACAAAGTTTGCAACATCAATTAAAAGAGAACATAATCAAGTAAATTAGTATTTATTCCCAATATAAAATTTAATTTAAAAGTGTTGAAATCATAATATGTTATTAGATGGGATTTTACTGGCGTTGTGAAGTGAGCTTACATAACCTGAATGCAACATTTGATCTCAAATCATATCCACGACCCGTACTCGAGAAAGAGCACCGGCAGCCGCAACCTTCAGATGGGGAAGAGATCTGGCCAGAGGAGCCTCTTGGTTATGTCCATTATGGAGTTACCTTGGATGTTGTTACAGTGAGGTACGGTGCTTACCCCGGTGCTGGAGAGGCTCAAAATGAAACAGAGAAGCATCTATTACCTATTCAACACCCTGCAAAAATTCAGCGCTCAATTTTTCAATTTAAATTCCCAAGCCGGAAAGAATTTGAATTTTGAAATCCTTTGGTGTGGAGGTAACATTGAATGAATTAATTTCATGTCTTATCCACTTATGGGAGTCAGCTATCAGAGGTGCCGAAAATTGGCGGAGTTGTGGAGTGTCGGAATATTGACGGTATTAACGGAATTGGTAACGGAGATGGATGGGGCCCGCTGGCCACGTCAACCAGCTTGAGCAATGTGCAATCGAGATAAGTTTGAACAAAACTAAATTGCTGATTTTCTATCTAAGAGAGGGGTTGTTAAGTAACAGTGAGATTAAGTCGATTGCAGATTCTCCGAATATTTGGGAATCTGACGGACATGGGGGCAGTCAAAAAATTGACCGCGCCCATGTATTCCTGAATAAAAGAAAATGCTAGAAAACTATTCATAAAAGAAAATGTATCAATTTTTGGAGGAACTAATTGTTTTTTTGGAATATATGTATGGTTATAATAGAATAGATGACAGAAATTAAGAAAAAGATCCAATAAAGAGAGATATATATATATATAGTATGAATCAATAGGTAGGTAGGTAGTACCATAGCGGACTGTTATCAGAATATTATGTTTCAGTTGAAATAAAAGAATTAGAAGGTAGAAAAAGAATTTGAAAACATATGTTCTTATGCATTTGGAAAAATATGATCAAAATCTCAAAATCACACTTTCAAAGTTCAACAAATCAGAAATATTGGGTGATGTGGTGATAAAAACTAAGATTCTAATGGAGAAAAAAAAATCTTTAAAAATTGCGAAGGATTGAAATCTTATTGGAAACAGAAACCAGTAGAGCCTTTTTTTTAGGAAACAGAAACAGTAACATATAGCTAGATGACAAGTTGTGTAAAAAAATTAACCACCAGATCTCAATGAATAAACACTGGTATATACTTAAACATGACAAGCTGTGAAAAAAATTAACCTTCTGATCTGGATGAAGGATATGGCTGGAATGTACCGTGTAACTTCACTAAGCGACCTCGCGGCACAGTGAGTACTTTCTTACTTACAAAAGAAGATTTGAATCAATAAGCGTTGCAGAAATTCTCATTCCAGGACGTCACTGTTACATGTGATGGTCTGAAGTGTCTTTTTCTCTAAAGTAAACGCAAATGTTTCTCTGCGAAAAGTATAAAGTATATATATTTTAATGTATATCTCTGACAAAAGAAAATAGTTTCCACCAGTAATTAGTTAAAATAATGTGGACCTTTCGGTCGATGTGTTTGGACTTTGTCTGGCCTCCAGGCTCTGGGCACTTCCTCACAGTTCCATCGCATTGTCTGTCAACCCTTCACCTCTGCTATTAACGATCAGATCTTGACCGTTGATCTGAACTCGATCCTACGGTTGTCGCTCAGCCGATCAAATCAACTTGCACGATGATCCTCAACCGTCGATCTTCCTCAATCATATCTGACAGTTCACAACGATTTCGGGTGAGCAACAAGCGAGAGGGATACCCGCCCGATAAAAATAGTTTCCTCTCTCTCCTTCGCTGCTACGTGGAGTGCGATGAATGGCATTGGGCAGACTCCGACTTTTACCGCTTACCACCCGATGGAAACCATTTCTGCTCAAATGAAACCGCTCTCGGGCGTTATCTTTCGAGCACCTCCTCCGCCCGATAGCTGTCCGATCTACTCGTCTGAGATCTGACGGCTCGAACTTATTCCGCTCCCGCCATGACTTCAGGCCTCCGGTGATTGATCTCCTTCGTCCATCTCTCTCGATCCAATGACCTTCGTTCATGATCACCTCAGTCATCCTCCGCTGCCCGACCAACATCCTGACCATTGATCCATCCCATCCAACGACCCATATGCCCCTGTACCTCACTTCCCATCAGTCACCCGGGGAGGAAAGTTGTTGGCTCTGTCAGTATTTGTGACAGTCGAAGAGTTGAACTGAAATAACGGAAGGCATGGTCGAAAGGGGAAAAACAACAACACGATGTAGCCGAACCAATAGAAATGGTCATGGAGTGTCGCTGGCATAAGCGAGCCACCTGACAGCGCGACGAAATTACCAGAATTTGGTCACTGTGTTTGTTAGGAAAGATACCTCTGGCTCATGTCTGTCTAGTTATGGAATCATGTAGTTAGAAGCTAGAGGGGATCGATTAAGACATCTCGAGCCTCAGAGAGCCCGAGAGCATTGTAAAAAAGCCTATAAATGGCTGAAAGTTAGAAGAAACAAGGATTCAACTTTCGGAGACGGTGGATACTCTATTCCTCCTAGCGTCTCATCTTCATTCCAGTAATACAAGCTTCTTTTGCTGTTATATGTTCAATCACCATCTTTCCCTCTGTTCTAAGCTTGCACCTGAATGGGTTATTCATGTTTTCTTCTCTGTCAAATGCTAGATAACTGTCATCTTATCTCTGCATTAATAAATTAGATTTGTAAGCTTCATTTACTTTCTGTAGCTAGCCATTCATATGTGTTTATGTATGTATCTGTTGGTACAGTCAGGATTCTCCATCTATTCATTGAATCTATAAACTATTGAGCATTATTGGTTGAAAGCCTTGTCAAGCTGAGGGTGTTCACGCATGTTTTGAGTGAAAATAGAGTTGAAACAGTCATCTGACTTGATCCAAACCCCAATCCATTCCAATAGTTCAGAGAACGATATTGAAGATTTATATGTTTCCAGGCATCTCCGAGCTACAACCTAGGAGAGCTTCTTGGAGTGCTAACATAATTGGCGTTGTTGCCGGGGAGAGGAGAATGAAGCTCATCTTCCCTGGGGGACGACACAGATCCAGCTTTGATGGAAGACAAAGTCTAGACACTATTTCGGTTGTAATCATCTATCTGGTGACTCTCTGGAGGACAAACCTCTTGGCGACTCCACTCCATAGTTCTGGTTCAGTTTGGGAGGCATACTCGGAGAAATCCTCAGAAGCCATAGGCTGATCGAGTACTTGACCCTGAAAATACCAAAAGAAAGAAAGGCATTGCAAAAAGGAGCACCAGGTTCAGGTAGTTCTAAACAATATTCTATATGTCTTCAAGAAAATCTTGTAATAGAACAAATACATGTTGAGAGTATAGCATCTAATACTAGCAGTGAAGAAAAAATCTCAGAGATTCATAGAGCTCCTTATTCTTTAGGTTCTCCTTCCATTCTAAGCCCAAAGGAAGCCTCTCCTCCTATCCATCAAACTCCTTTAGTCCTATCAGTCACTCCTCAACCCTTTGTCATTCAGACTTCCAGTACCCTTATAGCCACCATAGCTATGGCAGGTCCACAAGCACCTACCAAAATGGAAAGAATCATAGCTACTAGGTATGGACCTCTAGTACTGCCCACTCCTTTGAATGCCATGCCTACTGGAGAATATCAAAAGTATAGGCCTAAGTTCACTGGGACTGAAGGTGTTACAGCTGAGGAACATCTTGAATCATTCTATAGCTATGCTGATAACCTAGACATTAGTGAAGATGATGTATGAATGAGAGTCTTTGTCCAAAGTCTAGATGGAGAGGCTAGAAAATGGTTCAGAGAACTGACCCCAAGGTCTATAGCAGATATTGAGGCTTTAGATGATGCATTCCTAAAGCATTGGGGGGATAAGAAGGATCTACTCTACTACCACACCGAGTTTGGGAACTTAAAGAGGGAAAATGGTGAGTTGTTGTCCGATTTTAATAAGAGGTTTAACCACATGTACAACAAGATACTAGCTGAAGTAAAACCCACCACTACCTCTGCTAAACTCACCTATGCCAGTGCCTTTGATTCTGACTTCTATCTATTGTTGAGGGAGAGACGATGTGCTACCTTGGTTGATATGTAGGATGCAACCTTGGAAGTAGAATCAAACATCATGGCTGTAGAGAAGCTCAAGGGGAATGTCAATAGAAGGAGACAGAGGGGTGAATCTTCATCATCTTAAGATCCCAAGATAGATAAAATGACCAAGATGATAGAGTCATTAGCCTCTGAAATCTCCAAATTAAAGGTTGAGCAACACCGTGGGAAAGGAAGAGTTCCTAATACTTTTGCTCCCAGAAACCTAAATCCATATATAAGAGCTAATGAGTAGTTGCAAATTCTGCAAAGAAGCAAAGATGCCAATGAAGACCAAAGGGTGAAGACCCCTTTCCAGAATGTAGTCATGGAAGAAGAGAATTTTGAAGAAGATGATGAGATCCATTGTCTGGAAGACAAAGGTAGTGCCTCCTTTTTGACCTCAGCTGCCTATGAAAAGTCATTTTTCAATGACCAGATTAGCTAAGAGTGGGATGGTGGAGCTGTTTTGAAAACTGATGATCAACACAGATATGATCTGAGGTCAAAGATGAATAATGCCAAGGAAACTCCTATTCAGAGAGTTGTTATCCCTGTAATATAGCAAGCTAAAAAGCATAAACGACCGGCAGTTGATCCCATCATCCTCAAAGCTCCAGCTCATGAGGTAAGAGGCCTTGACAAGTCTCCTTCTCCTTTCAGTTTTGAATCAGAAATTTAGAAGCTAAGCATACCTATACCTCTGATTGAACTAGTGAAGAATGAGTCCTTCAAGAGATCTATCCTTGAGGCCCTTGAGCCTAAAGCCATCCTAGCCTCCACTGACTATGTAAATCTGCAAGACAACAAACCAGCTATCGTTCTCAGCCCAATGATCGAAAATTGTGATGACAGCTCCCCATCATTCTATGTCTCTTTGACTATTCATGACAAAATCCTTCACAACTGCCTTCTGGACACAAGAGCCAACCATAATCTAATGCCCAAGGCTGTCATGGATGAGTTGGGTCTTGACATTACCAAGTCTTATCATGACCTGTTTTATTTTGACTCTAGAAAAGTGAAATGTTTGGGATTAATCAAAGACCTAGCCATCACCTTGTCTCAGCTGCCCATGAAGAGCATGGTGATGGATATTGTGGTAGCGGATGTACCCCCAAGTTTGGCATGTTTCTCTCCAGAGGTTGGATCAGAGAAGCTCATAATCAGTGATGAAAGGAATCCCACTATTCATCCCATCTATGTTGTTGACACTGATTTTGGAGCCTATATTCTTCAGATTGAAGAATCCCAGTTGGCCTCCATGCAACTTAAGAAATAGGTTTGCCAGATCACAGAGGAAGAACGACCACAAATTTGGGACATGTTCATTGATGGAGCTTGCTCTAAGGAAGTTGCAGGGGCAGGTGTAGTCGTTGTGTCCCCCACACAAGAACGCATTCATTTATCTTTCAAGTTAACTTTTCAGGTCACAAATAACATAGCAGAATACGAAGCCTTGACATTAGGCTTAAACGCTACTAAAGAAATGGGCATCAAAGGTGTGAAGGTGTTTGGAGATGCAAACCTTATCATTCAGCAGGTCAACAAAACTTTCCAAGCAAAACATCCAAGGTTGAAAGCATACAAAGATGAGGTATGGAAGCTCAAGGACTCTTTTAATATTTTCAGCATTTCTTACATCCCGAGAATGAAGAACCATCTTGTTGATTCCCTTATTGTGTTTGCTAGCATGTTTATTCCTCCTTTGCCTCCTAAATTGACTTATGAAGTTCAGGTGAAATATATACCATCTCTGCTTGACAATGTCAAATACTAGAAATTTTTTGAAGATGATGATGAAATTAATAGGTTTTTACAAGTCATTGATGAATTTTCTGAAATGCACATTGACCAAGAAAACGAAACCATTGAAGAATGTAACCAGTCCAAGCTAAAGGACGAGATTGGTCAGGACAACATTGTTCAGCTACCTAGTAACCATATACCCAAAGGATTGGTGCCCCTAGAGAAGCTGTTTGATCATAATGATGTACCTTATAAGACTACCAAAAAAGAAAATGAGTCTGTTGTTCATAAACATAATGTAGGGAGTCTAGCCCATCGAAAGTACATAAATCTGTCCACTCACTTGTCTTCTGCCCAAAATTCCGAGTATTGCACCCTGATAAAACAATTTGCTGATATTTTTGCTTGGGAGTACAGTGATCTTAAGACCTATGACACCAACATCATCCAACATAAGATTCCACTGGAGAAGAACACCATCCCTTTTAAGAAGAAATTAAGAGCTATCAGCCCTCTCTTATTGCCTTTGATTGAAAAGTAAATCAAGAAGCTATTGGATGCCAAGATCATAGTTCCCCTAAGGTATTCAAAGTGGATAGCTAACCTTGTGGTAGTAAGAAAGAAGAATGGAGAAATCAGACTTTGTGTTGACTTCAGGAATCTGAACAAATGCTCTAAAAGAGACAACTACCCCCTGCCTAAGATGGAACACTTGTTGCAAAAAGTTTTAGGGGCTAGAGTCATGTCTTTCTTAGATGGATTTTCGGGTTACAATCAGATTGTTGAACATCCACAAGATTAGGAAAAGGCCGCCTTCACTACTCCTTGGGGCACTTTCATGTACTCCAAGATGCCTTTTGGATTGATGAATGATGGGGCTACTTTTCAGAGGGCCATGGACATAGCCTTTTTGGGAGAGAAGGAGAAGTTTGTCCTTATTTACCTTGACGACATAACAGTATTTTCCAGCAGTCACAAGGACCATTTGCAGCATTTGAAGAAGGTGTTTCTAAAATGCAGACGGTTTGGAATTTCTATGAACCCAAAGAAGTCACAGTTTTCTCTAGAAGAAGGCAAGCTCCTGGGACATATTGTTTCTGTTGAAGGTGTGAAGATCTATCCAGCGAGAGTTCAAGAAATTCAGACATTGTCCATCCCAAGGTCAAAAAGGGACATTCAATCATTCCTGGGAAAGATTAACTTTGTCAGGAGGTTTATTCCAAACTTTGTAGAGCTAGTGAAGCACATCACTTCCATGCTGAAGAAAGGATCAGAAATAAAATGGACAGATGGTGCAAGAAGCTCTTTTGAAGCCATCAAACAAGCTATCATGGAAGCTCCCACTCTAATCAGCCTAGATTATACCAGGGAGTTTCATATCTTATCTTTTGCCTCTTATGATACACTTGCAGTAGTTCTATTACAGAAAAACGATGAAGGCGTAGAACACCCTGTGGCCTTTTTCAGCAAAACTCTAAGGGACGCTGAACTAAGGTACGACCTTGTTGAAAAACAAGCTTATGCTCTCATAAAATCTTTAAAGGCATTCAGAATTTATATTTCGCATTCCAAAGTGGTTGTGTATGTACCTTCAGCCTCAGTAAAAGATGTCCTAACTCGGCCAGATATTGATGGAAAGAGAGCTAAATGGATTGCAAAATTCATAGAGTTCAACATAGAGGTGAAGCCCACCAATCTTGTCAAAGGCCAAGGCATGGCTAAGCTTATGGCTGAGGAAAATTGCAATTTTTTAGACATAAATTGTATAAGTTCAAATTGAGATGGTGAGCGGATAGAGGAAGCAGCAGAAGAGCAAGAGCAGAATCAGTCTTTGGTTGAAAATCTAACCACCTGTGAATGGTATTCTAATGTAGTTCATTTTTTGCAGAAGCTAGAAGTCCCTCCAGGGCTTAGCTCAAGTCAAGCCCGGGCCATTAAGCTTAGATCAACCAAATTCTGCATTAATAAAAACCTGCTTTATTGGAAAGACCCATCAGGGATCCTCTTGAGATGTCTAGACAAAGGACAATTTGTGGAAGTCATGCACTAGTTCCATTCTAGCATCTGTGGAGGGCATCATTATTGGAAAACCACAACCCACAAGATCTTGAGAGTTGGGTATTATTGGCCTACTCTGTTCTCTGATGTGTTTTCTTTTGTGAAATCTTGTGACAAATGTCAGAGGTTTGCAGGAAGACAACAGCTAAAATTTCTGCCCTTGAAGCCAATACACGTCAATGGTCCCTTCCAACAGTGGGGCTTGGACTTCATAGGTGAGATCAATCCACATTCCAGTGGCCATCACAAATGGATCTTGGTAGCCACTGATTATTTTACCAAATGGATTGAGGCTATACCCACTAAAAATGCTAATCATCAGGTTATCATAAAGTTCTTGAATGAGAATATTTTCACTAGATTTGGTTGCCCAACCAAACTAGTCACTGATAATGGAGCAGCTTTTAGGGCAGAAGAATTGGTGGACATGTGTGAATCCATGGGCATTCAATTGGTTCATTCTACCTCATATTATCCTCAAGGCAATGGCCTGGCAGAATCATCTAACAAAAGTCTTGTAAGGATAATCAAAAAATTGTTGGAGGACAACAAAAAGAGTTGGGATTCCAAGTTGAATTTTGCACTATGGGATTACAGAGTTACCAACAAGAATTCCATAGGAAATTCTCCATTTAAGCTGGTTTATGACGTTGATGCTGTTTTTCCTATCCAGTTGATTCTCCCTGTGGCAAAATTCTTGCAAGAAGAACAGGATGAAGAGAACGACATGGTGAGGCGAATGAGTAACTTGGTTGAATTACAACAGATCAAAGAACAACTGGTTGAGAAGTCAAGAATTCATCAGAAGAAAATCAAAGAAACCTTTGATAGAAAGGCAAAAATGGACAGTTTTCAGGTTGGTGATTGGGTTCTCAAATGGGATGCATTAAAGGAAAAGAAGGGAAACCATGGTAAATTTGATTCCTTATGGACGAGACCGTTTCTCATTGCTCAAGTTCAGATGAATAATACATTCATTTTGCACAATTTGGAGGGGGAAGGTGTTTTTGATGGCCCAGTCAATGGGCGGTTTTTTAAACTTTACTTCATATGATGCTTTAAGGCCTTAATATTGTAATAGGTTTTTTCAGTTTTTGTTTTTTATGCAAATAAACTCCATGCCCAATGGAACACTAGGAGATAAGTTTGTTTTGGTTGTTGCTGGAAAGGCAGTAATTTGCAGTTCTTGAAACCTCACAGGGAGGCTTTCATCCCCAGAAGGAGCCAGTGTTAGCCCTGAGATGCAGCGCTGCTATTTTTACGGAAATGTCCCCTGTTTTAGCTCCGATGGTCCATGTCTCCTCTTGCTCTGCTTTGGCCATAAGCCGGACTTCAAAAATTATACACCCATGCTCATAAATATCGGTGGGTCTGCTCTCTGTTCATCTCTTTTCCGCTGTGATCTCCATTCTCCGATCTCCGATCAGATCGATCTTCGCTGTCCATTTCATTCGTCGATCCAACGGCTATTGCGCATCACTTAATCGCCCATCGGCGTATCACAGTTCCATCGCACTGTCTGCCAACCCTTCACCTCTGCGATTAACGATTAGATCTTGACCGTTGATCTGAACTCGATCCGACAGTTGTCGCTTAGCCAATCAAATCAACTTGCACGATGATCCTCAACCGTCAATCTTCCTCCATCATATCCGATGGTTCACAATGATTTCGGGTGAGCAACAAGCGAGAGGGATACCCACCCGATAAAAGCGGTTTCTCCTCTCTCCTCCGCTGCTACGTGGCGTGCGATGAATGGCATCGGGCGGACTCTGACTTTTACCGCTTACCACCCGATGACTGCCCGATAGAAACCATTTTCGCTCAAATGAAACTGCTCCCGGGCGTTATCTTTCAAGCACCTCCACCACCCGATAGCCGTCCGATCTACCCGTCTGAGATCTGACGGCTCAGACTTATTCCGCTCCTGCCACGACTTCAAGCCTCTGGTGATTGATCTCCTCTGTCCATCTCTCCCAATCCAACGACCTTCGTTCATGATCACCTCAGTCATCCTCTGCCACCCGACCAACATCCTGACCGTTGATCCATCCTATCCAACGACCCATATGCCCCCATACCTCACTTCCCATCAGTCACTTGGGGAGGAAAGTTGTTGGCTCTGTCAGTATTTGTGACAGTTGGACAGTTGAACTGAAATAATGGAAGGCATGGCCAAAAGGGGAAAAACAATAGCACGATGTAGCCGAACCAACAGAAATGGTCATGGAGCGTCACTGGCATGAGCGAGCCACCTGACAGCGCGACAAAATTACCAGAATTTGGTCACTGTGTTTGTTAGGAAAGATACCTCTGGCTCATGTCTGTTTAGTTATGGCATCATGCAGTTAGAAGCCAGAGGGGATCGATTAAGACATCTCGAGCCTTAGAGAGCCCGAGAGCATTGTAAAAAAGCCTATAAATGGCTGAAAGTTAGAAAAAACAAGGGTTCAACTTTCGGAGATAGTGGATACTCTATTCCTCCCAGCATCTCATCTTCATTCTAGTAATACAAGCTTCTTTTGTTGTTATATGTTCAATCGCCATCTTTCCCTTTGTTATAAGCTTGCACCTGAATGGGTTATTCATGTTTTCTTCTCTGTCGAATGCCAGATAACTATCATCTTATCTCTGCGTTGATAAATTAGATTTGTAAGCTTCATTTACTTTCTATAGCTAGCCATTCATATGTGTTTATGTATGTATCTGCTGGTACAGTCAGTATTCTCCATCTATTCATTGAATCTATAAACTATTGAGCATTAGTGGTTGAAAGCCTTATCAATATGAGGGTGTTCATGCATGTTTTGAGTGAAAATAGAGTTGAAACAGTCATCTGACTTGACCCAAACCCCAGTCCATTCCAATAGTTCAGAGAACGATATTGAAGATTTATATGTTTCCAAGCATCTCCGAGCTACAACCTAGGAAAGCTTCCTGGAGTGCTAACAGGAGCCATAGTATCAGTTCTTGTATTTGTTTCACCCTTTGTACCACCACTTTTTAGCCCTGATAAATTTCTACGGTCATTTCCCAGACTACTTTGACGTTTGCCATTTTGTTTGCCTATCGACGTCTCATTAAGCTTGGCTCTCTCCCCTAAATCTACCAACTTGTCATCTTGGGTAGTCATCCCAAAACTATAAATACCATTTTGTACCTACAATCAAAAGTCATCATCAATGGACTAATAGAACTCGATAGTATGGACTTCAAAAGAGAAACTTCCAAACATTCTTAATATGCCCGTACCTCAACTATGCTTATTCCAGGCCCTTCAAGGATCAATCTACGAGTTAGCATTGGCGTTTGGAGTTTCTGTTTGTCAATAAGTGGAGATTCTCTCATATTCTATAACTGTGCTACTTCTGCTTCTTTACTCACCAACGCCTTTCAAACTGTCTACCTGCAAGTAAGGAAAAGGATAAAAGCTTAAATCTGAAACAATATATGATATTTTTAATGTATGAAATAAATTGTTTGTAGAAAAAATGATGATAAATGCAAGGTTCGCAAACTTCTTCACTTTCTCTATTCAAATGGACATACCTGCTCTTTAAGCTCACAAACTTCTCCACTTTCTTTATTCAAACGTGTAGCACCAAGTTCAACATAGGACACCTATTCAATGAATTTAAGGGTACTTATTGTCTCTCCATATGAATCCGGTTCAGGACTTATGTGCAAAAACATCAGAGTTTTTTCCTTGCCTGCTGGTGTATGGATTTGCATTATTCACAATGTCAAATAATAAATTTGAAAGAATGATCAAACATAAAGGAGAAAGTATGACTTTTTAAGGATTTGGTAAGCTTTATAACCTAATGAATCCTGAAGCAATTGAGTCAATTTTCTATTTCGATATGGCACATGCGAATTCCTCTGTGCCAATGCTGCAATAACATCTCCTAGAGATGAAAGGGAGTTGTTTATGTATTGTGCCTCCTTCAAACGATCTCCAGTTACTTCAGATTTATCCACCCTCTCACTGCCAGCAAGATCTACTAAATTAAGGCATCTATGAAGGTTTCACCCAGAAACACGATCTGTACCTTGCACATGCACAGGCAACACACTGCAAAGAACACTATTAGCAATGTACACCTTCAAACAAATTACTAAAAATGAAGATGTTTTAGGATATGTTAGATGTTATAGAAATGGTCCTAAGCTCTCAAACCTGTGAGAACGATTATTGCGGTCATTTAGCACAGTATAGCTAATAGTGCGATTCTTTTGGCCAAAATTCATCAAATCCAAAACATCAGAACTTTCTTTAACATGCATAAGTATAACATCTGGTACATTAAATCCCTTATGACCATTATTTCGAATATCTAATGTGCAGTAAGTATAACATCTGGTACATTAAATCCCTTATGACCATTATTTTGAATATCTAATGTGTAGGTAATTAAGGAATTAGTCTACATAACATGACTTTTCTATACTGAAATCTCATGAACAACATCAAAATTTAAATAAAAACATGACAAAAGGATATTTCTTGCTTGAGGTGTATGATCCGAGAAGATCCCTCACTTGTTCATTGTATATCTCTATTATTTGGACAAAGACATCATACACCATTAAATCTTTCCTCTTTTGAGACAAGTTGAAGAGGTCACTGAGTGCTCTATAGTTGATTCCCATCTCCTTTTCAGAAGCACATGTTGGACTGAATTGAAGCGCGGGTCAAACATATTGATTTCCATATGCATAATCGTGTTGGTTACTTTGCAGCTCCCCCTGTACTACCCCCAATCCCCCTCCTTGATATGTTGATGTTAGTTCTGGTTTCTTTTTTGTTTACTTCTAGTATGATACGGCTGGAATGTCTTTCAGAAATAATGGTTGTAAAATGTCTTCTATGGTATTCTCTAGTCCCTAATCTCAACAAGTATGGTCGGAATGAGAGAGCGGGGATTGTTGAGACTAATTTTGTAAACTATGCCTTCTTGAAAATCTAATGAAAGTCCTTTTGATCAACAAAAAAATAAAATTAAGTAATATAGCAAAGAAATGAAAACATTAAATCATTAAATATCATTTGGAAGAGATGAAAAAACAAAAGGGTGAAGAAGAAGTGTGTTTCCTCGCATCAATCATTATGAAAGTATTAATACATTGTTTGATGATGTTATTTAAGAAGTGTCCAATGCTAAGAAGGGTTGATTGGATGACCTTGGAAAGATCTTGTAAATGATCAAGATAAGTTCTTCTGATGTTTGAGCTGAATGAGAAGATCTAGTAATATGACATGTGTATCCAAATTACACTTTGATCAAGATTGCAATAAGAATGGGTACTCCTATGCATCTATGTGATGATGTATACATAAAATTTTAAAGATTCTTACTTATCTTATCTTAGAATCCAAGATAAATCTTATTCAATTTCAAAGTACTATTTAATAATACATTTACAAAAACGTCAATAAAAAATTATATTAAAATACCCATACATATATATTAAATATTAAAAAAATCTAATTATAAAAATAAATCTTAAAAATTATAATATTAAAATATATGTGAAAAATTTAATATGATTTCAATGTTTAACCCCTTGATTTTTACTAACACACGGAAAATATCTGATGTCAAAAAGTTTTTATCTGCAAATATTTTTAAAATAATTTATATTATAAAATTCTAAATAAATAATTTTTTAATCTATTAAAAAAATAATTATATATATTCAATAAACAAGAAAAAAAATTTCACCATCATGTTTTCACCCACCAATTTTATTACAGAAATTTACCAAGTTTTTAGGATACGAAGACTTGATCACCACTAAGCAACACTGAAGTGTATTACTCGTTAATTTACATAGGTATAGCGATATACAAATATTAGTATTATTTTATTATTGTGTTTGTTATTTTTTTTTTTGTTAAAAAAATTGAATCAGACTCTTCATCTATATTAACTACAAAGGAAGGAAAATACAAATATATTCACTTCAAAACCAACATTTAGAAAATAGTGTTGATTTAAGTTGGAAAAGAATAACTCTTATTTATCAGGCATAGAACACAACATTTCAAAACAATTATTGAGCATGTGAAACTCATAACATCAACCAAAACAAGTGGTTTAGTTCAGTTGTACACTAGTAAATTGCAAAACATACAGCTAAGTTATAATTTCAGATTTATCAATTGAACTTCACAATATTAAGATGTATATAAAAATTAACAAGTGCACAACATTTGAACTTTAAATATATTAATTTTTTTTTATAAAAAAATGGATATAATAGTAAATTTATAAATTTTATACTGAAATAAAGCTTCAAATTTATCATCTTGATGTTAAGCTTATCAAATATACATCTCAAATATCGAAGCACTTTATCAAATATACCTCCAAATATCAAAACATTCATTTAGATTGTAAAATTTCGACATCGTAAAAGAGGTTACAAAAATTTGATTATGGGGAAATATATATATATATATATATATATATATGTTACTCTATTTGTTTTAAATAAAACAATCTTAAACACAAAGATATGTACCTAAAGATTTTTATGATATAAAAATAAAACATTTAGTTTATGAGATGATTTCTATGCTGCTTCTTTTCTAAAGAAGAAAAATACTCACTGTAATGGAAAACCAATGTTCACAAAGTTTATGAGATTATTATAACCTGATGGAGCTTTTAGAAAATTTCCCAACCAAATTCATTTGTTGCTTTAAAACAAGACTAAAACTCACTGTAATGGAAGACCAATGTTGATAAAGGAATGTTTTCTAACACCTCACGCTACAAAAAATGAGTCAGTGTCGAATGAATCACAAATGTGAGAGCTACTTAGGCCATGCAAGAAGTTTCAAATAAAACAAAACCATTTCAACAAATAGAATAAAATGCAATTCAAAAGCCCACCATTACAACGAATTCGCTCCAGCTCCATGCTTCACGGAATTTCATACCATTATAAAAAACCAATCACCATCGTTAACAGAATTTATAAGACTAGTTCGAACTTCTAAAAGTTGATTCCATAAAGCATGGAATTTGTTTATTTCCATTCAAAAAAACTACAATATATTAATTTCCATTCAAAGTTACACATTACACAGAGTACAAGTCTAAAGTAGAGTACATGTCTAAAGTTTAATCTTTTTCATTTGAAGTTACTAGTTATAGATCAAAAGATTATACTTGTGCTAGACGAAAAAATTTGGAATATCCTTTTTATCTAAATTCAAGGATATTGTACATCCCATCACAACCAGGTCCCTACAAATCAGGGCATATATTCGCATTTGGCCCCGCCCCACTGGAGAAATCAAACCCTAAAATAAAAATAAAAAATGTCAGCCTAACTCCCAACCTAAAAAGGAGAAATCACTATAAATAATAAGAAAGGAACTTCAGTTCATCTCCACTCATTATGTTACAAGTTTACACTACATCATTTCAATAATTTTAGGAAACCCTGGAACAGAACATTAGTATAGTGTCATTTTCAGACCAATACTACACTAAAATTAGATTCAGAACATCTAAAGTACAATATAGAGATTAAAAATTCATACGTGATCTGCTTCTAAATAAAGTCAACAGCTTTCTAATAAATATAAAAACTCAAAGTCACAGTGCTTGCGTAGAATTATTTAAGGAAACCATTAAACATATAAATATAAAAAATCAAAGTCACAGTACTTGCATAGAATTATTTAAGGAAACCATTAAACATAAAAGAGGTTCAGTCATTGTGAGAAAATCACCACCATAAATGAGACTCAGAAAACACCTACAGATCAAAAATTAAGTATTCTCTACATCCAAATGAGGCAAGCAACGTTCTATGAAATATAGCATGATATTCAAATTAACAGAAGGCAGGCTTTGCCCAGCCAGTGACCTACCATCTGCCAAAATATATGTGCAACTTGTTGGCCAGGGAAAAATAGAGAGGGCCGACATCATTGCCCTCACAAAAACTCACTGTCACTTTGCACTGTAGCTCAGCAGACATCAACTTGTAAATTTATGATTAGGTCAACCCATCTTCATCTGTACATTCCCCAAGTTTAGTATTTCTTTTCCCCATGGCGAACTCGGCCATGCAACACTATTCTCATGGCTCCGAGTAAAAACCACTGAAGTCCCCAACTTCTACAAATATGAAAAACAATCAAAATAAAATTACGAATTCATCAAAGGATCAATTCCTGCGAATGACGAAAAAGCTAAAACTGTGAATCCATTACTTGACAAGCTCATTCACCCAACCTACATCTGGTGACTCAACTGATGAAGAAGAGTCCTGATTGAGATTTTCTCTCGTAAGCCTTGTGTATATCTTTGCCCTCAAGTCTTTACCAGATTCGACCCTCTGAACAGGCTCTTCAAACCCGTCACCCACATCCTTTGCGGTTTCTGAGTGAGTTGGTGTGCAGGGGAGGCTTTGAATGACACAATGTCGAAGGTTCGAAACCCTTGGAGATCCATGCCCACCGCCACCATTGACCATTTGGGGTTGAAATTGCAGCCCTGAAGGTATAGAGGATTCCTTCATCCTCAAACTCTGCAGTGAATTAATAAGCTCCACCATTGGCTGCAGCTGGGAAGTAGTATCAGATAAATTCATAAGCCTTGGGCTTGCCAACCCCCTTGAGGCTTCAGAAGGCATTGAGGCAATTCTCTCTACATGACAACGATGTACCTCCCCTTTGCCAGAGGCTTCATCATCATGTTGAGAATTGCAACCAGACTAAACAGAGCAAAAAACACTTTGCAGAAAATTGATGTTTTGGTTTCTTGGTTGAAGCTGACTGAAATTTTCTCTATGCTCTGTGACGAGGGTCGCTCTGCACATCAGCGATGATCGAAACTGGTTGCTCTATGCTCTGTGACAAGGGCCGCTCTACACGTCAACAATGATTGAAATTGGACCGAAGATAATTCACAGTGCAGGGAACTGAGAAACATGAACGATAACACAAGTAAAATTCCAAATGTAATTTGACCCGACAAGGAGTCTGTTTAACAGCGTCATGGGCAAATAGTGGTTGCTCGTGCAACGAAAATTTCTGCAGGTGCATTTCCTATTTTGCAGGACCGCAGGCCAGATTTGCGGAGAACACGAGCCAAATGTGAAGCTGAGCCTAAAAAATTATGTGCCAAGTGTTAAAATAATTATATGCCAGATGTCAAACTGATATCAAAAGTGTAGACGAACAGATTGATTAAAAAAAAGGCCAATTGGCCTTTTTTTAATCAATCTGTTCGTCTACACTTTTGATATCAGTTTGACATCTGGCATATAATTATTTTAACACCTGGCACATATTTTTTAATTAATTTTTTTTTAATATAACTTTAAATTTTAATTAATTAATTAATTTTTTTAATAAAAATATTAATTTTTTTTTAATAATTTTTTTTAATATTTAAATTCTTAATTTAATTTTTAAAATTTTAATTAATTAATTAATGATAATATGAATAAGAATAAGAATAATAAACTTATTTTAATGAATATTCTTATTCTGTTTCTTTAGTTTTAATATATTTTATACACTTTAACTTCATTAATTCTCATAATATTATTATTATTACAAATTGCTTTTATTTTAATTAAAAAAATGTATATGAAATGGTTAATTCTTAATAGCGCGTTTATAATTAAATATTATTTTAAAAACATTCTCGATTGTTTTTATATATTTTTAAAATATAATAATGTAATAATATTGGATGACATTAGGTTGACTTATTTCAATAATTTATATATATATATATATATATATATATATATATATATATATATATATATTATTTTAAAATAAAAATATTATTATTATTATTTTATTGGACTTTTTTAATATTAAGCAAAGTCTTGTGGTAGAAATCACATAAGATAATTACTTATGACGTGATTTTTTTTAATATTATAATAATGATTTTTTTTTAATCAAAGTAAAAGTAAGGAAATTTTAAAATTTCATAATATAGTATTAATTTTATAGCCATGGTAAAATGGTTTTATCTTAGACTACTTCATTAACGTCACATCATGAGTTATTTAATTTAATTTAAATATATGTCATTCTGAATTTGTATCGTCCTATAATTTCATAGAGTGATATTAGTGAATACTTTTCACATTGTTAAAATCACGACTAAGATGGTTTATCAAAATTATTATTTGACTAGCCTAGATCCATCTTAACTCCTGATCTATCAAGCACCGAGAGGGATCAAACCTCTCAAGGTGCAAACCTCAATGCATCTAGTGCAAGCAATCAAATATCATTAGAAATCAACATCTAAACTAAAATCAATGCATCTATTGCAAGCAATCAAATATGATAAGAAAACACCATTTACACTGAAATCAATGCATCTATTGCAAGAAATCTTCTTCCCTCTCTCCCCCCTCCATCTATATCTATATCTCCCTCCATCTCTCCTTCTTTGTCTCTCTCTCTCAATCCCCCAAACACACACGCTCTCTCACTCCATATCTATCAATATCTCTGTCTCTCCCTCCCTCTCTCCATCTCTCTCTTCTTCCCTCCCTTCACTTTCCATCTATATCTCTATCTCCCTTTGTCTCTATATATCACCCCCAAAACATACACTCTCTTTCTCCAATATATCTATCTATCCCTCCCTCCTCTCTCTCTCTCTTCCCCTTCTCTCCCTCTCCCCCGCTTCTATCTCTCTTCCCTCCTACTGTCCTCTTTCCCTCTCTCTCCATCTTCCTTATCACTCCCCCTCTCTCTCTCCACCTTTCTCTCCCTATTTCTTTCTTCTTACCTCTCTCTCTCTCACCCTCCAACTCCATCTCTCTTTCCCTACCTCTCTCCACTCTCTCACATCCTCTCTCTCTTCCTTCCTCTCTCTCTCTCTCTCTTCACCCTCCAACACCGTTACTATAACCCTCCCTCTCTCCTCTCTCCTTCTCTCCCCCATTCTCTCCATCTCAAATTCTTTCTCTTTATCTCTCCCCGAAACATACAAACTCACTCTCCATCTCTCCCTTGTCAGTCCCTCTCTCTCTCTCCACTTCTCACTCTCTATGTATTTATTCTTCCCTCCCTCTCTCCTCCTCTATCTCAAGTTCGCTCTCTCGTACTTCCTCTCTCTCCCTTTCTCTCCTACCTCCCTCTCTCTTCCCCCATATCTCTCTCTCTCTCCCCCTCTTTGCCCTCTAATCCTCTCTCTTCCCCCATCACTCTCCTCCTCTCTCTCAAGTCATGTATCTCGTTCTTCCTCTGTCTCCCTTTCTCTCCTACTTCCATATCTCTTCCCCCATCACTCCCTCTCTCTCTTTCTCTCTATCTCCAATTATGTTACTATATCCATCCCTCTCTCCTTCTCTCTCCTTCTCCCCCTATCTCTATCTCTCCTTTTTTGTCTCTTTATCTCATCCATAAACATACACTCTCTCTCTCCATCTCTCCCTTCTCACTTCCTATCTCTGTCCACTTCTCACTCTCTATCTCTTTCTTCTTCCCTCCCTCTCTTCCCCTACAACTCCATTTGTGATATCCCCAGTAAATTGTAAATATTTAATTTACTGCATACTAAACAAACTGAACATTATCATAAGTTATATAATTATCAATTTAGGTTAAGTTATGTGGAAAATGGAATGACAGTTATATGTAAATATTTTTTTTACATGTCAAGTAGTTAGGTTGGTAGTTACCTGTTCCTAACTAATTTCTTGAAGATTTATTCTCAAGAAAAGATCAAGAGGATACGAGTATCTGAGATCAAAGAAAAGAACGAGGATGAGGATTGAAAAGGGAATTCTGCGCTGAGATGTCATGTAGTTTTCTAAAGCTAAGTCTGGTTTGGACCAGATAGTTGAAAAAGAGAGATTGTAGTCTCAAAAAGATAGTTCCTGCATGTGAGGAACAGCTTGGGGGGAGACAAACTGGTTACAGCTCGGGGGGAGACAAGTTGGTTACGACGGTCTCATGATTGGGAGGAAGAAAGCAACAAAAGTTAAGGTTCGGTAGCAGACCTTTGCAAATATTCAGATAAGTAAAATCTCGTGTTGTATAGGTACAACAATTATTATATTAATGCAGGAATCAGTGATTCAATTAATACATGGTTTACTTTAGACATAAACGGGAGAAATCCGTATTGCTCTGTTCTTTTAAATAAATAAAAAAGAGTATAAATTGTTAACAAGAATAGTTCCTACTACCCCATTCAAGAATTGAAAGCCTAGTTTCTTAACAAGAATTATTTCCTACTACTCTGTTCGAGAATATAAACCATATTTGGTTAATGAAGGAATTCCATACTGTTCTGTGGAAAAAGAATAAACTACTTAATTCTAACATACGTAATAGCTATATAGGAAAACATCAAATAATAACCTTCATTATGGAAGAACACCATTCTGACTTTAGTGAGTTCCTAAAGGAAAAGAATAGAATAACCTTGTTTAAGGTTGTCACAATATGGTAGTAAAGAACATAACAAAGTTTCCATACAATTAAGAAATACCATAAACAAAATACTACAAAACATTGATAGCACAACAGGGGTTAAGCATTACAACTGTATTTAGCGAAAAACCATTAGTACACTCGGAATGAAAGCGTAGTTCCAAACCAGATAAGGGTTCAAAACCCTAATGGCCACCCCAAATACGAAAATACAGTCATGAAGGTTTGCAAATCATTATAAAACTGGGTATAGCACCACTTCTATTAAGCTATAAAAGATGAACTTGAATCTAGCCATAGACCAATTAATAATCACGACATCGACCAGAGGAAAACAAATCTACAACAGACTATGAAACATGGAAGGAAAATCTGGAAAAAATAACCAGTGAATAAAATTTTAATATAAATATATAAATACAACCAGATTCAAGAGGGCTCGTCTCCATGGAGAGAAGCCTGCCTCTCCATAATTCCAGTTCTACTGAAGCATAAAAGGGAAACCCAGCTTCGACTCAAGTTCGAGTAAAAAACCCCAGGGCCTACCTTCCAAAACATGTTAACCAAACATCGACTGAAATAATTCAACAGATGTTTAAGGAAAAGACTAAGTTCGTATAAAACTACAAAATAAGTCCATTAATAGCCTTGAGACAAGGTAACAATCTTAACGAGAAGTTTTGACAACTGCAACAGACCTTACATTATCATCTAAAGACTAGGTGGAATGCCTCTCAGCTAAACATTGTACCCGATAGCTAGGCATGGCTTCTTTCCTCTAGGAATTGCCGGCTGAATCCGAGGCTCGAACCCTAGCTTCTGTTCCAATTTCGTGATGAAAACCTCCAAATCTGACCTGGGCAGAAAATCGCAGAGTTATAAACCATCAACAATTAAGAAATTAAGAGGTAAGCCATAAACCATGTAAATATACCCAAATTTCTTTACCTAAGAGAAATAGGGATCCAAGATGTCTCCTCGTAGCTGAGCACTGACAGAGACGCTGGAATTCTGCCATGGACAGAACCAACAGAGTTAAATGCATTGACAAGTGGGAAAGGGCTGCAAGCGAAGCACAAAACCACCATGTCATAAGGTAGTCGCTCTCACCTGTGCAAAAGAATTCCAAAACCCTTGACGAAGAAATACTGAGGAGATAAGACCGCAGCAAGGCATAAGAGGACTCAATCAACCCTTACCGTCCGATGCACACCCGATGCAAAGCAAGCAGGAACACCGTGGATGAGGAGCATTCACCGAGGCCAATAGGGCCAGCTGGAGCACAATGGAAGACTCCAGACCTTGGGCGGTCATGTCGCCCGAAAGAAATTAAATGCAGTGGTAAACAGTTCGCTGAAAATTTAAAATAACGGAGGGTTATTGTTAAGGCAATACACGACATTAATTTACCAACTTTGTATAGTTAGATGTGTATTGTATTAACTTAATGATTCGAAATATAATAAGCTCAATACTTATGCTAAATATTGAAATGAAAGGGTAAAGGTAAAGTGACACCATCATATTGATAATTGAATTTGTTACTATCACCAAGAATGTCTTGTCACGTAATTTTTTTTTGTTTTACTATTTATGATACATGGATGTGTGACATGTGGTATCAGAGCACTCAGGTTGCAAAGCTCAGACCTATGGAATATAAGTAAATAACAATATTTGTGATGTGCACAAAGAGAAAGCAGTCAACATGAGGAGGACGAGAATTCCACCACACAGACTCGTGACAGGAACAAGACCAACATCCTATCAAGAAACCAATCATGAGGTATGGGTACAGTTGGGGGAAGAGCCGCACAATACCAATATTGCAATCATGGAAACAGTACAAGAACTGAAGGATGAGATGGCCCGGTTACGAGCAGATAATGAAAGTCTGATGCAGGAGCAGAAAAGATCATGAAGAGTCTACCTGATAGACAGAATCAACGACAACCAATTCCCAATCCTGAGCATGGGAACATGACTGGCAAACAAGAATTCCGAATCAATAATGTAGAAACAGAAGGTGGCGAAGAGAATCATGAGGAAGAATCTGATAATGTCTTAGAACATAAAACGCAGAAAAAATTGAAAATAGTGCTGCAAGCAGAATTTTGGAAAATAAAACCCCCCCTCTTTGATGGTGAATATGAAGAGGCAGTTGAAACCTGGCTCATCAATATCAATAAGCATTTTCAGCTGTATGAATACGATCATAATCTAAAAGCTCGTCTGGCCATCTTTCAGCTGCAAGGAAAAGCCACCTTGTGGTGGGAGGAGGTGAAAACAGTTCGTGGAGCAAATGAGCGGAGTATAACTTGGGAAAAATTTCAAAAGTACTTTAAGGAGAAGTATTTAACTGAAAGATTTTATGACAAAAAGGCGAAGGATTTTCACAATCTTCGCGTGGGACTATTGTCTATGGATGAATTCATAGCAAAATTTACGTCCTTTCTTTGGTATGTTCCTTACATACGGGAAGAAAAGGTGAAAGTGCAGTGATTTATCAGTTGTCTGTCACTGTTTATGAAAGAGTGTCTCGAGTTTGATAACCCGAAAACCATGGACGAAGTTATACGAAAAGCTCAAATATGTTATCAGCAAACAAGCAAAAGGGAGATATGGGGAAGAGATGGGATGACAAAAAGGGGATTAAGTTCACCCCTAACAGAAAGGGAAATAAGGCCACAGTCAGCAAGGGACCCTATAAAGGGCAAGAAAATAAGAAAATGAATAGAAATAAGCCCAGATTCAAACTTCCAAGTGAGTCCAAAACAAATGACCAGTCGGGCAGAACTGAAGTGGAATTAGCTGCTAGACCTCTAGTACAATGCTGGGGATGTGGAGGACCACATTATGTCAAAAACTGTCCACACGACAAAGGAACAAATTAGATTGCATAGATTCAAGAAGCATCTACCGTGGGAGAAGTGGCAAGGAGTATTCCTAAAATCAATTCTGCCCTTGAAGACCATCAAGCGGAATACCAACCAACCATGATAGAATTTGAAGGTAAAGTCTTCGACCAAACTATATCTATTTTAATTGATCCAGGAGATACTTTGAGCTATATTAGTCCCAAAGTAGTAGAACAATGTTGTTTGCAAGTTGTTAAGTTTAAAAATCCTTGGTTAGTACAACTAGCCACGGGAGCAAAAAGAAGGGTGTTGGCCAAGGTTAGCAACTGCCCCCTAAAGTTAGCAGGTCAGTCTATTATGGAAGAATTGAATGTGTCACCCCTAGGATCGTATGATGTCCTAATAGGAATGGACTGGTTGGAAAAACATTGGTCCCTCATTAACTGTGAAACCAAAACTATTAACTATATGGATGAAGAGGAAAAGAGGCAGGAAATTCAGGGCATACTAAGACCACTGAAATTAAGACCAGTAACAACCTCTCAATTAGCAAAAATGTATTAGGAAAGGCTACCAGATTTATGCAATACAGATAGGATATACTAATTCAAAGGAGAAATCCATTTCTTTAGAAAATAAACCTGTGGTGCAAAATTTTCTGGATGTGTTTCTTGAAGAAATTCCGGGACTTCCTCCAAAGAGGGATATAGATTTCACCATTGAGTTGATTTCGGGAGATGCCCCGGTATCCCAAGCCCCTTATCGAATGAGCATACCGGAGTTAACAGAATTAAAGATGCAGCTACAAGAGCTGCTTGATAAAAAGTATATCCGCCCAAGTGTATCACCTTGGGGAGCTCCGTTGCTTTTTGTTAAGAAGAAGGATGGGACCTTGCGAATGTGCATGGATTACCATCAGTTAAATAAATTGACCATCAAAAATAAATACCCTTTACCTTGAATAGATGAGTTGTTTGATCAAGTGAAATGTGCGACTGTGTTCTCAAAGATCGACCTCCATTCAGGTTACCATCAGATTAGAATAAAGGAAGAAGATATAGCAAAAACAACCTTTATAACTCATTATGGGCATTACGAGTTTGTTGTGTTGCCCTTCGGGCTAACTAATGCTCCCGGAACCTTCATGTGTCTCATGAACAATATATTCCATCAGTATTTGGATAAATTTATGTTGATTTTTATCAATGACATATTAATTTACTCTCGAAATATAGAAGAACATAAGGAACATATCCATATTGTTTTGCAAATTTTAAGAGAACATCAACTGTATGCTAAATACAGTAAATGCAATTTCTTTAAAGAACAAATATAGTATCTAGGACATGTCATTACCAAGGATGGAATTGTTGTGGACCCGGAAAAGATAAAAACTATAATGGAGTGGTCAATACCAAAAGACGTGGCAGATATAAGGTCATTCATGGGTCTAGCCAGATACTATAGGCGATTTGTCGAAGGATTTTCTAGGGTGGCATATCCCATTACCTCTTTGCAGAAGAAAGGAAAAAATTTTAAGTGGACCGTGGAGTGTCAAAAGAGTTTTGATCAACTTAAGCACTTACTTACCACCGCGCCTATTTTGAGCATTGCAGACCCAAATAAAGACTATGTGGTTTGTACAGATGCCAGCAAGGAGGGTGTTGGTGGCGTGCTAATGCAGGAGGGCAAAGTGATTGCTTATGAGTCTAGGAACCTCAAGGAGTACAAGCAAATATATTCAGCTTATGACTTAGAGCTAACAACAGTTATCCATGCATTAAAGATGTGGCGACATTACTTGATGGGTAAGACATTTCTTTTAATGACTGATCATCATAGTTTAACTAATTATTTTAAGAAGCCCACTTTGAATGCTAGGAAAGCTCGTTGGGTCAACTTTCTAAGTGGATTTGATTTTAAAATCAAGAACTTGAAAGGTAAGGAGAACCGGGTCATGGATGCCTTAAGTCGGAAGGTACACTGTATATATGAGGTCTCCTTCAGTGAGGTGAAAACTACCTTTAATGAGCTGATTAAAGAAGCTGCCAAACTTGATCCAGAATACACATTTTTATGGCAACAAGCTAAAATTTCAAACAACAATGAACAACAGCTGGGATATGAGATAAATCATGAAGGTATGCTGATTTATAAAGGGAGAATGTATGTACCTAACGAGAAAAATATTAAAGACTTAATTTTGGATGAATATCATAGAATTCTGTATGCAGGCCACCCCGGATACCAGATGTTAATTACCACACTTAGAAAGGAATATTTTTGGCCTGGTATGAATAAAGAAGTGGTTGAGTATTTGGCTCGCTGTCTGGAATTCCAGCAAGTGAAAGCGGAGCACCGTCACCCAGCTGGATTGCTACACCCATTACCTATTCCGAAATGGAAGTGGGAGATCATTTCCATCGATTTTATTACAGGACTTCCTAAGTCTAAAAAGCAGAACGATTCAATAATGGTGGTAGTGGACTAGTTGAGCAAGTCTGCTCACTTCATACCAGTACAGTCAACCTACAAGGCCATACAAATTGCTAACATATTCATGCAAACCAGTTTTAGATTACATGGATTACCGAAGGTCATAATTTCTGATCGTGTTGTAAAATTTACATCAGCTTTCTGCAAAGCCTTATTTGAAGGTTTAGGCACATAGCTGCATTTCAGCACTACTTAACACCCTCAAACGGATGGGCAGATCGAGCAAGTAAATCAGGTGGTTGAAGATATGTTGCGAACTTACATAATGCAGCAGCCATCCAAATGGGAGGATTACATACATTTGGTAGAGTTTGCTTATAACAATGGTTACCATACATTGCTACAAATGAGTCCATTTGAAGTATTGTATGGACACAAGTGCAGGATACCTTCAAGTTGGGGTGGGTCGGAGGATAAGTTGATGTTAGGACCGGACATGTTGAAAGAAATGGAGGAGATGGTTAAAAAAGTACATTCCAATTTAGAGGCTGCGCAAGACCAACAAAAGAACTTTGCTGATCGAAAAAGAAGTTTTCGGGAATTTCAAATTGGAGATCATGTTTATGTGTGTGTATGGGCTAAGAAGAGTACATTACAATGGAGCATATGTGCTAAATTGGCACCTCGATTCTGTGGTCCTTTCCAAATCCTAGCTCGAATCTGACCAGTGGCTTACCAACTCGTCTTGCCTAGCCACATACGTGTGCATAATGTTTTCCATGTCTTGATGATATATATACATATATCTGATCCTAAGCATATAATCAATTGGCAAGATATACAGGTAATTTAATTTTAAATAATAATGGCAAGACAAAGATGCCAAAGAAAAAGAACTGACTAAATTTTTTGTCTTGTGTGTAGGTTGAACTAGAAGGCGAGTTCTCGGTCGAACCCCTGGTTATACTCGATCAGAGAGAAGTAATGCTGCAGAAACGAGTTATCACCCAAGTTAAAGTGCAATTACAACACTTTGGCCTAGAGGAGGCCACCTGGGAGAACATACAAGTTATGAGAGATACTTGTCCAGATCTATTTGCAACAGAAAAACATCAGGACGATGTTTAATCTTGGGGGGGAAGATGTTATGTCCCCAGTAAATTGTAAATATTTAATTTACTGCAGACTAAACAAACTGAACATTATTATAAGTTATATAATTATCAATTCAGGTTAAGTTATGTGGAAAATGGAATGACAATTATATGTAAATATGTTATTTACATGTCAAGTAGTTAGGTTGGTAGTTACATGTTCCTAACTAATTTCTTGATGATTTATTCTCAAGAAAAGATAAAGAGGATATGGGTATCTGAAATCAAAGAAGAGAACAAGGATGGGGATTGAAAAGGGGAATTCTACGCTGAGATGTTAGGTAGTTTTCTGAAGCTAAGTCTGGTTTGGACCAGATAGTTGAAAAAGAGAGATTGTAGTCTCAAAAATACAGTTCCTGCATGCGAGGAACAACTTGGGGGGAGACAAGCTAGTAATGGTGGTCTCACGGTTGGGAGGAAGAAAGAAACAAAAGTTAAGGTCCGGTAGCAAACCTTTGCAAATATTCAAATAAGTAAAATCCATATTTCTCTATTCTTTTAAACAAAAAAAAGGTGTACAAATTGTTAACAAGAATAGTTCCTACTGTCCCATCCAAGAATTGAAAGCCTAGTTTGTTAACAAGAATTATTTCTTACTACTCTGTTCGAGAATAGAAAGAATATTTGGTTAATGAAGGAATTCCATACTGTTCTGTGCAAAAAGAATAAACTGGTGAATTTTAACATACGAAATAGCTATATAGGAAAACTTCAAATAATAACCTTCGTTATGGAAGAACGCCATTCTGAATTTAATGATTTCCTAAAGGAAAATAATAGAATAACCTTGTTTAAGGCTGTCACGATATGGTAGTAAAGAACATAACAAAGTTTCCATACAATTAAGAAATACCATAAACAAAAGACTGCAGAACATCGATAGCACAAGAAGGATTAAGAATTACAATTGTATTTAGTGAAATACCATTAGTACATTCAGAATGAAAGTGTAGTTCCAAACCAGATAAGGGTTCAAAACCCCAATGGCCACCCCAAATACGAAAATACAGTCGTGAAGGTTTGCAAATCATTATAAAATCGGGTATAGCACCACTTCTATTCAGCTATAAAAGATGAACTTGAATCTAGCCATAGACCAATTAATAATCACAACATCGACCAGAGGAAAACAAATCCAGAATAGACTATGAAACATGGAAGGAAGTCTGGAAACAAAAATAACCAGTGAATAAAAGTTCAATATAAATATATAAATACAGCCAGATTCGAGAGAGCTTGTCTCCATGGACGGAAGCTTGCCTCTCCACAATTCTAGTTCTACTGAAGCACAAAAGGGAAAACTAGCTTCGACCCAGGTTCGAGTAATAAACCTAGGGCCTACCTTCCAAAACATGTTAACCAAACATCGACCGAAATAATTCAACAATTGTTTAATGAAAAGACTAAGTTCATATAAAACTACAAAGTAAGTCCATCAATAGCCTTGAGACGAGGTAACAGTCTTAACGAGAAGTTTTGTCAACTGCAACAAACCCTACATTATCATCTAAAGACTAGGCAGAACGCCTCTCGGCTAAACACTGTACCTGGTAGCTAGGCATGGCTTCTTTCCTCTAGGAATTACCAGCCGAGTCCGAGGCTCGAACCCTAGCTTTTGTTCCAATTTTGCATTGAAACCCTCTAAATCTGACCTGGGCAGAAAATCGCAGAGTTATAAACCCTCAAAAGTTAAGAAATTAAGAGGTAAGCCATAAACCCTGTAAATATATCCAAATTTCTTTACCTGAGAGAAACAGGGATCCAGGATGTTGCCTCGTAGCTGATCACTGACAGAGACGCTAGTAGTCTGCATGGACAGAACCAACGGAGTTAAACACATTGACAGGTGGGAAAGGGTTGCAAGTGAAGCATAAAACCACCATGCCGGAAGGTAGCCACTCTTACTTGTGTAGAAGAATTCCAAAACCCCTGATGAAGAAATGCCAAGGAGATAGGACTGCAACAAGGCATAGGAGGACTCAATCAACCCCCACCGTCCGATGCAAAGAAAGCAGGACCACCGTGGATGAGGAGCATTCACCGAGGCCAGGAGGGCCAGCTGGAGCACAACGGAAGACTCTAGACCCTGGGCGGTCATGTCGTCCGGAAAGAAATTAAATGCAGTGGTAAACAGTCTGCCGGAAATTTAAAATAACGGAGGGTTATCGTTAAGGCGGTACACGACATTAATTTACCAACTCTGTATACTTAGATGTGTATTGTATTAACTTAATGATTCGAAATATAATAAGCTCAATACTTATGCTAAATATTGAAATGAAAGGGTAAAGGTAAAGTGACACCATCATATTGATAATTGAATTTTTTACTATCACCAAGAATGTCTTGTCACATAATTTTTTTTGTTTTACTATTTATGATACATGGATTTGTGACACCATCTCTCTATCCCTCCCTCTTTCCTCCTCTCTCGCAAGTTGTCTCTCTCATCCTTCCTCTCTCTTTCCTCGTCTCTCTCTCTTTGCCCTCCAATCCTCTCACTATCTCCCTCCCTCTCTCCTTCTCTAACCTCACCCTTCCCCCCTCCATCTTTGTGTCTTCCTCTCCCTCTCTTACCCTTCTCTACCTTTCTCACTCCTCCCATATATATTAGAGTTAATATATATCATGATCTATTAATATATATTATAATATAACAAATTTAATATTGTATTAATCTAAAGTTATTAAATTTAATAATACTAATATAATAATAATAAGAATAAGAATAATGATATTTTAATATTAATATTAGGGTTAATAATATTTAATTGCATGGTATTAATAATAATTTGGCCCATGGTATTTGGTATATAATTAGATGTTGATTTCTAATCCTATTTGATATATTTTTATTTATTTACCATACCTTTTTATACCTCTTTTATATTTATATATTTACCATACCTCTTTTATAAATATGGTATTTGGCCCATGGTATTAATAATTATTTGTCCCATGGTATTTGTTCCATAAGATTTATAATTTTATTTATTTAGAATGCTTGTGGAGTAAATATTAAAAAAAAAGTTTTATTTATTTAACATACATCTTTTTTAGTGTTCGTAAACCTCTTTATATTTTAGATTTATATTATGTTTATACATAATAATACTTAGAATGATTTTTAAATAGGCCGATTAAAAACGTTAAATGTTAAACATTACATTTATATTTATGTTGACGTTTACATGTTTACGTTTTTACGTCTACCTAGCAATAAACAATTAAAATCATTGAATTTATTTATAGTTTTAATATTACCAATATAGATTTATTTTAATACAATGAAAATCATTAAATTTATTTATAGTTTTAATATTACCGATATAGATTTATTTTAATACGGATTTAACATGAGCCCAGAGGGATCCAATTTTTTGACGTGCAAATTTTTTTATGAGTCGATATTATTTAAATGTTTTGTATAATTATTTAATTTGTTTAATTTTTAGATTTAAAAAATAAAATGTTTTGGCTAACATGAGCAAAATTTCAACTTTGATGACGAAAAGCCTTACGCCTCATATTTGGCTGTAGAACAAACATAGATTCATTGTAAATACAAATCTAATATCCAATTTCTTCACATGCAAACTTTTTTATGACCTGACATTAAATGTTTTGTAAAATTATTTAATTTTTTTTTTTTTTTTTTGGGCCTATATGAGCAAAATTTCAACTTTGATGACTGACAGACAGGGTTACACATCGTACTGGGTTATAGAATGAGCCTCTTGGCTCAACGAGAGAGATCCAATTTCTTCACATGCAATTTTTTTTTTATGAGCCAACATTATTTAAATGTTTTGTATAGATATTTAATTTTTTTTTACACATCATACTGGGTTGTAGAATGAGCCTCTCGGCTCAACGAGAAGGATCCAATTTCTTCACGTGCAAATTTTTTTATGAGCCGACATTATTTAAATGTTTTGTATAGCTATTTAATTATTTTTTTTGGTCGACATGAGCAAAATTTCAACTTTGATGACAGACGAAAATCTTTTCACATCATAGTAGGCCATGGTAGAATGAGCCTCTCAACTCAATAAAAAGTTTAAAAAATAAGTTTGTTTTAATAAATAACACTTCATTATAACACTTCATTTTCACAGTTATCATTAATTGTGTTGTCCCTCGATTGTTATTTTAAAAATTATTTCTTTATTATAATATGTTTTTGATATTCTTGATGTTATTTTAAATATTTTATTGTTGAAGGAACTTAGCACACCCTTGTGACATTTTTGAAATTGTTGTTCTAGTTGGTGAAACACTGATTCCATCAAGTCATAATGTTTTCATTCATATATATATACACACACACTTCAACAAAAACCTGGATTCTTGTTGCGAGCACAGTAGACCACACAAAAGATATATGAAGTATATGTGAGTAATCCAAACCTTGTAGATAGGTGAATTTTGATGTGGCATGTTGACATGGCATGTGGACTAGTTTTGGATGACATGATATGTTGATGTTGTTATCACATTTAGTTAAGTTTGAAATTTTTTAAATGCTGACAATTACAGTGTCAGCGAAATATTTGTAATAAACAAGAAATAATGTTGATAATTGGAGTATCAACGCCAAATTTGAAATTTGAATTTCAATTTTTGAAATGCGCTAACACATTCCATGTCATCAACGAAATAATAATTGCCTGGTCATGCCACGATAAATCTGAAGGTGAAAGGTACATGTTGAAAAGAAGGTTTTCCACCATCGAACATGTATGATGTGGTTTTGTAATTATCAAAGGGTTAAAACATTATTTCACCTGTCAATCACTTATTATGCCTGAAACATCATTGTTTTTTCTCGCATAAGTAATTTCACCTTTTCATTTGTAAGTTTTGTTAACTTTATCATTGGAATGTTGTTCGGTTCAAGCTACTTGGTGGAGATACATGATTGAATCCCAGTCTCTCATCTGCATAATCACCAAACTGTAAAGATAATGGGAAAAAGCCGGAAGCTAAATAGAAGCAAACCAAACGGTCATGATAGTAGCATTTTTGACAGGCTAGGTGGGTCAAATTTTTCGGATGATGCATTGATTTCCATGACGAGGCTACTAAAGAATTTTCCCATGGTTCCGATGGTCAACGTGTGGAGGTTGGAGGCATTTAGTTCCAAGTGACAGAGGAGTTGGTTGCAAATGTTGCGGCTCTGCCCACATATGGATAAAATGTCTTTAGAAGCCATGTCGTGGCTAGGATCGATGTTCCTTTCTTCCTAAAGGTTGAGTTCAAGGGAATAAATTGGAAAGCAGGGGTGTAGAGGTCTTGGTTCGAAGATAAATGGCATGGGATGCTACGCATTACCTAGTCATATTTCACATGTGATGGGCATTTTAACTGGGTAAATTATACCATTTCTATTTCTGAGCTCATCTAGTAGGACAAGTAAGAATGAATACATGTTATTGTTTGTTAGAAAGTCTCAAGCACATGTTTTCTCGGGTTCAAGCTCAAATGGACCCATCTCCACATTTCATATATCACAAATCTTTAATTAAGTAATTAATTGAAAATCAATTAGAAAAGGCTGGAAGAACGTGGAGCCATTTCTTGTTCTGGGGAGGGTTTCAAACCCAGCCCCCTAAGTCTAAATGAGGAAGGACGAAGGGAACCAAACAAGTCAAAAACCCTCAAGAAGGAACCTCCTCTCAGGGCACCCCCACTGTGCAAACTAGAAGACAAAAGAAGGAAGACAAATCCTCACTTTATGTTCCTACAATACCCAAGGTCTATTGTAGAAGAAGTGATAGGCTTAGGAAGATACATTCTGTTGAAGACCATCCTACTTTGAGTTCCCCACATGCTAAAAATCTACACACTGAAGGTTCCCCTTCAGAAAGCCAACCAACAGAGCAAAACAAAGGAAAGAGGGTTGACAATAAACCCCATGATGAATAAGTTCTAGCTAAAGAAGACCTCACACCAGACCCTTAAACAAATTAAGGTTGTGTTAGTGTCAGACTTTGTAGCCTTCCTCTAGTGATCAAATATGCTCTTACAAAGTGATTTTAAGGTGTCAAGGTCAATTTTGTCATTTCAAAGAGTCTTCAAGCAAAATTTGGTCACTAGGCATTAGGTCTAGGGTTTGTTTTCACTCTTTTCAAAGTTGTCCAAATGGTAGTCCATGTCATCATTCAGCTGAGTGTATCATCATTCAGAGGGTTTTCATCATCATGTCAAGTTCCATTGGGTCATTTTACAGCTTATTCATGCTTCAGTTGTGCCTTGGTAAGGTCCATTTCCCTCTCCTAGGGTTTTGGAGGTAATTTCTCTTGGATGGTCAAATCATCGAAAAAACTTGTATCATGATGTTCATACGCCTCTCCCTATCATTAATGTACCTTATTAAACACTTCCCATCACTGAGATTCCCCAAATTCCTCATTTTTCCACAAACCCTAGTTTCTTGCCACAACTTGGCAATTTTCTAGGCTATGCCTGTGTTTTGCCCTTTTGGACCCCTTCCCCTCACTCGATCTCTAAGATTCCACTTTCCCCTGCTTCCTAACATCCCTCCCTACTCCCAAAAATTTCCCCAAGAATTTAGAAGCCCCTTATCCCCTTCATTTCGCTTCATTTCGACAAAATCCCTTGTTTCACACATTGGGATAGGTTTCACTCAAATGATGTTTCAGAGCAATAAAAGATGAATTTTGGAAAACAGAGAGAGGTGTTTGTTCACAACATGCCAAGGAAGAAAAAACGCCTTCATGTTTTACACAGGTATAATGGTTTTTGAGAAATGTCAAGAATACCGTTGCCTCAGGAGAATTGATGCACCTGCTGGAAGTAGTGTTGGGAGATTTGATTTTTGATAGGGTAAATGAACTCCAAATTGAAAAATTCCACTTGGGTTGGAAAGTAGACTCAAATCCCTTTCCAACGAGCTATCACACGCCTAATTTGGACACCGGGAAGGCCTCCAAAAGCCTCCTGCAAAATGCACTATGTAGCGCGCTACCCATATAAGGGGCGCTACGCATATAGCTTCCCCTGCCTTTGCAAAATAACACGGGCGCTACGCATATGGTGCGCGCTACGCATATAGCCCCAAGGCTGGAAAACAAAATTTCATCACCCAAATTCTCATCAAACCACTTCATTTGTCTGCAAGTAAGTTATTTATGCCTGCTCAGTGATTCGTGGATTTGTTATGGTGTTTCGAATGTGAAGAAAACAAGTGTTTGATATGGTGAACATCAAACCCTACCTTATACCAAATCTGCTCCTAGGGTTATCCATAAAGTTTGAAGATTGTGTTGGTGCTAAATTCTTGCCATTTGTCAACCTTTTCTTTGTATTCCATCACTGCTGTCACTACCATGTGATCATATCATTGTCCCTTCCCCATATTCATTATCCTCATATCCCTTTATACTTTTGGTTCCCATGTGATATCCCAAACCCTATTACTGACTACTACATTCCTCCATTAATAAAAGCCTAATATCCATAACATTTAAAGGCTGTTTCTTTGTCCTTGATTCCACTTGACTCACTGATATGTTGCCATTTCATTTCACTCCTGTCCTTAAAAACTACCCCCCATCACCATATCCCATTCCTATCTCACTTATAGGTGTTCTCAATCCCTCATTCCCCTTTGGCACGCATTTGGCGATTGGAGACAAAGACACCAAGGCCTCATTTCTCATTTTCAACAAGCTGAACATACACATTGCAACACCATGACTGACAACAACACATCATACAACCAAGACAGAGATTGCACCACTGAACTGCATACACCAGGAGGACACTGAAGCGCCGTGAAACACCTGATCCACTCTAGATTTTGGCTGAGGCTTCGTTGGCTGGGAATGATACATGATGGAGGGTCTTCGCTCCGAATTTGAGCAAATTCGGAGAAATTTTTGTCATTTTGAAATATTTTGGCCTAAAAACAGATTTTTCAGCTATACGAGTAGCGCGTCGACGCGCTCGCTTATGATTGGGACACTTGCTGGAGGAAAACTTTATATTTTTGGGTTTTTCATGGTAAGTTATGCATGCTCAAGTATTGCTGAAGCATTTCATCAAGTTCTGGATGATCAAAAGGCCCAAAAACACCATGAAAACCACCTTGCTGCCACCTTTTGCACCAACAGGAAGTACTTCTGGGAGAATGAAGTTTTGGAGGGGCAAATGAGCTTCAAATTGAGAAATTCCACTTGGGTTGGATAGCCAACATCCAGGGCTTTCCAACGAGCTATCATGAGCTCAATTTGGATGTCAGGAAGTGCCCCAAAAATAGGTTGAAAGTCGCGCTACGCGTATGGCTCAGGGGCGCTACGCATACAGATTTTGGTCAATTTTTCACTTTCCAGCTCAGAATTTCGGCCAGTTATGACCAGTTTCACCTCTTGATGTGATTTTTGACCCAGCTTGATATAATTTGATGTACATGATGTAAACTTGGCACTTATTTACCATATTCTAGATGATTCATTCACAAAATAGCAAAAATTTAATGTAATGAATCAATTTCCTTCTTTTTAGAGGCAGGTTGTTTTGGTCACCTAGATTCTTGCTCCATGTTTAGAATTGGTTCAAACTGCTCCTAGAAGGAGGAGCTCGACCCCTAGAGGTTAGGGAATGGGTTGGCTTGGTCTATATTATGTAAATTTTCAGTTAGTAGCAAGGGTTGGACTCTTGGGAAGATTTTGGCACACTATTGTACATATTTTTCATATTTTGGCTAAGGAAAGATCAGAGGTTTTGCAGCACCTGTTGGGATTCTTGTGGCTTTCAGTTCTTGATGGTGTTATCTCTCAGTTTATTGTAAGTTCATTCATGTTTAATGTATGCCATTCCCTTCTTATGCTTCTGAAACTAAATGAATGAGTAAATGAGGTTGAATCCATTGTTTACAGTGCTCTACCTTTAAATTTGTTTAGTTTTACATGTTTTCGCCATTTTGGAGAGGATCCATGTTCTCCCTTGCCCTCTTCAGCTCCTTGTCGTTCTGATACATCCATACACCTGATCAAAGGCATCAAGACTACTGCCTACCTCGCCCCAACTCGAATTCTGCAAAGATCTGGCCTTATCCCCGGACCCAAATTTTTTATTTTTATTTATTTATTTTCGTTTCTCCAAAAAAAACCCAAAAAAATCTAAATCAAACTTTTCTATCTCTTTAGTAGCCTAAAATCCGTATTAATTTTGAGTCATCTCAGCCCTTTTGAAGACCTTTTGTCGAGATAGACCCGGAGAGAGCCCTCTCCTATCCTTGTAGGGCTAACTACGAGGCTGAGCGTGGTTTGATGTGGCCTCGAGTTTCGCCCTCGTCAGCCTGAGGCAGATTTGAGCGCTAACAGGTTGAAGATAAAGTTGAAGAAAGACCTGGACCTTGCCAAAGAGTTCATAGACGTGGAAAATGTTCCACTAAAGGACCTGATTATAAATAAAGGGAAAGATTCAAGTTCAAAGAGGTCCAAGAAAACAAAGGCAACCAAGAAGAAAATCCCCATGGAAATTAGACAAAGCAAGAGGCAGAGGATGGATAAGGTGGACGTTTTACTAGAAGAAGCCAATACCCTTCGCTGAGAGGTTGGTAGCTATCTTTTTCAATTTTGATCTTTCACTATCAGAGTGAATTTTTTATCAAGCAGCGGTCAGCATAGAAGCACAGGAAAGTGCAAGAGATCACTGATATTTTCATTATCAACGCATTTTGAAAAAAAAGCTAATATTTTCATTATCAACGTATTTTGCATATAAACATTGATATTGTCATTGTCAGCGCATTTCAGAAGAACAACTTGAATGAAAACGCTGACAGTTGGCCCGTCAATGAAATCATCAGTTCTCACAGCTAAATGGTTGACAACGACGTTATCAATGATTTGCATTAGGGATATATGAGAAGGCAGGAGCTACAACAAAAGCCTTTTTTTGAAGGATGACAAGGCCTCATCTACATCGAGCGAAGCACAACTATGATACATTTTCTCAGCCCCATTTTCAACATAGTTTTCAGCGATTTGTTTTGATTTGAAAAACTTGACATGTTTAAAGATATTTTCAAATGCATGCACCTAAGAGATATACTGCTATTAGTGGATTACTGCAATTAATTTTAGTTACAAACCTTTTTCATTTATTGTATTATCTATATAAGAAAAGACTACAGAAGAAGAAAGAGTTGAGTTTTATTTGAGATATATCATCCCTTGTGTATTATTGAGTAGATCTTAATGAAAACAATCTTCATGAGCAATTTACAAAAATTCTTGTGTTATGATTCCTTGTCTGTCTCTTCTTCATTTTATATTTCCTCATGTCTGAAATACTGAGTGTCTGAAATTGGGATTCATATGTTTATGTTCCTTTTTCTTTATTCTCAGGCATTTAATAAATGTTGTTCACTTAACCATTGCACTAATTTCCTTCATTTTCTTCCAAATTCCTTAAAGTGTCAAAGGAATTATCACTACCCTGCTTTTGTGTTTTTCTCATTGAAACTGTAATTATATAAAGCCTGATTGGGTCAGACTCCATGCCCAATGGTAGTATTTTCACACAGTCCAACCAAATTCAATCATTCTTCAATAAATCTGGCCATAAGATTCAATTGCAAATCTTCTACTATAGTGACCTTGAGTAGTTGACTTTAGGGAGAGATCCCTCTCAAGGTTGAAGGGTCATCTTTCAACCTCAAAGAGGTTCGAGGTTACCTTAGAGTTTTTCTTGCAACTAGGGTTTTTTCTAAGAGATAACATATGTATTTTTGATGTGGCATACCAGTGTGGTAGTCTTGAGATGGATTAGAGGTGCAACAAGATAGAAGTGGAGGCTTAGGCGGAAGCCCTATAGTAGTGACATGAATTAGTAGATGTTCCTGTTACCAGAAATATGGAAATTTTGCATTTTTGTTAATGGTGACTTTTTAATTTCCCCATATTCAGATGTTATCCTGGTTGAAGGAGTGTTTTCCTAGATCTAGGTAGATCCAATTTTTTTTGAATTCTTTGATGGATATGGGAGAGTGGAAATCCAGATTAAGCAGATATTTAGAGAATTGCTAAAGTGTGGTTATAATGAAATCTCAAATCTGGATGAGGCTAGTATGTTGACGTGCCTTCTTGGGGATGTGGCCCTAAGCAGGGTCAACATGTGAGAAGGGAATGCCATGTGTCAACCACATGAAGTTGATGTGGCATTGTACAATGGGGACACAAGGGCAAAGAAATTGTACATGTTTACTATATGGAACTAGTACGGTGTTGATGTGGTTCTTTGAATGTAAAATCATCAAATAGGCAATTTTCTATCCAAAGCTTGGATTTTGATGAAATATATATGATTTGAAAAATCTGGACACATAGAAGGAGATGGTGATCTCGAAAACAAGTTTCAAGGTGGCCGAAGTAAGAGGATTTTTCAAAACCCCATTTCCATAAAGTTATCATGGACATCAAGTCTAGGCACCCCATTACCGTAGAAACGCCTTGAGGGGGTTGGGTTATGTTACATCATTTAGGGAATAATCATCATGAATCTTGTCGGTTCTTCTAAAGTTGATTTTGTTTTACATTTTTCAAATTGAGGACCATTTTTTACCTCAAAATCCTAATGTTATATCATTAATCAATCCCAACCCATAGTCTATGAGAGCCAACTTTGAATTGACCTAGGTAGTTAGAAATAATTTGCATCTAATGGTGAAGTGTGTAACAAGGAAGAACAATGATTCCATCTCTCAATAAACATGAAGTGCTCAATATAGAAGGCCATATTCAAGTGTAACCCACCCAAAGGGTTTATCCAAGCAACCCATACAAGCTACTTGAAAGTATCATCTCTAACAATTGTATTCATCTAACGTTTGGTAGGTAAGAAGTGGTTTGCTGCATCTAGGGAATATCTAAATTGAAGGAGTAAATCCATCATAATGATGATGATGGTGGTTAACGTCCATTGAGACCAAATTGGTCTATCGGACCTATAATTGTCTTAGTTTTTAATTGTCTGGCTCCTCGTCTTTCTTGGCGAGATTGGTGCTATAGCTTTATTTTTTTTCTCTATGGTCTTCCAACTTTCTTTATCTTGCATCTCCTTCATCTCTTCTGGTTCTTGGGACATTGGTGTCTTAGCTTCGCGATCTATTGTGTTCTTCCTTTTGAAGATAGTCGGAGAATAAGTTTGGTCTAGGAGATCTGCTTTGCTGTTAAATGAAGATTTAGTCTGTGCGGTATTCGAATCCTCATAACTGTTGATGCTTGAGGGGTTGTCGAGTTCACTATTTTGTTGTTGGGCGGGTCTTTCCCCCTGCTTTTCCCGAGAGTTGTTTCTTTCTTGCCCGATTTCTTGTGATTCAGAGTTTTCTCGAGAGTATTCTTCTTTGATGATAGTGTTGTGTTCTTTTTGTGCTCCTTCCCACCATGTAGACCTGTGGTGATTTTTTCTAGCGTAATTTTTCTAGGAGGCTTTTGGGCAATTTTTGGCTAGGTGGCCTGTCTCAAAGCAGGATCGACATCTGAAGAAGACACTTTCATAATCGAGTTTCTGGTTCCACACATAGTCTTTACTTGTTAGGTGTATTTCAGCTGGGAATCCAGCGCTGAAGTCCATTTCCACACAGATGCGTGCATAGGTGGTTTTGGAATATTCCTTTGTTTCTAGGCACTTGCAGTAAAATTTCCCAATTGAATTTCCAATGGCTTTTAGCGAGGAGAAATTCCAGAGATGCAAGGGTAGGTTTGGCAATCTCACCCAAACTGGTGTTAAGGTTATGACTATTGTTGAGGGATCGAATGATGGGTTCCATGGCTTCATGAATAGGCCTGAGTTTTCCCAAAACCAAGGGCTGGAATCTAGAATACATTGTCTACTTTCAGGGTTTTCAAAATCTACTATAAAGAAACCCCTAGCACAGGGGTAGATATTAATTGCATCAGGAATTACAGGCTTCCATACCTCCAAGATCCAACTGTGGAGAGCTGTCAACCACAACCAAAAACCATTGAATCGGAAAATTAGGGCACTTTCAGAGAACTTCAAAGCCTCATTGAGTGAGGCCTGGACCACCTGGACAGTGGGAGTTGGGGCTTCACTGACGATATGGGTAGGAGCTTGCCCCCCAGAGGCGGATGAAACTGAGCCAACAACTATTTTCACGAAGCTAGGAGCCATCTAGAGAATGCTCTCCTGTTGAGTATAAAATGTTTCTGAAAATTTTTACAAAAGGGAGCCACACAGGCCTTTCAGATCTGTGTCTCAGATCTGTAATATCCAGCCACAAACCGCAGAAGTTAACAGTGTCCTCCGCGTCTGATCAAACCATGCCCAATATTCACTCTTAATGAGTGATATCTCCATAAACAAAAGAATCTCAGGGGAGAATCGATCTTGCAGAGCTCAGAACCTCCACTACATATTTATTGATACATAAAATCTCAAATCATAAAGATGAGACACGCAAAGATGGATCTTAATTGAAACAAAATGAAAACCTGATACAGAAATAGAAACCCTAGATAACTTCACACAAAGAGGTCGATCACAACATAAAAACGAGTGCAGAGGGCCGCAGAAGGCCACAAAAGATTGCTGAAGAAGGCCGCAGAGAATTGCCGAAGATTGTCGAAGAGGGCCGCAGAGCTAAGAAGGCCACAGAATAGATGTTAGGAGATCTGAGACATTGACATATCATCACTTACAAGGAACTAGAGAATAAGTTGATGCAATGGATTCTTGAATAGTAGACCAAGTATGGATATTAGTACCATCCCTTCATTATATAAAAAAACTTAGACTATGGTGCCATAGTGAGATGAGACTAAAAATTATATGATGTCAAAAGCATCAAGCACCAAACTTTGAATGGATGATGGATTGAGGTACTTGTTTTCTTACATTTGATGATGTGGTGAAGGAAGATGATATGTATCTTTCCATTGAAGGCCAATCAAAATGTAATAAATCTGGTCCATAAACTTTAGAATCATATAGAAATGTCGGTTGGACAAAAGTATCCATGAGAAACATGTTTGATTATATGTTTTGAAAATGGTTCCAAAAACAATTCTTTAGAAAGAAAAGCCAAGGACCCTTAGCCGTTTCTCAATTAGGTTTAAATGCATTTCACAAACTAAAACAAGGTCTCATGAACAATTTACTCAAATAAGTATATGTGTTGGTGATCCAAATTTCCTATCCTTTGAAAGAGAAATGGTGATGAAAGAGGATTTTATTCAACCCACTGAAATTGTAACCTTGTGTTGTGATGGTAAATCCCCTCTGCAGACAGAGGCAATCCCTCTAGCCCAATGAGTGGGTCTAGAAACAAACTAAACAAACTAACATACACTTTCCTAGCTTATGTTTAATAAATGTAGAGAGAGTGGCCTACCTCACTCTGATGCTAATCACTCAATCCTTTGGAGATGACTTTGATTACTTGGCTTCTAGGCTCGTTCCTTACTTGTTCTTCACGTCCGATTTCCTGTAAGAAAGATCAAAGAGCAATGCAAGATACAAAAGCATATATGGCATACATCAAACATAAACTACTTAATAAATCAAGGAGTATTAAGCTAAAAGCATAAACATTTACACAATTATGGAAAGTGAACATCAGATGTATATATTAGTAAGATAAAAAGGGAAGCATGCAACCTATGCCTTGACGTTGGAGACCTCCTTTTGGTGGATGTTCAAGTCCAAGAAAAGACTCTTCAAGCACTCTTTCCCTTGTTTCAATTTCTACCTCAAAAATAGCACTGCCTTTAAATTTTTCACAAGTTCCAGCCATCAGAAAAATATCGTCGCCTTTAAAAATTTCACAAATTTCTGAGAAACAAGGCCCTGAACTCCTGCTCCTGCTGCTAGAGCGCTCAATGATATTTGAAGGAGAAAAGTAGCACAGTCTTATAAGGTAGGGCTAATCACATAAAAATAAATGGGAAAACATTTGGGAAAGATTTTGGCCAAGAGTATGTTCTAAAATTACTTTTGTTTGATTAAGAGTTTCTTTTCTTGATTTAATGAAACACTCCAAGATTAGAGGTATCTGGACGGAGTAAAAGTATGGATTCTTACGGACAACCAGAGGGGCAATTTCAGTGAGGTGATTTTCTTTCAATAACATGATGAGTCAGTCTGCTTTAATTGATAGCAGTCAGTAATGACTTTCCCCTTTCCCCTACTAGTTTGATAACTAAATTAGGGTAGATTTTCCCACTATATATGAAAAAATAAGAGAAAATTTGAACATCACAGAAACAAAAATTTAAACATCATAGTAAAGAATCAAGGACTTGTTTCTGAGAAATTAAAACCACAACATGACGGGCGATGGTTTTTCTCATCCAAGAAAGAAATTGAAATATGGTCATACTTGCCATTAATACCGTTGCATGCACAACATTGCCATCATACTCCAGTCTTGAGTGTCAATTACTGTTTTCGGTTGAGAATTTCAACAAACAGTCACAGAAGTAAAACTTGATTAATCAATATATTAAATGGTAAAATCTAGAACCTCAAATCCATGTGTTACTGTGCATTTCAAAAAATATGATCAAAACCTCAAAATCACACTTTCAAAATTCAATGAATCAGAAATCTTGGGCAGTGAGGTGATAAAAACTAAGATTCCAATGGAGAAAAAAAATGTTAAAAAATTGCTAAGGATTGACATCAGCGTGTAGACCACCGATGAAAGCAACAACTGTTTTTACCTGAAAACTTCAAGAAACAAGGAAATATAATCCCTAGCATAACGGGCAAAGATTGGCAAAAACCTAAATGTAAAAGATAGGGAAAAAGGGGGGAAAATAATCCAATAAGTTTCGCCAATATGACGTCAGCAGAAAATTTTCAGAGAACCAAACATAATTCATTGGTCATGAATCCTGATATGCGCACTAGACCTTTAGCAAGAATCTCAAACGCTAAAAGCTCTATCGAGTAAAATCTTTTTAAATAAATCTAGTTCAAATTCAAAACTAGAAACCTAAGATCCATGAGCTTCGCTACCCGTCGTGAAACATCATTTGTGTTCACGAATAAATGAAGCCTTCTAATCACAGATTCAAATGCACGCATGAAGTGATGTAAACCTAAGATTCAACTAGAGGGAACAAAAAGTTCAAGATTTCTAAAACGTTACCATTAGGCTTCAATAAACTAAATGTTAAAACTTGATATTTACATGGAAAAAATTTGGATCGCTAATCTTCTATTCAAGAGAGGGGTTGCTAAGGAAACAGTCAAGTTCTTTACAACATATGAATCGGGGATAGCGGTTAATGTTGGAAGCATAAACTATTCATAAAAGAAAATGTATCAATTTGTGATTTATTCAGTTCTTTTGGAATATATGTATGGTTATATTAAAATAGATGATAGAAATTAAGAGAAAGATACAATAAAGATATACATGTATGATTAGTATGAATTAATAGGTATATAGGCAGTACTATAGGGGACTGTTATCAGAATATTAATGTTTAGTAGAAATAAAAGGATTAGAAAGTAGAAAGATAATTTGAGAATATGTATTATTTTTTTATATATTAATATGAAGAAGTAGCATTATTTTCCTCTGAAAAAACGTTGAAAACTATAACCTGAGATCCATGTGATATTATGAATTTGGACAAATAGGACCAAAATCTCAAAATCACACTTTCAAAGTTCACAAATTAGAAATATTGGGAAATGAGGTGATAAAAACTAAGATTCTAATGGAGAAAAAAAATCTTTAAAAATTGCAAAGGATTGAAATCTTATTGGAAACAGAAACAACTAGAGCCTTTTTTAAGGAAACAGAAGTAGTAACATATAGCTAGATGAAAAGTTGTGTAAAAAATTAACCTCCAAATCTCAATGAAAAAACATTGGTATATACTTACATGACAAGCTGTGGAAAAAAATAACCTTCTGATTTGGATGAAGGATATGGCTGGAATGTACCATGTAACTTCATTAAGCGACCTCGCAGCACAGTGATCGACTTTCAAAATAAGATGCCAGAGTACTTTCTTTCTTACAGAAGAAGATTTGAATCAATAAGCTTTGCAAAAATTCTTCGTTCGAGGACGACACTATTACATGTGCTGGTTTATAGTAGTATTTTTCTTAAAAGTAAACACAAAATGTTTCTCTATGAAAAGTAAGTATATATATATATATATAACAAAAAAAATAGTTTCCACCAGTAATTAATTAAAATAATGTGGACCTTTCAGTCGATGTGTTTGGAGTATTATTATTAAGAAAAGTCTTTCGGTAGAAATCACATAATAGAAATTTTTTGGCTGACAAGTGTGGTTCATCATCAACACCAAATGAAGAGGTAGACCATGACAAAGGCTTAAATACAGAGAAATGTAGAGACCATAATTTCAAGTAACGACTATATTTGAACAATAATATTTAAATTATGATATTAATTTATTAATATATTAGAAACAAATATTATTAAGTAACAACTAGTTTTTGAAAAATAATATTTAAATTAATTTATTAAAATCAAATATTATTTACAAAAAAAAGAGTCAAACTCCAAACAAGGAGGGAAGCCAAAAATTATAAAAATGAGTCAAAACCGTAAGACCCTAATCAAGACAAGATCATTTAATAAATAAAAATAATTAATGGAAAATAAATAAAATAAAACAAAAATATACACAAGTGAGAATAATATATATATATATATATATATATATATATATATATATATATATAAAGTAATCATTTTATAATATATTGATTACTTTATATATATATATATATATATATATATATATATATATATATATATATATATATACGGTCTAAAGAAGTGGACCAATTCTAGCCAAATGACCTACATCCATGGGCTTGGTAGTAGCGTGGTAGACTATGTTATCTTCGATCTCCCTTTATACAACAAAATAATAAATTTTGACGTCTTAAACGACCATGAAACTAACTCTGATCATAGGCCTTTACTTATAACTCTCAATTTTATCATGCATAGAGATCCCATAGAAGATAATACTTATAGCCAAAGAACTTAATCTTTGATAGGAATAAAAAAGCTCTGTTTCTAAATGAATTAAAAACTAATTTGATTCCTTTATCTAGTATAGACAACATAAAAGAACTCTATCACAATTTTATTACAACCCTCTCATATTCTATTAACAAGTTCTCAATTGAAGTTTCAAGTAATAAAAGAAATAGCAAAACCAACCCATGGTATGACAAAGATTGTAAAAGTGCGAGGAGAGCAATTAAGGAAGCTGTTGATGAATCTCTTAAAATTGACAAGACAAAAATATACAAAGCCCTAACTAAAAGGAAAAAAGGTAGTATATTCATAAAAGACAAGAGAATATCTTACACCTCTCTAAGGTAGCTCCTAAGAAATTCTGGAGGCGTATTCTAACTAGGAAAACTAAAGATAATAATAAAATTTCTTTACACAACTCGAATTCCTATCTTAAAAAGCTTTATGAATCTCCAAATGTCATGGATAACTTTGAAACCTTGCTCACTACAAAAGAAGTTTTCTCATTAGAAGACATTGATTTTGGGATTAATCGTTTGGCTAATGGGAAAGCTAAGGACATTGAAGGTTACGAGGCAGAAATCCTAAAACTTGGAGGTCCTGTCCTCATCCCCCACATCCACAAGCTTCTCAATCAAGCGGTCAAGAAAGGGTTCCCTAAACCATGGACTCAAAGCCTCATTATCCCTATTTTTAAAAGTGGGGATACAAATAACCCCTCTAATTATCAGACAATTATGATCAACCCTCTCCTAGCCAAGTTATATGGTATTATTTTGGAAAAGAAGTTGAGCATATGGCTTGAAAGTGAAGGTAAGTGGGCTAAAGGCTAAGCGAGTTTTAGAAGGCAACACTCAACAACGAACCACCTCATTATGCTTAGGATCATTGTGGAGGAATGTCGCAATGATAAATATAATCTCTTCTGTTGCTTTGTGGACTTTAGAAAGGCTTTCGATACGGTTCCTAGAAACAACCTATGGAATAGATTAGAAGAGCTAAAGGTTCCTTTTGAGTTGAGAGTTGCCGCTATAAGGTTATATGAGAATGTAATTGCCAAGTTAAAGAGCAATGAGGGGTGGTTGAAAGATATTAAGTGTAATATTGGAGTTAAACAAGGTTTCCCCTTCTCCCCTACCCTATTTTGTATTTACATCGACAAGTTAGAAGGTTGTTTAGAGGAAGAAGGATGTGTTGGCACGATCTTAGCTGGGATAGTCGTCATCCTTCTTCTCTACGCTGACGATATCGTTCTTCTCGCAAGGTGCCCATCTGATCTGGATAAGCAACTTAGACTTCTTAAGGATTTTTGCTCTACCATGGGTATGATTGTTAATACTGACAAAACAAAAGTTATGATTATCAAATCCAAGAAGGACACTTACGCTAATTTTATGTATGACAATAATAACTTGGAGGAAGTGTTTTCCTACAAGTACCTAAGAATTGATATTCATCACAAGCTCAACTGGAGCTATAACATTGAGAAAAGGATTAATGGGGGGTGAAAAGCTTATTTTGGCCTTGAAAATAATTGTAAAATGACAAACATCGTAATGTGGGATAGAAAGAAGTTCCTCTTTGAAACTTTAGTCACTCCGATTATCTTATATGGATGTGAGGTTTGGGGTTGTAGCATCTCTAGAAAACCCTGGAGAAAGATTGAGCAAATCCAGAAGTGTTCTATAACGTATAACCTCAAAATTAAAAGCAACACACCCTATCCTATTCTCATTATAGAAATGGGTCTTTCTCCTATCGAGAGCCTAGCTATGACTAGGCTTCTGTTGTACAAGCCCAAACTCAATAACATAGGAGATGATAGACTTCCTAAACTAGCTTTAAATTCCATCCAACAACAACATTAAATTAAATTATAAAATATTTTTCAATAAACTAAAGTGTAATTTTAACTAATTAATTTTATATTTTTTATTAATTATTTTATTTAGTTTTATTTGTAATGCAATTAATTGTTTATTTGGAGACTTGTCACACCCTCCACCACTAAGAAATAACCTCCCATCAATCATTTAATTTAATTTGACATAATTGCCTATAACAAATATGATGAGGCTGGCATTCAATCATACATATGCTATGATAATAAACAATAACATTATACTATTTTACTTTTGCATTGACCTCTGTGTAATGCACATTGGTTGGCCGAAGGCCAAGTTGGCCAACAACAAAAGTCGAGGATATAATAAATATGTTGTACAATGTTACAATTAATCTCAATAAATGGAAAAGACTGGCCAAAACCTTTTACAAATACTTAGTTCACTCAAACATTTACCAGTTTAGGTTATGGGGTGGTATATATATATATAAAGATTAATCATAAAGTTTATGCATATTTAAAGTTAATTAAGTTGGTGGTTGTACAATGTCATTAATATGTACAAGTACATATTATTATTACATAATAAGACTCTAACCAATTAGAATGTAGAAAAATTAGATTTAAAAAAAAAAAAAAAAAAAATTTCAAAGATAAACATTAGATAAGATCATCTAATTTTTAGTAAATTTAAAATTAATAACAACAACAATATTTTTTAATAACCGTTGAGAATAATAATAACCATTCAATTACATATATGAATCAAAACACTATTAACCCCAACTTTATCTATACAATATTTAAATAATATCCATATATATTGATTATCTCTCACACTTACGATAGTCACTTTTATGCCTCCGGATAAATATTGCATTTGCTTTTTTGACATTGCTCTCTCATTATTTGATTTTGGCATGCATATATAACTAGAAAGCAAACGTGTAGATGTTGATTGTTTACCGTTACAAAGAATGTTTCATGACATCTACCACGTTTTATGTTCATTGGTTGAATCAACATATCTGACATTAGGTTGAACATTAAAACATTTTCATTATGTTTTAGAAAAATTGGTGGTTGTACACTGTTATTAATATGTGAAAGTATATATTATTATTACAAATTAAGACTCTAATCAATTAAAATGTATATAGAAAAATTAGATTTAAAAAAATAAAAATAATTTTTTTTTTCAAAATAAATATTAGATAAAATCATTTAATTTTTAATAAATTTAAAATTAATATTAACATCAATATTTTTGAATACATTATTATGTGCTGCTATATCGCTGAGAATAATAAAACCCAAATTTTAATTGATTCATTGAATGACAGTTGAATCTATTATTTTATAACCTAAAAGACTCTTATGATAAAACAAAACAACTATATTGTTTTTATGGCCACTAAGGGTCTAAATTTGGCGTTTAAATCTGTGCTTAGTGGACGTCTATTTTACAGGGGTTTAAATCTTTGTGACAAAGAACAAAATCGATAAGTTCAAACGCCTAATCCTATTAAGATGATCTCAAGTGTCTATGGATTATAGATTTATGAATATTTTGGAAATTGAGGCTTTGAATTTTGTCATGTATTTAATATTTAGGAATTCGTTATAGAATTAGGAATTCTTTAGGGAATTTATTTAATTTTTATTAAAGTTAAAGTTTAGTATAAATAAAAAATAATAATTATTTTTTCTAACAAAGATATTGTAATATTGAAATTTACACTTAAATAGAACAAAAATAAATATATTTTAAAACAGCGTAAAATATATTATAAAATTTAAATTTAAACTTGGAAAAATTAATAATTATTCTCTAAAATATTTTAAAATAAATTAATTAACTTTTTATTTATAAAACATATATTTTATTTAACTTTTCGGCATTGGCTTAGATCTGTCTTAACTTTGGATCTACTCTGCGAGAGGGATCAAATCCTTTCATATGCAAATTTCTTGCATATCCTCTTAGCTCTTGGTAGATTTAGAGTTAAGATGGATCTAGGTCATTTAATTTCCCCTTTAAATAGGCTACATTCCAAATGAATACCATGGGTCAATACCGTGGGCCATTTTCATTTTTATTATCATTTTCTTTTCGTAGGGATATTTTTATTTTATGTTGACCAAGTTAAAATGTTAACATTACATTAGATTAATTTTTTTATTTAATTTTATTTTTATTTTATGTAATTTGATTTAGTCAAAATGTTAAACATTACATTATAACATTTCTACCATATTATCATAAATTAATTCTGGGATAGGGATGAATTAATGTCTTGTTAATTTTATTTATGCTTAGTTTTTTGAAAAAGAATAAACAAACAAGTACATATTTGATTTCTTATGACCTTTTAAAAGAGACTAAAGAAACAATTGAGCTTTTTATAGTACGAAGGATGAGAATATCTTAAACGAGGAACTTCATGATGAGAATATCTTAAACGAGGAACTTCATGGATTGAAACATATTATATATAAATCCATTATGTTATCCATAAATAACTATAATCTAGAGTCTTATCTATTGAGTCATTTAATGATCAAATTTAAACTCTGTTGATTATTAAATTTATTGCAAATTTCAGCGTCGCATCCAAATATATGTCAATGCTACATTTTGTTTTGGCCTTATGTTCATGAGGATGACAGAACACAATGTCTCGAATCTTCTCTTTAATTTTTATAATTTCACTGACATGATTTATTTATATTATGTAGTTGGAGTAATTTAATGTTGTTGTGACAAATTTAATATGAAGTTCATATAAAGATTAGTTGAATGCCAATTTCAACTTCAAATTGATATCTACTTTTTATCTTCATACGATGACAAGAACACATTGACTTAGATTTCTCTTAAATTTGTTATAGTTTTAGTATTCTGAGTATTATATATGTAATTGGAGTAAGTTGGTCTTGGTGTGACAAATTTAAAGTGAAAAACATATAAAGATTAGTCAATTCCAACTTCAAATTTGATACCTAGATTTAGTAAAATGGCAAGAAAAGAATTACTTGGATTTGCCTGTAATTTTTTTTAAAGTTTATATTGTTGGTTTAAAGCACATGGTAATAGTGATACTTGGTATTGAATTCATGGACTAAATGTAATAAAGCTTTTAAATAGGCTTGAGATATTTCATTCTAATGTGCTTGGAGGTGAACAACTCAAAGTTTAGGAGGGGAACAATAAAAGCTCACTTAACCAGATTTGATTAAGGTATATCATTGTAGGTTGTTGTCAAAATATGGTACTATTTCTTTTCACTTGTCAAATATAAATATATAATTTTTGCATGGAATCATATAACATATCACATATTTTTTAACCTATGCTATATCACACAAGATTATCATAGACATCTTGCAATATCAAAGATGTAGAAATTCAGGAAGTAGGATTGGTTTATGTTTGATTTCTCGATAAGCAATTCACAATGTGATACTCTCTATTGGGTGAACTAATTTTCAAAGGAATAAGAAAAATAAATGTGACAATTGAAAGAGGGACAACCATATTTTAATATATTAGAGAAACCTGATTGTAGGTAGAACCATCTATGAAAACTACACACCAAAAAAGCAGATAACAATTCCATAAATTCCAATAAGATTGCCCTTTTTAACTCAGAAAAATCTTCAAATTGCAAAGTTCTAATGGGTACGGAGGGATTTTTGGTATCACTACTTAAAATGACACTGTGCTCTGAAGTAGCAAACAAATACAAGGAATTTCAGACCCAAAAATCCATGGAAAATTTCTTTAAGACCTAATCAGATATCTCATGCACACCAATGGGAGTTGATAGGTTCAAGATGGTGTGGCCAATTTAACAATACCGAGTTGAATATTTAGGTACACAAAATGCTCGGAACTAAAAGCTCTATCAGACATAAAGTGCATAGTGCATAAGATTTTCCCCAACTGGTTTTTTAGAACAATGAACATAAGCATTTGTAGATGGAGGACAATGAATACAAGCATTCATAGATGGGCCTTGATTCATAGCGAGCAATGGCCTTTATCTAGGATTTTTAAGGTTGTCAACATTGAAGTGCTAGTACAAGAGATAGAACATTGAGTTCTAACACATGCTCTTAGAAATTTAGTCTGGGTTAGATAGTTTGACAAACAACTCGAATTCGTCCCCTCGTGAACTCATCTAGTCTCTAATTGAATGACCTAGAGTAACATGCCATTCTCGGCTAGAGATCTGAATCAATAAGAGGATATACAACCAATTACATTAAGGTTTAAAACCTATTTGTGACATGAAGTTTTTTGGTGGTGATGACTCATTGATTATTTAAGGACCCAATAATAGTGGCCCAAATCTTTCCTAATGGACCAATCTATCTAGTGAGGCAATTGATATCCTCTATTCCATAATCACAGTCCAAATTGAATGGTAAGGAATGATCAATGAAATGGCCTCAATAATGGTGGCTCACATCAATGTTCTAGTCATGATCATTTTTTTTTTAATACAATTGAGAGTTAATTCTCAAATGCACATCTAGAAATAAGGGAAGGGAAAAATCCCTTGGTTAGGTCAATGATATTTTTTATGAAGGTTGTTGGGGTTGCAAGATGTGTTTAAGAAACATTCATGCGCATGAATAAAAATGATGTTTGGTGTGGAGGGCATCGAAAAATTGAGTGCAAAAATCACAAAGGGGTCATTGACACTAAATTGGTTGCTATGCATCGACTATTGCCCACATTTTCATATATTAGCTTAACGATGGATGATCTTTGTTCTTTGATCTTAAATGCACATGGAGAAGCTACTAATGCAAAACTAAATATAGGAAAACTCTTCTAATCCTTTACAAATGGACTCCCGTCTATAATATGAAGTTAGAGAAATATTATCTCATGTCAGATTAGGTTAAGTTGCTAGGTCATTATTGTGGTCACCAAACATACTTCAAGAAATTCAGAATTCCATTGGCTCCTTTATGGAAGTGAATATGAGCTATGAGGAGAAGGGGTTTGTGAAATGTAGTAGAACAGTTGTAGGGTTGGACCTTCATGAGGGACTAGCAAAGGAGATCTAATGCATTTAGGCCCTATCACCCACATGCAAATGTTGGATAATGAGTATCCCATTCAAATTCAAAAAATGCCACATATATGAGCATTTGGTGGCAGTGAGTACCCTAAATCTTAATAAGGATCGTGTGGGTAAAGAATTTTATGCATACAATATTTAGTGAGGCTATAGATAACAGTGCTATTAATTCATCGACGGTTTTGAAAATGGAAATTATGCATCATACCAAAATAGAGGAAGATACACAAAATGTGGCCTCCATGATGAAAGATGGAATTGTCATTAAGCTTGGTCTACATGGTGATCATGGGAAGGACAAGGATGCACCTTCACAATCCGAAGGAAAAGTGTAAATGCAAATGTATAGCTGCAATTCCCCTTTGTTTTCCTGTGAAAAATTGGACAAAGTAAGGCTTCCTTTCTCCTATTGTGTCACCTTTATAAATCCTTAAAACACAAAATCAAAATTTTTAATTCAAAATCATTAATTTTATTTAATACATATTTTTAAAATTATTTTAATGTCAAATGTGTATAATAATGACATAGTATTTGTATAGTTTCAAGGAACATGGTTTCATGTGGTACGAAAAGTGTTTAAAAGTATTTCTTATAGATTGGTGGCATACTCAACACCTAGAAGTGCTAGGCTTTTATTGAACTTTATAGATTTATAAAATGTATATGGATGGTTTCCTCTTAAGTGACATTATAACTCCTACTTGTTGAAGTAGTTCCATAAACATGAGGGAAGGAATAAACTAAATATATAAATCCCATCATTCAAATATCTAATTTTTTAGCTTCATTTAAACTAAATATATAAATCCCAATTATAAAAGGTTAGTGGTAACAACATTAAGATTTCTCTTTTATTCAAATTGGACTACATTGAGATCGCATAACATATCACATAATTGTTCATCTATGCTCTTTTTTCATATGCTATCGACTTACAGCGTTTCCTTTGCAACATTTGATGCAATTACTAGTTTAATGAAATTACACATCAAATTAGTGCATAAAATACACATAATGGAACCAGAAATCCACTTTGATCCAAAAATCTAACTATATTAAAATATATATACCTCTACCAACCCTATTCACCTCTAAATTTTGAAAACTATGGATCTTCAACTAATCTTCTATGTGCTTATTATTATTTATTCCTTCAATTTTTCTTCTTTACTGCCTGAGACGGATCAGGAACAGGATACACAGAAATAGGAATATCTATGACGGTATTTGCTTCTGCACCAATGTTTTGTTTAATGACTGCCACTCCTGTCCTCTACGTGATAAGATAATGTCTCTTCTTCAGGCATTGCATCAATATATACTTTACTGGTCTCATCAATCTCCTCTCTCAGGAGCATCAAAGACAGCTGAGAGACAACATTTCCTTCTATCCATCGCCGTAAGGGACGAGCACCATAGACCTGCGAGTGCAACATTATCCATTTTAAGGTTATACACAGAATCCCTGACTTTAGCTCTTTCATTATACTTGCTAAGTTTGATCTGAATTGCACACGAAAGAGGAAGAAACGTATCCAGGACAAAGAGAGATGCAGGGACATGATTACTGGGGTTGGGAACACATTCCCTAGCAAGACAAACTCTGAATAAGAAAGACAAAAAACAAAGTGATTGTTTTACTTACAGGATCATAGCCTTTACGAAGAATAAAATCCAAAGCCGCATCTGTTACTTCTAATGCAATACCTCTCTCAGCAAGACGAATCTCTACATCTTTCAACTGTAGTCGAACAACTTCTTTGAGCTGATCATGAAGGAGAGTATTAAATACAACTATCTCATCGAATCTGTTAAACAGCTCAGGTCTGAAATGTGTTCTAACCTGCCACAAAATTCATAGAAAGCTGTGTCAGAGCACCGCAGCCACCTTCATGATAGTCATATGAAAAAGATGCAGAAACATAGTCCAGATAACGCACATACTTTTTGCATAGCGTTCTCTCTCGCTGTTTCTATTGTTGTGTGGCCAGACAATGCAGCAAGTAAGGGTTCTGTTCCGAGATTGGATGTCATGATAATGATTGTGTTTGAGAAGCTAACTGTGAGACCTTGTCCATCTGTGAGTCTACCATCATCAAGCACTTGAAGCAAAATATTGAGGACGGACTTGTGTGCCTTTTCAACTTCATCAAAAAGGACAACACTATAGGGCCGTATCCTTACTGCTTCTGTTACTTGCCCCCCTTCTTCATAACCACAATAACTGCCATTTCAAAATCAGACACATCTAACCATTTTAGGTCTGTGCAACAGCAAATTTATTAAGAAAAAAATTAAATAGTTTCATTGTGTCAAACAATTTCCATTGACAACATTTTACTTTTTCACATACCCAGGGGGAGAACCTATAAGCCTTGAAACTGAATGTTTCTCCATATATTCAGACATATCAATCCGAATCAGCTGTTTTTCGTTATCAAACAATTCAGCTGCAAGAGCCTTTGCAAGTTCCGTTTTCCCAACTCCAGTGGGCCCCAAGAAAAGGAAAGATCCAATCGGTTGTTGAGGTCTTCCAAATCCTACCCGTGATCTTAACACAGCTTTGGCAACTGCCTGAACTGCCTCATCTTGCCCAACAACTCTTTTCTGCAACCTGCCCGCCAGACCTATCAGTCGCTCCTTCTCATTCTGACCGAATCTTGTAGCAGGAATACCAGTGCAGCGACTCACAACCTGCACGCAGCACATAGTTATATATCCAAAAAACACCGACTATAGCTATCATTAATGGTTAAAATTTATTGGGTCAATCATATGCAATGAAAGGCATGTTTAGATACTTAAAATTCAGACGTTTAATGTACCTCTGCAATCTGCTCAGGTCCCACACATTTTGTTAACATGAATTTTTCTCCCATCGCAGCTTCACGTTCAGCAATTGCATCGTTTATTTGTTTCAGGTCCATTTCTCGAATATCAGCAACTCGTACTAAATCCATCCTACGTTCTTGTTCTTGCAGAGATACCAACAATTCCCTACGCTTCTGCTTCAGTGGCAGGATTTCGTCCACTTTCTCTTTTTCTCTCTGGTATTTCATTTTCAACGGTTGCAAAGTGCCTCTCACTTCATCAAGCTCCTTGTGAACCTGTCAGAATCAAAAGAAAAAGAGTATGAGAATAAGGGTTCTCTGATAAGTCATTGTGGATGACTCGAAACAAGTCATTGTGGATGGCTCAAAAAGCCGGATACTCAAAAAGCCGGATACCATAATTTTTAAAGAAAATTCTACACATAATACAAATCACAGAAGTCTCAAAACAACAATTTTTATTCAACAATGAACACCCCTATCTACCCAGAAGTTTCAATACATATCTTTAGCCATCATAATAAAAATGCCTATAGCCTGAAACAAGACAGCCAACTTGCCAAGAAAGTTGCAAAGTAATCTCCGCGAACTGACCTCAACCAAACGAGCTTTACTTGCTTTATCTTTTTCTTTTTCGAGGGCATGCAGCTCAACTTCTAGGTGAATCGTTTTCCTTTGAAGGGTCTCGATTTCTTCAGGTAGACTGTTTAGTTGCACAGTTACATTTGCACATGCTTTGTCTACCAGATCAAATGCTTTGTCCGGAAGACACCATCCTGTTCAGACAAACAGATTACAAATCCTTTTCATAAAGCCCAAAGGAGTTCTTGATCCATTAAGAATTAAATGCGGAATATGTCAAAACTTTTTCACAAGTTAAATACTGAGTTATACACATACTGCATCCCAAATGATCGGTCATCTTTATGTCGATTCCCAGAATATTAATACTCTGCAATCGGACGGATATGACCGCGCCCATATTCGTGCAATTCAAGAATATTAATATTTAGGGAATCAACTCAGAGCTAATTATCACGTATTGGAGTTCTCAGAGTGCACTAATTGCATCTGATGATGTTCATAGGGGTGAAAAAGTGGGATTGAAATTAATGTGGAGTTTTCCACACAATTAAGCCCACTTAACTTGCTACCCCATTTACAAAATCTCAGCTAGTATTGTGCTTAATGAATTCATATAAATTTCCCTTTAAATATTGAAATTTTCAAAATACATTATATTAAATATCATTTTAGGATTCAACTGAGTAAAGTAAATATTCATCTATATTTATTATAAAAATTTATAACAATAAAATTTATTTGGAAAAAAATAACTAAAAAATTTTAAAATTTTAAAAATACAACTCAAAACAAATAATCATCACATTTTCACTTAGGTAACAAAATAAAAATGAAATTCCATTCGGAATCATGCCTACACAAAATATTTTATTTCGGAGTTGTCTTTAGTGCGACTTTTTGGACATTCCGTTGACGGAATACGGCAGAAAAATTGAGGTTAAATCTTGATTTGTATTAGTTAAAATGGTTTTTTAACTGCATATTTGGATTCAGCACCCTGAAAAACCCCTAGGATGCTTTGATTGTGCAGAAATTACCTATCAAACTTGCGATTTCAATAAATTGCTGCCTGAATTTAGAGAAATTTGACGGGAAAAACCCACCGGAAAAACCTCCAAAAGATCGCACTAAAAACTACACCTTTTATTTCACTTATTTTACCTAAACAAACAACTTACCACTGATGTATTTACTTGATAATTGAGCGGCAACTACAAGCGCGCTGTCCAATATTTTGACTTCGTGATGAGCTTCGTACTTTTCCTTTAAACCACGAAGGATACTGATAGTATCAGTCACGCTAGGTTCAGCCACATCCACCTGGGCCAAAATAGTAATAGCAGTAAATTATTAAGACAGAGCGTTACAAATGCATAAAAGCCAAATGAATACATGTGTAAGCACTCACCTGCTGGAATCGTCGCTCAATTGCAGCATCATTCTCCACACATTCACGGTACTCTTCTGGAGTAGTTGATCCAATGCACCTAAGTTGGCCCCGAACAAGCATTGGTTTTACTGGATTATTCCACAACCAAAGCCTAAAATCAGTCACTTCGAATAATCCTTAATCTACGTTAATAACATATATGATTATTGGTTGAACAAAGTGTTTAATCATACATAACCGAAGCACGCTTCTCTTACGGGTACCCAGAACCGAATGGATTTCGTCAATAAAGAGAATAACTTTTCCCTGTGCATCTTCCACCTCTTTCAGTACAGACTCAAGTCGCTCTGTAAATTTATTGTTATTGCCACCAGCCTCAAGGGCTTCCATATCCAAGGCTATCAACCTTGCATCTAGCAAATTGCTGTGTAAAACCATTTGAAAAACAAAACTAATTAGCTTCTCTGTCAATCTTGCAAGCTGAAAATAATCCTGCAACCAAAAACCCACTGAAACATTGTATACGTGCACAAGCACCCTTCCTACAAACTAAAATTTGCAAGCGGCGGAAGCATATAAATATTTGCAGAAGAACTTACCTCGGTACCTCCCCTCTGGCAATCTTTTGTGCCACGCCTTCAACCACAGAAATCGTTTCAACGCCAGGCTCTCTAGTGAGCACAGGATTGCTCGTATTCCTCTGAGACAAAATCATAATAACTCTCTGGATTTCTTTATCTCTACCAATGACAGGATCAAGCTCCCCAGCAATTTCAACCAAATCACGGCCATATGTTTTCAAGTTTTGACATTTAGAAGTATCCACCATTTTGTCCCCTCCTCCGAGCTTCTCCACTCAAGATATCAGTCTATCTACACTCACAGCTGCCTCTCTGAATTAGTGCCGCAATTATAATGTCTGTAATATTATTGGAGTTCAGTTTTATTGCACTCTGTCAGAGAAGTTCTGTGCAGAACTAAAGAAAGTCTTCCTCTTCCTTGACACCTAATACATCATCAGAAATTGATCGGCGTCACAAACAGAAAATATAATCTCTAGCTCGTCAAAAGTTGTGTTTTTTTTGGTTGTTTTTTTCCTCTTCATGCTCTTCTCAAAGAATCAAGGAACAGGCACAATGTTAACAGAATCATTACATAGAAATTGTAATATCCCAAACAACAAAATAATCAATTAATTTGGCACATGTTTCTATGTAATATTTCAAACGAAAAAATAATTAATCAATGTATCCTGTTTTAGTTAAAAATAATTGCAATTAAGATACTGACCAAAGAGATCTGAAAATACAGTCTTTATTTATATTAATAAGCTAAAGAAAGGTACATGCCCATCTAATAAATTTCAAGCCCCTACAATGGTATGCTGTTTATCAAAATGAAAAGACAAATGCAATTAAGGACAGTCTTGAACAAGACAAAATAACACCCACTAGGTTTTAGTCCTTGGGATCAAATTGGAACTGGAACTTGGATGAATGGATCCAGGGGACAAAATAACATTCAAGGATCAAAACACCAAGTTCTCAAGGAAAACACAACAAAATAAACTTTAATAAATCAAATGCTTAGCGTCTTTCCCCTTTTATAGGCTTGATGGACTCTCTAATGACCCTATTTTATTATTTTCCCTCCAAAACTGAAGGCAAATACCAATGCATTGATACCATGAGAAAATACCACAATAAATACTATGGACAAATTCTGTCCATTTTGACCAAATCAAGAAAAGGAACATTACTTAGATTCTCAATGAAATAGTACAGAGTAGTTCATAAGAAGCATCATGCATGTCAATAAAATTTGAACCTCAATGGAAAAGTTATCATTAAACTCTCCCAACTACCAAAACTACAATTGACCAAAGCTCATTAAACCTTATATTCGTAAAAAATAGAAAAAAAATAAAATAAAATTCACATATAAAACGTAATCAGAAACTACTCGAACAGGAACACATAATTCACTGGCCATCAAAGCTCATCAAAAGCCTTATATTTGTAAAAGATAGAGGAAAATAATTGAGTAATATTCGAACACATAATTCAGTGGCCATCAAAGCTCATCAAAAGCCTAATATTTGTGAAAGATACAGGAAAAGAATAATTGAGTAAGATTCGCAAATAAGACGTCATCAGAAACTACTCAAAGAGGAACACATAATTTACTGGCCATCAAAGTTCATATATGCTTACTTTGTTAGTTGAGAGCATACCTGATTTATACTCAAAGATTTTGTTAGTTGAGAGCATACCTGATTTATACTCAAAGATTTAGATGCAATAGCAGAGAATAATTCATAGAGACAGAGAAATGGAGAAACAACAAGATTACTTAGTCCGAAACAATGGAATAGATAAAACAATCACTAGAGAATAGAAATCACTTCACATTACATAGAAATTACAAATTTATAGAGACAGAAGAAGGATCTAGAATCCTGTATGTGATTCACATGGAGATCTGGAATGATCTAGAAACCACTAGCGGTGTAGGAGGATCTAGAATCCTGCATGTGATTCTAGAAACTACTCGCAGTGTAAAAGGGATCTAGAATCCTGCATGAATTTGACTTCACACTTAACACAGTTGAATTTCAAAAACGATAAAGTAGGCTCAAAGGTTCAAGAGATCTTATTCAATAAAATCTTATCAATTAAAACTTAATGTATGTGAATAAAACTTGAATTTATGTGAGGAGGTTATTATTAAACCCTCTCAACTATTTAAACTATAATGGCTAAAAGCTCATCAAAAACCATATAAATCTAAAAAAATAGACAAAAAAAAAAAAATAAGGAAAAGAACCAAGTAAGATTGGCAAATACCATGTCATCAGAAACTGTTCATGGAGGAACACATAAGTCATTAAAGTTCAGATATGCACGCTTGAAAGTCTGCTCAAAGGTTCAAAAGATCCTATTCAATAAAACCTTATCCATTAAAATCTAGTACAAATTCAAAAGTAAAAACTTAAGATTCATGGGGTTCGCTAACTGCCGTGAAACATCATTTGTCTTCACGAAGAGGGCTTCAAAACGCACATTCAAACTTACGGAAATTATCTATAATGTACCATGAAGTGATATAAACATAAGCTTCAAAAAGCGAGAACACACAATAAAGGTTCTGAGGCATTGCCAATTACTATTTTCGGTTGAGAATTTCAACAAAAAGTCACAGAAGTAAAGCTTGATCAGTCAATATATTAAAGTTCTAAACGGTAAGCGCTAGAACCTCAGATCCATGTTCCATGTTTTCTTATGCATTTCAAAAAATATGGTTAAAACCTCAAAATCACACTTTCAAAGTTCAATGAATCACTAATCCTGGGCAATGAGGTGATAAAAACTAAAATTCCAATGGAGGGAAAAATGCGAAGGATTGACATCAGAGTCTAGATCGCCAATAAAAGCAACAACAGTTTTACCTGAAAATTTCAAGAAATCAGGTAAGCGGCTACCCAACAATTTCGTACCAAAGGTTCTGAATTTTAAACTATCAACATAGATTTACTTTTACTCTGACCTTAAGAAGTTTAGAGATCTAAAATAAAGGCGAATCTATGCTGATTTAATTCTTTCTTTAAATAGTCTACATTACACGTGAATACCATGGCTCAATACCAATAAGTTATATTATATATATATATATATATATATATATATATCCCATAACTCAACTCTTGTTTATTTAAATTTTTATTTATTTACCATACCTGTTTTATAAATATGGTATTTGGCCCATGGTATTATAATGGTATTTGGCCCATAAACTTCACCTAAATAAAATTTCTTTTTTGAGTTTCCTTAAATATAAAGAGGTTTGTGGAGTAAATATAAAAAGAGGTTTTATTTATTTCCCATACTTCTAGTTTATTTATATTTTTATTTATTTACCATACTTTTTGATATAAGTATAAAAAGAGATTTTATTTATTTACCATACCTTTAGGTTATTTATATATTTATTTATTTACCATAACTATTTTTTGAGTGTTCATAAACCTTTTCCATTCAGGGATTCAATAATAGAGTTCACGCTTCTGTGATCCATATCAATTTAGAGAGATTTTTCGGCGAAAATCACATGGAATACCATTTGTCGAGGCGTTTCGAACCAACAAGTGTGGTTCATCTTCAGGACAAATGAAGAAACAAATCCAGCTAAACAGATCCAGCTAAGCAAGTTAAATAGGTAGAACGGAGCCTCCTGACCAACGACTAGTTTGACTCTAGGACCGGGGTCAAAAATATTTTATTAGTTTAGTTAAGGACCGGGGTCAAAAATATTTTATTAGTTTAGTTAGTAAGAATTAGGACTAAAACATATTATTGAAGGGTACTTAGTTCACAAATATTAATAAAAATTAGAAATTAGTTAAATAATGGACCCTAAAAGCAATATATAAAATAATCTTATTTAAAAATTATAAAATAATAATAAATAGATGCATCAAAGACCTAACCAATGTCAAAACGAGGTTAGGTTAGTTAGGAAAAAATTAGTTAAAAATATTCAAAATAAAACTAATAAATAGATAAATGAAAATTAAATTAAAAATAAATAAGTAAATAAATCAATAAATAAATTAGTTACTACGAAAAACATAAAAATAATAATATTAATAATAATAATAATAATAATAATAATAAATAAATAAAATAAAAATAAAGATAAAATACTCAAAAAAACAAAGGACCTAAAAATTAAAAGCCTATAAATATTAAAAAATTATCAATTAATTAATAATAAAATGGAAGAAAACCACAGAGGTTAGGTTAGTTAGAAAAAAAAGTCAAAATAAAATAAAAATAAAAATAAAAATTAGTTAAAAATGGTAATAAGAATAAAATAAATAGGTTAGTTAGAAAAAATTAGTTAAAAAGTCTGAGAAAATAAAAATAATAAAACAAATAAATAAATAAAATAAAAACAAAATAAATAAATAAAATTAATAATTAAGAGGTTAGGTTAGATAGAAAGTTAGTTAAAAATGGTAATAATAGAACGAATAAATAAATAAAATAAGAATAAAAAATAATAAATTAGTTAAAAAGACTCAAAAAATATAAAGGAATAATAGAACGAATCAATAAAAATAAATCAATAAAACATAAATCAGTTAAAATAAATAAGTTAATATTAAATAAATAATAATAAAAAGTAAATAAATAAAAATAATAAATAAAAGAAATTAACCCTAAGGAGGAGGGCGGAAACCAACTAGGAAGAGAGAGCAGGGACCCAACATCTACTAACTTTCCAGCCATCGTCTCTATTAAGATTGCAAGGCCTTTTTTCAATCTCAAGCGCTTCCCTAAATTTACGATGATGGAAATGCGAAACCCTAGCAATAACACTAGCCTCCTCAATACAAACATGATGATTGGTTTTCTCAGCATGTTCAGCTAAAGCGGAAGACTTAGCTCTCCTATGTTTAAGGTCCGCAGCGTGTTCGCTAATCCTTTGATTAATGGAGCGACCAGTCTCTCCAATATAGGGGGTCCCACAGGAACAAGGGATCAAATAAACACCTTTCATATCCTTAGGGTCGATAGGATCCTTTACAGATCTTAGGGACCCACGAATGGTGTTCAGGGGCCTGAAGGTCACAGGGATACTATGCTTCCTGAGAATCCTTCCAATTCTATCAGTGGTCCCTTGAACATACGGAAGAAGGACACCTGGAATTCGTTCCTTCGGTTCCCTTTTAGTCAGAGAATTCTTGGAAGCCTTAAGAAAAGCCCTCTGACCCAAGTATCTACTATAACCATTCTCAACAAAGACATCAAGCAGATGGGATTTTTCTTTCTCAAAGCTCTTTTTGTCGGAGATTCTTAAGGCTCGAGTAGCAAGGGTATTGAGGACACCCATCTTTTGAGCCGGGAAAGGTGATACATCGCCTAACAGATCCTGACACGGCCAAGTTGGTTGAGATCTGTCTCACTTCCACCTTTTTCAGTTTTGAAGGTGAGTTCTTCGAGCAAACCTGTGGGGTTGCGATGGGCTCCCCCCTTTCCCCTGTTGTTGCTAATCTGTTTATGGAAGATTTTGAGTCCAAGGCTCTTAGCTCTTCTCGGCTCTTGCCTAAGCTGTGGAGAAGGTATGTGGACGACACCAATGTCATATGGCCTCATGGGCAGGTTGAGCTTGATCTCTTCTTTGATCATCTCAACAATCAATCCTCAGCCATTAAGTTCACTAAGGAGCAAGAAGTTGATGGATGTCTTCCATTCCTTGATATTCTTATTTCTAAGAATAGTGATGGTTCCCTCGCCCATCGAGTTTTTCGTAAGAAAACTCATACGGAGCAGTATCTTCATGCCAATTCCCACCATTTCCCGGCTCAAAAGATGGGTGTCCTCAATACCCTTGCTACTCGGGCCCTAAGAATCTCCGACAAAAAGAGCTTTGAGAAAGAAAAATCCCATCTGCTTGATGTCTTTGTTGAGAATGGTTATAGTAGATACTTGGGTCAGAGGGCTTTTCTTAAGGCTTCCAAGAATTCTCTGACTAAAAGGGAACTGAAGGAATGAATTCCAGGTGTCCTTCTTCCGTATGTTCAAGGGACCACTGATAGAATTGGAAGGATTCTCAGGAAGCATAGTATCCCTGTGACCTTCAGGCCCCTGAACACCATTCGTGAGTCCCTAAGATCTGTAAAGGATCCTATCGACCCTAAGGATATGAAAGGTGTTTATTTGATCCCTTGTTCCTGTGGGACCCCCTATATTGGAGAGACTGGTCGCTCCATTAATCAAAGGATTAGCGAACACGCTGTGGACCTTAAACATAGGAGAGCTAAGTCTTCCGCTTTAGCTGAACATGCTGAGAAAACAAATCATCATGTTTGTATTGAGGAGGCTAGTGTGATTGCTAGGGTTTTGCATTTCCATCATCGTAAATTTAGGGAAGCGCTTGAGATTGAAAAAAGGCCTTGCAATCTTAATAGAGACGATGGCTGGAAAGTTAGTAGATGTTGGGTCCCTGCTTTATGTTTTATTGATTTATTTTTATTGATTCGTTTTATTATTCCTTTATATTTTTTGAGTCTTTTTAACTAATTTATTATTTATTATTCTTATTTTATTTATTTATTCGTTCTATTATTACCATTTTTAACTAATTTTCTATCTAACCTAACCTTTTAATTATTAATTTTATTTATTTATTTTGTTTATTTATTCGTTTTATTATTTTTATTTTCTGAGACTTTTTAACTAATTTTTTCTAACGAACCTATTTATTTTATTCTTATTACCATTTTTAACTAATTTTTATTTTTATTTTTATTTTATTTTGACTTATTTTTCTAACTAACCTAACCTCTGTGGTTTTCTTCCATTTTATTATTAATTAATTGATAATTTTTTAATATTTATAGGCTTTTAATTTTTAGGTCCTTTGTTTTTTGAGTATTTTATCTTTATTGTTATTGTTATTTTATTTATTATTAATATTATTATTTTTATTTTTATTTTTATGTTTTTCGTAGTAACTAATTTATTTATTGATTTATTTACTTATTTATTTTTAATTTAATTTTCATTTATCTATTTATTAGTTTTATTTTGAATATTTTTAACTAATTTTTTCCTAACTAACCTAACTTCGTTTTGACATTGGTTAGGTCTTTGATGCATCTATTTATTATTATTTTATAATTTTTAATAATATTTTTAAATAAGATTATTTTATATATTGCTTTTAGGGTCCATTATTTAACTAATTTCTAATTTTTATTAATATTTGTGAACTAAGTACCCTTCAATAATATGTTTTAGTCCTAATTCTTACTAACTAAGCTAATAAAATATTTTTGACCCCGGTCCTAGAGTCAAACTAGCCGTTGGTCAGGAGGCTCGGTTCTGCCTATTTAACTTGCTTAGCTGGATCTGTTTCTTCAACTTGTCCTGACGATGAACCACACTTGTTGGTTCGAAATGCGTCGACAAATGGTATTCCATGTGATTTTCGCCGAAAAATCTCTCTAAATTGTTCATAAACCTCTTTATGCTTTAAATTTATATTGTGATTATACATAATAATAATTAAATTGATTTTTAAATTGGGCCGACATTAAATTAAAAATGTTAAATGTTAAAAAATACATGTTAAATGTTTACTTTTACATCTCATAAAAAATTACATGTTAAATGTTTACAATTACCTTTACTTTTAACTTTACATGTTTACGTTAAATCTACCCCATACTGGGATATAAAGGGTGTCTCTCGATGCAATAAATCTACCCTACAGTGGGTTGTAGAGTGTCTCTCAACGCAATAGACACATTAGCGGGTTGTAGAGTGTCTCTCAACGCAATAGACACATTAGCGAGGAACAATTTTCAAGCTATATGCTTAAAAAGTACGTCGTAGTCTAACCATTATGTTTTTTTGCCTTAAGAGTTATGGAAATTCTAGCCATATTTTGAAAAAATCTATTAGGGATTTTTTCAAATCCAAGTAAAATCTATCTAAATTCATAATTTTAGGTGTCCTAAATGTTTTTGATGGTGCTGAATCCATTTCCTTCATCAAAAATATGATTCAAACACTGCCTTTACAAGATTTTTTGAATTTTTTTTGCCTTGATTTTGTTTAGCTTTTGAGCAATTCCTGGCCTTCGACTCCATTAAGTATTGTCTTTTTTAGGAAACATTAACATATAGCTAGATGACAATTGCAAAAAAAATAACCTTCAAATCTGTTGGAAATAATAATTCCAACCACCGCCTTAAACACGCAAACACCAGGCTTCCCCAGTAGTCAACCACTGCATGGTTGTTATTTTGTTTGCAAGGACTCAAGTCAGAGTAGAAGTACATCCCTAACCATTTCGCAACAGAGCAAAGAGTTTAAGGCATTTAAGTATGGGAAAGCATTCACTCCACAACTGTTGTCTGCACTCCACAACACCTGCAAGTTCAGAAATTTATTTACTATGTAAATTCGCCCATGCTGGGTATTAATTATTTTCTCTATTGGTGCATTAATGTCAAATTTGTATGTTGAGATAAATATGAATGTAAAAGTCATTTGCGTTGTTGGGAAAGTTATAGAGTGAGAGTCTGTGAGGAGAAAATTGTGAAGTAGTTTTAGAGAGTTTTACAGAAGATTACTTTGCAACCACAGTGATACCTAAATAGCAGTAAGTTTGTTGTGTTTTTCATTACTTTGCAACCACAGTGATACCTAAATAGCAGTAAGTTTGTTGTGTTTTTCACTTGAGCTGTAGCCTCCATACCACAGTGATACCTAAATTTGTTGTGTTTTTCACTTGAGCTGCAACCTCCATTTATCACATGAATGTATTTCCTTATGTTTTGATATATAATATAAAGTGTGGACAAGTAAATTTACTGCAACCCTCTTTTGTTTTGTGCGTAAAATTTCTGTTTTAATTAAGTCCTTGTGTTGTTGCAATATCCTCGCCACAACCTATTTCTAAGCCATTTATTGTTTTTTATCAAGCACAAGCTTGAATAATCCTCAGATACCTTAGTTTAATGGAAAAAAATATGACTATTGGGCTATTACAATAAAGTCCCTGTTTTCTTCTCAAGACATTTGGGATTTGGTGGAGAATGGTTTTCAAGAACCTATTTTCTTGTCTTTTGAACTTTTGTTCTGACTTCTGTCATTCTGCCTGCAAACAAAATCGCAACCGTGTAGTGGTTGACTAGCCAAACATGATGGTTGTAAGTGTGTTTAAGGCGGTGGTTTGGATTATTATTTCCAACACTCCCCCTTAATTACAACTGCCGCCATTGACAATTCCCAAACTGTCTCTGAGATAAACAAAACTTTCACATTCCAATGGCTTTGTGAAAATATCAGCAAATTGTTCATGTGACCTGTAGTGCTGCAACACAATTTCATCATTGTTAATCAACTCTATGATAAAATGATATTTAACATCAATATGCTTGGTCCTCTTGTGAAAGACCGAATTCTTTGACAATGCAATTGCGGATGTGTTATTGCAGAAGATAGTTTTCACTCCCTCTTGGTCGCGATGAAGATCCCTCAACATCCTTCTCATCCAAACTGCCTAACATGTTGCTGCTGTTGTGGTGACATATTCAGCTTCTGATGTTGACAGTGACACTATTGGTTGCTTCTTGGAGGCCCATGAAATGGCTCCAGAACCCAAATGAAAAACATAACCCGACGTGCTCTCTTCCTGTCCAATCACTGTCGGTGTAACCAACCAGCCTAAAATCATCTGTTGCGATGTACAAAACACCATATTGCTTTGTCCCATTGACATACCTTAAAATCCTTTTCGTTGCTTGCCAATGTGTCTCCTTGGGTGTCTCCATGAACCTCGACACCAAGCTCACTGCATACATTATATCCGCCCTAGTGGCGGTCAAATACATCAAGCTGCCTATCATGCTCTTGTATAATGTCGGATTGACATTGCTGATGCAATCTTCTTTGCTCAACTTCAACCCCATAACAGTTGGAGTTGGTGCGGGCTTGTTGTTCTGCATCTTAAACTTCTCCAAAATGTCTGCCACATACTTTGCTTGAGATATAAAAATGCCATTTTCTGTTTACTTCACTTCTATGCCCAAAAAATATCTTAACAAACCCAAATCAGTCATTTCAAATTCATTTTTCATGGCTTGTTTGAAATCAACGATGAGAAAATCATCACTTCTTGTAAAAATTAAATCATCTACATATAAGACAACAATGAGAATATCACCATCATTCTCTTTGATGTAGAGAGTAGGCTCACCGTCACACTTGTCGAATCCATTGTCCAACAAGTTGGCATCTATCCTGTTGTACCATGCTCGCGGTGCTTGCTTAAGCCCATAAAGATATTTCCTCAACTGATACACTTTTTCTTCTTGGCCTTCTACCTCATAACTAGGCAGTTCTGCAACATACACTTCCTTTTTCAACACTCCATTCAAGAACGTTGACTTTACGTCCATTTGATACACTTTCCATTTATGTTGCGCGGAAATTGCCACAACTGTAAGCACTGTCTCCATCCTCGCGATTGGTGCGAACGTTTCCTCATAATCTCTTCCATGATGCTGCTTGTATCCTTTGACAATTAGCCTTGCTTTGTGCCTTTCAATCTTTCCCTCAATGATGCTTTTGGTCTTATAGACCCACTTCACTCCAATGACTTGTTTTCCTTGCGACAAGTCCATTAAGTCCCATGTGTCGTTCCTTTCTATTGCTTCCATTTTTTACTTCATTGTTGCAACCCATTTTTCATCTTTGACTGCATCTTCAAAATGGATTGGGTCATCTACATGAAAAAACAAAGGAAATAAGGAATTCGGACTAGTGTTGCTATCAACTTCATCTTGCTCATAAATTTTATTTAAATTTCTAAATTTTGGTCTTCTTGTGCTTGCTGAAGATGGGCTTGATATCTCACCTGGTGTTGCGCTTTGTGGTGTGCTTGGAGAATCACTTGCTTGACTGCGTGACGTTGTCCTATTATTTGTTGATGGTGTTGTTTGTTTTATGTTTTGTTGAGTTTGAATAGGAGTAGAGGGAGTCATTGTTGAGGAATTACTTACTGTCGTCAATTCCCCTTTGTCCTCATGTGGTATACATGCTTTGACATTGACTGTCTTCTCTAAACTTCCATCCCATGCTTCTTCTTCTATGAACTGCACATCTCTGCTGATTATGACCTTGGTTGATGGATTATAGAGCTTGTATGCTTTGGATTCATCACTGCATCCAACAAATATACATTTCTCCCCCTTGTTGTCCAACTTCTTCCTCAACTCATTCGGGACATGTGCATATGCCACACAATCAAAGACTCTCATGTGAGTGACAGTATGCTTTCTTCCACTCCATGCCTCTTCAGGAACTATGTTCTGGATGCTTTTGGTTGGACATCTATTCAAGATATATGTTGCACATGCAATAGCTTCAGCCCAATAATCATTTGGAAAATGCTTTGCCTTCAACATACTCCTTGCCATCTCCATAATGGTCCTATTCTTCCTTTCTGCTGCACCATTTTGCTAAGGTGTATATCTTGTTGTAAATTGCTTGTGAATTTTGTGCTCCCTGCAAAATCGAAGGAAATCATTTGAGCTATATTCACCACCTCTATCAGTCCTGAGGACTTTGATGTAGTGTCCACTTTGCTTCTCAACAAGAGCCTTGTATTGGCGAAAGCGTTCAAACACTTCACTTTCTGTTTTAGGAGATAGACCCATGTCTTCCTTGTGTAGTCATCTATGAAGGTCAATACATAGTGGCTACCACCAATTGATGGTGTATGCATTGGTCCACATAAATATGAGTTTATGTTATTTCTTTGATAGCATCTTATCGGATCTCATCTAGCTCGTTCAATTGTGCTAACCTTTTTTTTAGCCTCAGATAGATCAAGCCCCAACTTTGTGGTTGTTCCAAAAGTATCCACTTGGAATTCAATTGGAAGTAAAACTTTCTTCCCATAGACAAGCTCATAAGGATCATGTAGAGTAGTGTTTCTCCATGTGGTATGGTATGCCCAAAGTGCTTATGGAGGCCTTTCTACCCAATCTCTTATATGCAAGTGTACAATCTTGGTCATGATTGCTTCAAGTACTTTATTGGTAGATTCCACTAGACCATTGGTGATCCAGATTGGATCATAATATTGTTTGTTATCCATCTCGATGCATTTAGAGAGGAAAAAGTGGATGAATCAGCTCATGGGACAATCTTTATCGGCAGGATCCAGCTTGGAAAAATGGAGTCTGAAACCTTATGGGATTGTTTTTAGGCATCAAACAACGTTTTTGGGGGGTAAAAATTTATTGCTATAGCATAGCACCTTTTCACGCTATTATACACATATATATATTTCCAATAGTGAAAGAAGTGCGTCAATCAGACATATGCAAAATTTATGCCTCTTATAAGTTGACCTTCGTGTTTTCCCACCTATAGTTCAGGAGGATGTCGTGTAAACCCCAATTATTAATGGAAAAGGGACTAACCATGTTTTTTTGATGTAAAAGACTCTAGAAGAGTCTATATTGTATCTCTAGTTAAGAGTTGATGTAGTCATACTTAACCACTAGTAGGCTATCGGGCTGTGTTATAATCGGGCCACTAGGAGGAAAAGGCATTACATTCTTTCAAGAGAATTTTGTTCCATAGTTGAGAAAAGATATCCAAGAGAGATAGGAGGTAGAGCACATAGACAGGATTTGTGCATTGCATTATCCCATGGGCCACAGGCATTACTTATTTGTACCTATAACCTTATTTTCCATACAGAGAAAGAGAGTGAAGCGGCCTCACCTTCTAGCTGAGTTTTCTCCCGAAAGGGTTTCCCAAAGCATATATGGTGTCTTATGTGTGTGTGTGAACTTATTTTGTTGTTCTCTATTTTTTTTCATAATTTCCATTCGCATGCATGCACTTATTACAATTAAATTTATAGATCTAGAAGTTTAATAAAACCTCTAATAGTGTAGAAATTCATAATTTTAAAATATTATTATTGGAACTGTTGTGACGAAATGTCTAGTGGAATATACACGACAATTTATAGATAATTTAGTATCAAGGTAGTTTTCTTTAGGTATTTTGTGGAGAGTGCAGGGATCCATATCAGTGGGACTGAAAATCATAAAACCCTAATCATGGGCAACAAATCTATAAATGAACCTCCTGATCCTACAGAGGTGAGGTTCACATGGTTGCAACAACAAGTTACATATATTAACCGTGATGTAAACCTCCTCATGGCAGCCTTAAATAACAAGATGGGGATATTTGGAGAAGATGGGGATTCAAATGCAGAGTAAAAATTTGAAGGGGGGTCAGCAGATCGGGAAGAATCAGAGCACTAGTTGAAGAAAGAATCTGAAAAGATCAACGTGGTTTGAGTTCCATGAATCAATCCCTATTTAAAATGGAATCAAAAATTGATATCAATTCATATCATGGCAATATCGATGCTCTAAAGTTGAACCATTGGTTGTAGCAACTGGAATTTTATTTCAGTGTCCATCATATTGAAGAAGGACAAAAAATCTCATTTGCGATGCTGAAATTAGAGGGCCATGCACTGACTTTGTGGGAAATCCACACGGAAACCTTGAGGTTGGAGGGAGAATCTCTAATGACTATGTAGGAAGATTTCAAACCATCATTAAGTCATAGTTTTATCCCATTGGGTACATGGAGGACCAGTGGATCTGGTGGCATTACTTCAGCCAAAAGTTAGGCAAAAGCATGCAGGACTACACCACAAAATTTAGAAAGATGGATATTATGTTCGGTATCTCTCTAATGAACCTAGATGAACTCCTCAAAGGAGGTTGCACTGGCATCTACGCAATAAAGTGATGTTGTTCAAGCCCAAATCGATGGACGAGGCTTGTGTACATGCACAATACATAGAGAACATAGGCCTAAAAAGAGTGCAATCAAGTGGATCAAAGCAGAAGAGCAACAAGGAACTCATAGAGAAGGAGAGGATGATGAAGTGACAGTCCATAACATAGTTCTGAAAGAAACCACAACAAAGGAAAAAAGAGAAGGATGCCAAGACAAATAGCATATAGAGACAGTTAAGCACAGAGAAGAATTCAGGAGAAGGTTGAGATAGTAGTTCAGCTTAAGTGTTAATGGAGATGTTGCAAAGAAATGAAGCAGACCAGAAGCATGGTTATGTCATGAAAAGAAAGTGAAGTGGCAGAGGCTACAAGAGAATAGGATCAACAAGTAAATATGTTGTTAATAAAGGAGCTAAGGGAACTTGAACAGATTATAGATGCCAAACAGAGGATAAAGAATATCGAAAGAGTTGAGCTACAAAAAGGAAGATGCTGAAGAAGATGTTAAAATTTCAATATGTGAACCAAAAAGTGGACTATTGTTTTTCAATTGATGAAGAGCTAGAGGAGTTGAATCATATGAATGATTCGAAGCAGCCAGAAGACTTGATGACTGAAGCATCAAGTGAGACAAGAAGGTATTGTATTTTTAAAACTAATGACTTGTGTATGATTGCAGTTTGGAAGAAGATAGATAGTCTTTTAAATCTTTCAAAGATGTGGAAGAATACCTTCTAGAAGATGAAAGTTTTGAAGTAGAATATGACAAAGAGACTGGAAAAGGATCAGTTCACTACAGTGAACAATACTGGAAGACATCATTGAAACAGATGATGAGAAGGAGAGACTTGTTGACAGTCTCAAGAGTTCTTTGAGGTTGGAGCAGCATACTGATGTGCTGACAGAAGAAGTGAGATCAGACCAACATACTGAAGTGTTGCCAAAGGAAGAAGAGGTATAGGGACCTTATATTTTTATTATCTTATAATCAAAGATGTTGTTGCAGAAGCTAGAGCATATTTGGCACAGGTGGACAGCCAAATGAAGAAGAAGAGGAAGAACATATACTGAAGTGTTCAATGAAGATTTAGCAGAGAAGAAGACCATGTGATGATGGTCGATAGCAAATGAAGCAATGGGAGATTATGTAAAATTTCCTAAGTCACTCCAAGTAAAATCATTGAGATATATAGGGAACTGGACTTTCAAAGAAGAAAGTTGGAAGAGCAAAGATAAATGTTTAGGATAGATTGCTGAAGAAGGATGACAAAATAGTTGTCATAAATAATAATCAAGAAGAAGTTGACATGTGTAAAAGATAGAAGCGGAAACTATTCTGAAAGACAATATAGCAGCAGTAGAAAAGGTGCAAAACAACAATAAAGAAGAGAGTAAGGATGAAAAGGGAGCAATCAGAATAAGTGAAGAACAAACAAAGGTGAGAATTCAACAATCAATGGATGAAAACAATCACAGACAGAGAATATACTAGACAGATAAATTGAGTTGATAATAAGGTTAATGATAAAGGTGTCTCAGAAGAAGATAACAACAAGAAAGGAGAGGAGTGACAACAACAAGAAGACAGTAGCATACTACGAAAGCAAGGCAAGTGGGGCATTACAACATAAAGTATGGAGACCTGGAGAACAACAGTAGACAACAACAGCAATAGAGCAATTGACAAGCAAGGATAGATTACAAATAAAGTTTGCGATCCAGGAGGAAACAATTATCCAAACTTATGACCAGGTGATCATAAATTTTCTTACATGGGAGTCTGATGTAGGAGCATCTAGCTCAATATTATCATTGTATTCTAGTAGAAATAGGGGGTCTTGTGTTTCAAGGAAGTTGTTTTCCTAAGTATTGGATTTATGTAATTATTTAATGTTTTGAGTGATTTTAATAAGAGTAGGAATTAATTAAATATTGTGAGGCTTTATTGTAAATTTTCTTGAATGTAGGAGAACATGAGAGATTTAGGATATTTGAGAGATTGAGGGATTGAGAATCGATTGTAAATCTTAGATTAGGAGTCAGTTCATGAATCTAGGGATTAGAGAGAAGTTTTAGGAATGACGAAGGAGATTTAGGAATTTTGTTAAGGAATTCATGGATCTAAACCAGAATTTGTTTTAGAATCCCTGGGTATAAATGTAAGCCAAAAAGGCAGAGACAGGAATTAGATATTTTAGAGAGGTTGAATAGGAAAATAGATAGCTGATTGGAGTGTTGTAAGCCTACGGGAAGATTAGGAAATAGATGCCACTGATATTGAAAATCAGGCCAGAGAGACAGAGATCTCAGTTTGTAATTCATTGTTGTAATTATAAAGATACAGAGATTAATTAAAATCCTATTAAATGCGTGATTGAGTGTTGAAAGGACGAATCGAATGAATTTGAAAAGTGTGTATATATGTTTATGCAGGCAGGTGCAGTAAACAGAAGGAGGCAGAGTCAAAGTGGATTACACAGAGGAAGACGTGATGAGAAGGATCATAATGGATTTTTAAATCCATTAGAATGATTGAAACAAAAGCTCAGGAGGAGGAGTACACAGCGAAACAGCAACAGGCCGAAACCTTCGAAGAAATCCAAAAATAACATTAACACTGGAAACAGCATAAAGTTAAGAGGAAGGGAGTAGTGGAAAATGAAGAAATGGTGCTTAGTAGCCATCGGATCGGAGTGATTGACTGTCAGAACTAAATCGGTGGAGTGAATTATGTAGTTTGAGCCCCACAAGGGTAAAACCTAGTTTACACTAAGAAATGGTGCAAACCTTAGCCAAATTTGGAATCTAGACGTGAAATATTATTGACAAGAGCCTATACCCTTATCGGGTCTAGAAATCATATCGGGTTAGCGCATTGGATTGATCGGAACCGGCTAATGGGAGGTGGCAATTGCGAGTAAGTGACAGCCATCAGATCTGGCGTTAGATTGACAACCCATATCTAATCGCTAATCGTATATCGGCAAGTCAATTGGAATCACTGGTAGCAAGTGTCAATAGTGTATTTTGATCAGGGAAGTGGAGTTCGGAGAGTGCGGAGGAAGTAGGGGATCCGACGATTCTATATACGCGAGTGTATGGAATTTGAAATCCGAATAAAGGATTTTGGAGCGGAGTTTAATGAAATCCCTTTGTATTCTATAAAGTGTGGGCCGAGTCCTTAAGACTAAAATATATACATATGTATTCCGATAGTCGCATATCAGAAGGAGAAGGGCGATGAGGTATATATGTATGATCGTTGAATAAGCCGATAGCCGATTGCGATGAAGTTAAACCTTGGGAAACGTGACCAGGCTGTACGGAAGGCGGAAAAAGGATATGTTTCCATACATTTCCCTTTGTAAGGTTTTTATAGGGAATAAGCGTCGAATGAAGGTTTTTATATGTTAAACATATATTAATCATGTTATGAGAGGGAAGGTTATGTATAAGCGATCGATGGTTGGTAGAAAGGTTACGAAGGTTTTTAGCGCCCGATAAAAGGAATTAGAAGGAATACCTTAATACAGTCTTATATAAAAGCTTGAGAGTTGTTTAAATCTCCGATAGGAGGTCTGGTTGGGTGATTGAGTTCCGATTCAAAGGAACTATGACTAAAAGGGGCCTTAACCATCTTTTTATTTGAAGTTTTGACCTGGGGGGTCATAGAAATACCTGGGATAATGTATTTATGCATTTTATGCATACTATGGGTATGCGCAGGGGGATCCCTGCGTCAAAGTTTTTCGCTTTAAAATAACACATTTTCATGTTATTCTACACACAAATATATTTCCAATGGTGCAAGAAGCGCGTCAATCAAAGTCCATATGCAAAAGTTATCCCACTCATAAGTTAACCTTCTTGTTTTCCCACCTATAGTTCGGGAGGATGTCACATCAGCCCACATTATTCATGGAAAATGGGCTATCCACATGTTTTTGATGTAAAAGACTCTCCAAGCATCTATATTGTAACTCTAGTTAAGAGTTGATGTAGTCGAACTCAACCACTAGTAGGTTATTGGACTGTGTTATAACTAGGCCACCAAGAGGAAGAGGCATTCCATTCTTTCAAGAGAATTTTGTTCCATAATTGAGCAAAGATATCCAGGAGTGATATGAAGTAAATCACACAAAGAGGATTTGTGCACCGTAGCATCTCACAGACCACAGGTATTACTTCTTTGTACTTGCATCCTTATTTTCTAGACATAGAAATAGAGTGAAGCAGCCTCACCTTCCAACTGGGTTTTCTCCCAAAAGGGTTTCCCAAAGCATATATTATGGCTTCTACGTGTGCATGAGCTTATTTTTTTGTTTTCTAATTTTTTGCATAATTTCCATTCACAGGCATGCACTTATTATAGTTAAATTTACAGATCTAGAAGTTTAATAAAACTATAATTATGTAGAAATTCATAATTTTAATATATTATTATCATATCTATTGTGACAAACTGTCCAGTGGAATATCCACGGAAATTTATGGATCAATTGTCTTGTGGATTATATGGAGTTGACTTCCGATGTTTGATCTTATATTGCTCCATGATTTTCTGCACAACTTGCATGTGAATTGAGTACCTTGATTTATCATAATTTCCCATTGGGACACCGAAAGAAATGAAAATATCCTCAAAAATAAATGTAACTAAAACATTTTTAGTAGCAAAAGGAAGTGGATTAGCTTATACACATTTTCTAACATAATCCATATAAACAAGCGTATACCTTTTCTTCTTAGATGGAGGTTTGATTGGACGAACAAAATCTAGAGCCCATTTTTCAAAAGGATCTACAAGTACCTAAGGTTGCAGAGGCATATCATCTGATTGTATGGGTCTTCCCATTCTTTGGAAATTGTCACATATTTTGGCATATTCCTTCGCATCTCTAAAAAGATAAGGCAAATAATATTCCAAAAGAATTTGTAAGCAGTTCTTCTATTAGAAAAGTGTAGTCCACATGGTTCATCATGGCAGGCTTTCAATATCTTTGGTACTTCATCCTCTCAAATACATCCTCAAATGATCAGATCAGGTCCAATTCAGTACAATTCTCCCTTTATCAATGAGTAAGGTGCACTGGTTTTGATAACTTTATGCCTTCCTTTGGCTGATAATTGTGGGGGGGGATTTCTTGTAGCCAAGTAGTTAGCAATATCTGCAAACCAAGGAGTTTTAGTAGACACTACAAAAAGATATTCATCAGGAAAATTATCCTTTACAGGGGTATCAATATTATCATTCTGCATACTGGAAAGGAAATCAACAATTTTGTTTTCCGTTCCTGGCCTATCCAAAATGGTAATCTTGAATTCATGTAATAATAACAACCATCTAGTAATTTGTTTTCGTTGCTACAACAGCCTCAAAACTTCACCACATTCAAATTTTGGAGCCTACCAAGCTGTCACATCAAGTGTCTCTTTGGAAATCAAGTTTCGTTTCAAGTCATTTCACATTTTTCAAGTTTTATTAATCATTCCTAAGTGTCATCGCATTTTTTATAACTTCTCTAGTGCACTTCATTGTTACAATACCTTTGTTTGTTGTAAAACAACACTTTTGGTCGCAGTCATACACACTTTATTTATTTTACTTAGGGAGTGTTTGTAAACTAGAACTTTGATGTGTATTTATATTTGTTTGATCTTGTCTAAGTCTTATTGATGAGTTGGTATGTGTCACACTTGATTTTATGTCTAAACTCATTGTGTTTTCCCCTTGTTTTTTCTTTCAGGCTTAGACAAATTTTGGTTGCACAAGTTAGCCCACTAAAGCTAGGAGAGTGCATGGCGCACCCTTAAGCCTTGGTCGGGACACTTTAGTTGTTTTGAATTTTACCCTATGCCCTCCAAGAGCACACAGTGCACTCCCAAGCATCATCCCCCCTTCCCTATTCCAAACTGTGCCCTTAAACAATGTCTTCCTCCTTGTTGAGTACATGGCACACCACCGAAGAAACATAATGGTTCTTGTAGCCTTCAACCTTGTGCCATATGCCCTTCTTGACTCCCTTGAGTGCACAACACACATAAGAAGGTCAAATCATGATCCCTTCAGCCTTCAAACTTGCGCTTTGTGCCCTCCTGGCTTCTCTTGAGCACACAATGCACTTGGGAAGGCCAAAGCTTGAACCTTACAACCTTTTTACTTGCGCCCTGTTCCCACCTTGGTTCCCTTGAGTGCATAGGGAACTTATGAAGCCTCAGTGGCCTTCCTTCCCCCTTCATACTTGTGCCCTATTCCCTCCCTTGAGCTTCCTCTCTCACAGTTGAGCGCACATTGCATCCTCGAAGCCTTAAGCATTGATTCTTCCCTCCTTAGCAGTGCACCATGTGCCTAGAAGCCTTCATGTTCTTCCCTAGTGCACTGATAAGTCACAAAAATAAATTTTACATTAACATGCTAGAATAGGAGATCTTTCAGGATGATTTTTTATTTCCATGATTTATTTCAGTTGCATGTATTTCATAGCAGCATGGTAAAGATGCATGAAGATATTTGAAAAAGAGGACATTCAAAGGAAGCATTCATGAATAACATGTGATGAGACAAAATGAAGAGCATTGAAATTCTGATGATCAAAGTAGCTCAAAAGACTCCATATGATCAAAGATAGCATGGAAGTTTCTTGAAATATCAAAGACACAAGTGGCAACATTGTCACCTATCAAGAAAGTGCATGTCATCAGTCACTATGAGTCCAAGTCATCAATGTTAGTGAATTTTCATGTTCTCACCACATGATGATGTGGAAATCATAATGTAATTATGTAATTATTATAAATACAAAGAAGTGGAAGTCCAAGGGTCATGTATGGACAATAGAGCCATATGAAGGAGTCCAAAATACATGTAATTCCAAAATTCATTTAGAATTCCAAGAGTTATATAGAATTGCAAAGGTCATTAGAAGTTGAAAAGTCATAAAAGAAACTCAAGGGTCACGGGGATATAAAAGGTCATGCCTCAAGTTATAAAAGGAGCCTCATTACTCAACAAAAATACTTTTCACCTTGGCTTCTCCCGACAAGGCTTTAGAGAAATATAGATAGTACTTTTGGGAGAAAGAAGTGGATCTAACGCTCCACTATTGGAGCTAGTGATTGTTGAAAAGTGTACAACAAGAAATGCTTGTTGAGAATGCAACAAGATGATGGAGCTTAGTGGAAAGGAGTCGCCTTCACTAAGTGGGCCCGTAGGCAAATTATGGTGCAAAGTCTATTTTTAGACTATGTCTATTTTTAGACATATGGATCATGGTCTATGAGTTGCAGGATGTTGTTTATGGATGATTGGTCATGTTGGGAAAAATAGATGGACTTCTATTTTTGGATCACAGCAGGAGTGATCAGAGTCTATTTTTAGATTACTAGTCAAAAATAGAAAAGTCAAATATTATTGTCTCATAATAATATTTAGACTATAAACTTTATCTTATCCTCTTGGAGCACTTCAGTTTGAGCTATAGATGTGGCACATGCAGCTGTCAGAAGGAAATACGCTTTTCTTATGAGTCAGTTGAGCTATTGCATGCAGGACATCAGTTAGAACTCATATGGTTGAGCTCTGTGGAGTTAGATGAGTAGTTAATGGAGTTGTGTTCAGTTTGACTTAGTTGAACTAGTTGTATTTAGTCTAACTGGCCAATAGACTAAGTGATGAGTTGTGTGAATTAGTTATTAATTAATTCACTAATTATTAACTCATAATGCAATTGAAGAATACATCAGTTAACTCAGTGCATGTACAGTTCAGTGGAGATAGGTGTTAGATGTTGAGATTGCTATCAATTGTGACTATAGTTGTGCATGAGATCTTACACAATCAAGGGATTGAGTATGCCCATGAGAATGCCCAGTAATATAGCCTGTGCTCACGTGATTTCCAGTGTGAGTGATTTTCCCAAGGTAAATAGAACTTGGAACGAGTTTGGATTCATTCATTCTCTTGTAGGATTGTGGAGTGGAGGCAGGCAAGCAGCGGAGGAGATTTGGAGATCAGATCTGAGATGTATTGTGTGTAACAGGTGGAGATAGTGCTGGATACTTGTGAGGAGTATTGTACTATGTAATGTTACATGTTCTCAATCATTAATATACAGATAGTGTGGGGTTTTCAGCTGTAAGCTTTCCTCGGGTTACATACTGTGTTAGTGTGTGCATGCGATTGATGTTTCATTGTTTTTGATGCTGCTAAATTGATGATCAACGTAGAGGAGCTTATGTATTATGCATGTATTCTGCAATAGTGTATAATCAGGATAATCTCTGTTGAATAAGTGTTTATTATTCAAAATTTCTATAGTGATGTTCATTTTACTCATGTATCTTGGAACGTTTGCTTAATACTTGAAGTCATTTGGCCAACACATTTTCATGCATGGATCATGGATGTTTTGAGACTATTCTTCTAATGTTTGTGGTTTATTTTGGCTTCCATATGTGCTAAAGTAACTAAACTATTTCGGTGACTTTGGTGCTAAAATTGTTGGAAATGTGTTGTGATGCTTTTAATGATCGTAGAATCTATGTGAACTATTCCGCTTGTTGTATGGTGATTCTTCCTTGTTTATGTGTGTGTGTATATTAGGTTAGTACTATTACTTCTCTTTTAGAGGCTCACTTTTCTCCCTTGCAATGGAAGAACCTTGATACATTTATAATCAAACAGTCCACAAGGCACACTCTCTTTCTCATTCAAAAGCACATGTGCATTACTCTCTCATGCTAATTGCTTAAGCCAAGGAAAATCTTTAGGTTAATGGAAGTTGGCCCATATTTCCAAATGAGATTCCTACACTAAACAGTGTGAGGTCGAATTGGGACCTCATATCAGGGATATCCCCTGTATTTTGGTTGGTTTCAACATTGTCTACATTCTTGCGCTAGAAGGAGGGAAGTCGGTTTTTTTATGGCTAATAACTCATCACATCCCAATCATTCATCTTTTGGACAAGGTGGTAATATCCCGAGTACCACCCCAACTCCTATTCCTAAGGTAGGAGGGTCTTATCAACCTGGTCTAGAGTGAGACTATGAAGTTACCTCCAGGAAACTCCATGAAATTCGACCTATTACTCGTTAGTTTGTGAAAGTTATCGATTTATTTCTAGTGGTTTCCCATAATCTTCCTCATCACCCCAAGAAGAAAGAAACAACTTGTATTGGTGTATTAGTTACATCGATGGAAGATTTGGTTTTCCCCACCCTTGAGGAATTAGCAGAGTCTTCATAAGACATGATCCAATAAGAGATGATTCCACCTATTCATGAAGAGTATGAGGAAGACCTTGTTCTTTCTGATGGAGAATAGTCGGCAGTTGATTTTGAGTTTAACGAAGGCTTTAATGGTGAATAAGAAGGCTCGTGAGACTCAGAAAAGGAGGAACAAGGAGACAGTGACATGGTTGATCAAGACCTAGATTAGATTGCCTAAGGGCCACTCACTCTTCTGGATAACCTTCATAGAATGCCTAGACATCCGGAGAATTTGTTATCTAAGTTTGATCCTGACAAGAAGACTAAGGCAGAGGATCATATTGATGATTTCTACATGCATCTATGAATGCTAGAGGTATAATATGATGATGTTTCTTGTAGGATTTGTCCTTTCACTTTATAAGGTAGAGCAACAACATGGTATCATAGTATACTTGTTAATTCAATCCATGGTTGGAGGGAGTTTAAGAAAAAAAAGAAAAATTGGAGAAATTTTTGGATGATGAGACTCCCAACATGTTGTTCAAGGAGCTTATAAATATTAATATGGGGGAAAAGGACAAAGTTAAAGATTTCAACTGTATATTGAACAAGTTCCTCCCAAACACGCAGCCCCACGATTCTATTACTATATATTATTATATAGTTTTCTTGCCAACAAACATTTATTCTTTTGTTAAAAGAGTTGAAAAGGAGACATTGGCTTTAAACTATGCACAAGCAATCGTTGTGGAGAAAGAATTTTGTGCCATTGGAGCTATTACTGATGATGAAGAATCTAAAGACTCCAAGTAAATTGGAAAGAAGTCTAAAGAATCTTCAAATAAGGCTAAAGAAAAAGATTTTGTTGATATTGAAAGCTTGACTAAATCTTTAAAGTCACTCTCTAATGAAGTCTCAAAATTGAATAGAAAGTCAAGCGAGGCTTATACTAGTAGACGACTCCCTAAGTCTTTCTTATTCAAAAGGAATAACAATAATCAGCTGCTTAAATCTTCCCAGAGCTCAAATGTTGTGTTGAATGTTGAAACTATATGCATGGACAACTATTGCTCCTTCCATCAGGAATGGCACTCAGAGAAAACTTTCCCACAGTGGAACCACAACATGAATGATTTGACAACCCATATTATTGATACTTTACTAGCACATGAGTAGTCTCAACATACAAAAGAAATAAATGAGCCTGCAGTGGCTGAGGAAAGTGCAAGTATTGGACACTCAGTTAATACCTTGATTTCATTCTCAATACGGGCAAGAAAAGTTTTGAAAGACCACCTGAAAGTGAAGCCCCCCAAAAAAAAATTGGTCATTATAATATGAGGAGCAAAGGACCTATTTCTAGATAGGAATTGATGAGACAAGAATTGAACAAGACATTATTAAGAAGGATCTCACCACCAACCAATCCTTCGTAGAATCTGCAAAAAAAAACTGGAAATGTTCTTGCTTCTAAGAACACTTCCACTAGCAACAAAAACAAGTATATCACTTCGAAAGTTTCAAAAAAAGATACACCTCCAGACATTACAACACTACCTACTAAAAATGAAACTATTAATTATAATATAGTCAAAGACTTGAAAAGAGATTGTGCCAACATTTCCATATTTGAGCTTGTAAAGATAGTAGGCCAACGAGAGTTGCTTATCCAAGCCTTCTCATAACCTTCATTAGGTGACAAAGCTTCTACTTCTCAAAAGGTGTCTGATAAGTCTCTTGGAACTCTTGAATATGTGGTTAATGTTGTAAATCTAGGTGCTAACAATATATGGCCCCCATTTTTATAACTTTTGAAATATTTAAATACAATGTCCATAATTGTTTGTTTAATTTTGGCACATCTGTGAACCTAATGCCATTATTTGTTGTTTAGAAAATTAATGCTAAATCAGATAAAATTGATGCACAAATCATTCATCTAGATAGATCACTCGTCCATGCCATTGGTGAACTCAAGAATGTTATTATTTTCTTCTCATCAGACAAAAGGGTACACCAATGCATAAACATTGTATCGTGGACATACCTAAATCTTGTGGCTTACTTTTGGGTAGAGATTGGTCTAGTAAATTACAAAGATATTTTGCAACAAAATGGTCACATTTATGGCTTCCATATAAGGGCAGAAACAACCATATTCAAGTGGAAAGTGAACCTTACATGAAATATATTGTGACACCACTTGACGCTCATAATGAGTGTGTTGGCTGCAAAAACGTAATCTTTTAAATTGTTTCTTGGATATTGATAATGGGTGTTATCAAGCACAACCAACACCCATCCCATCAGATACAGATTTGGAGCTCCTTCCTTGTACTCTAACTGGTGCTAATGAATATTGTAACATAGATGTACATAGTAAGAATAGCATAGGAACTAGTTTAGTAGATGATAATATTTTGAATTTGTACCTTGATGGTTCAAAAACGTAGGATGGCTCTAGAGTCAGTTGCATTCTCAAGACCCGTATAACAAGAAGTACATCTTATCATGTCGTTTGGAGTTTGAGTGCACAAATAATACTATCAAATATGAAGCACTTGTTCTTGGGTTAAAGAAAGCCATCGACCTGAAGGTAGAGTTGCTTAAGGTAATTGGTGACTCAGAAGTCACTACAACAAAACAGGCAATTTGCGCCAGATTTAGCACCAGATTCTAGTGCATTTTTTTCTCAATTGGGATGAGCAACCTGGCGCTAAATCTGGCTCTATTGTACAATTTTTAAAGCGTCCTTTTTTGCACCAAATTTTGCATCTTTTTTACGCCAAATTTTCCATCATTTTCTGCATCATATTTTGCACCAAGATTTTCGTTTGGTTTTACAACAGGTTTTGCTTCTAGTTTTGTGCCTTTTTTGCATCTATTTTTGCATCATTTTTTTCTTCCTCTTTTGTGGAATTCTTTGCTTCTATTTTTGTGTCATAATTTGCATCGATTTTTACACCATCTTTGACATCTTATTTAGCGCCTTTTTTTACATCCAATTTGTGCCAATTTTTGCATCTGGTCTTATGCCATCTTTTGCTTCTATTTTTTTACTTATTTTTACATCTATTTTTGTGCCAATTTTTCTGCCTTTTTTTACACCATCTTTTCCATCCAATTTTGCACCATATGTTGAATCTGATTTAGTGCCAAATTTCGCATGCATTTTTGCACCATTTTTTGCATCTACTTTTGCATTTTATTTATCTCCCTTTTTTGCATCCTATTTTGCACCATATTTTGCATTTAATTTTGCATCATTTGTTGCATCCAATTTAGCATCATTTTTAACACCATTTCTTGCATCCAATTTTTCATCCTTTTGAGCATCTAAATTTGCATCCTATGTTGAACCATATATTGCATCCACCTTTGCATCCCATTTTGTGTCTATTGTTACGTTCACTTTTGAGCCATTTTTTCGTCTACTTTTGCATTTGTTTTTGCACCAAGTTTTGAATGATTTGTTGCATCATTTTACATCCAATGTTGCATCTCAATTTGCATCCAAAATTGAGCCATTTTTATGCCCATTTTTGCACCATTTTTTCTTCTTTTGTGTCCAATTTTGCACCATTTTTTATGTCCAAATTTGCATCCTTTTTGGTATCTAGTTTTTCATCCTTTTTGGCTTCCAAATTTGCATCCTTTTTTCTGCCACATTTTGTGTCCACATTTGCATCTCATTTTGCACCTAGATTTTAGTTGGAATTTTCATCTAGTTATGCATCATCTTTGACATCCTTGGTTTCACCATTTTTTAGTCCCATTTTGCATCTTGTTTTGTGTCTTTTCTTACATCCTTTTTGCATCCTAATTTTACACCATTCTTTGCATCCTCATTTTGGTGTCCATTTTTGCATCCTTGTTTGCACCCAATTCGGTATCCTTTCATATGCCCTATTTTGTTCCCTTCTTTGTGTCTAATGTTGCACCCTTTTTTAATTTTACTTTAAAAACCTTTTTGTGTCATTGTTTGCATATTATTTTGATGGCTAGTTTAACATCCAATTTTACTCCCAATTTTTCATCCATGGTTAAATCCACTTTTGGCTTCTTGTTTAGAGTTTTACTTTTATTTCCATTTATGACCACCTCTATGGGTTCATTTTACTAAGTTCATTTACATAGTGAAATATATTAAATTTTCTAAATATCATTTTGCTGTAGGATTTAATGCATGGTTAGATGAAAACAAAACCCTCTCAGTTTATCTCATAAACCTAGGACAAACCAATTAAGAGAAAGGTTGTTCTAAGGCTTAGGATTCTTAGTAGATCAAGATGTAGAGTATAGATTAAGAAAAAGAGAATGAATTCTTGTGAGTCCTCGCATGCAGGTCTTCTTGGAGTTTTTCGTATAGCCAAGAAGCGCTCCTAGCTAGCTCCAAAGCTTGGTCCTACACATAAGAGAGAGAATAAAGCAACCTTCACAACATAATATCTTAATAATCAAAACTATAAAAAACATATAAATATTATTGAATAAATAAATATAAACCAAAAACCCATGCATACATTAGTTAAATAGAAGAAGTAAAGAATGAATAGAAACATATGGAAGGAAGAACAACTGATCTATATGAATAAAGGAGTTGGAGGAAAGTTACAACAATCAGATATAGTTGCAACATCACCTCCCCCAACTCATAGCTCCAAAACTCTCCCTCTCAAGACAGATCTCAAGAGCGTGACAATACAAAATTCCCATCATTTTTTCAATGGCCAAGCCTCTAATATATAGGAAAGTGGAGGCTATGAAGATTTCCAAAATTCCTCATTAGTTCAATTTGGGAAAAATCTTTTGGGTGAATAATGTTTCCTCATATAAAAAAGGAATTTTCCACTTTTTAGATGCTTTTGTGCTTATGAAAAAGCTTCCCCATGCTTTATGGTTCGTTCCCACTTTTGTATGCTTTTTTTTTTAGGAAAAAGCTAAAGATGAGGATAAAGAGATTACATTCCACCATATGTTTCCGAAAGTGACCAAGAATGTCAAATTCAAATTCTAGTTTGCTTATGTTTTAGTTTTTTTTTAAATATATATTTAGTTTTAGTATTTTTTTTTTCTAGAAAAATATATTTAGTTTTTGGTATATTTTTCTATAAGAAAAATTATATTTTGTTTTTATAAAAATGGATTTTAAACATTCCATTCATTCTAAATTTGTGATTTTATGATAGGAGTTTAAATTATATATAGTAAAGTAACTTAATGTCATGTGTCATGTTGCTGAGATGGGTGTTATACATCTCTTTCTTGCTAAGTTATAGAATGTGCTTGGGTTTTCTTAATGCAATAAAACTAATTATGTTCTTCATGATATCTTGAAATGTTCATCTTGAACCAGGCTAATAAAACAATAAAGTTAAAATAGGTTTTCCTTTGTCCTTTATATATCTTTGTCCCCATTAATCTTGGTCTTAATAGATTAATTGTCTTGTGGTGGCCTTGAGTGGTCACTTCCATTAGTTGCATGCTTTGTAGTTTTCAGTTAGTGACATTTTTTAGGCTTGATAATATGTTATTTAATTTATCAAAATGTGTTATTGTCCATATTATTGTTAAATATTAATATTAAATATGCTGATTTTTAAGCATGTTTTAGCAAAACTTTCCCAAAATGTTTATAGATTGTATTTTATAATGCAATTATTCTTTGCTTGATGAAATTGTTTTGGATATTTTTTTTAATGATTCATTGATTGATGAAATTGTTATGGATATTTTTTTTAGTATATTAAATTGTATGTGATAAAGTCAAAAATCACCTCTTTTTTAGATTTTCATTGATCAATTTCCCTTAAGGCCATCAAGTTCACCATTTGGTCCCAGGTTAAGGAAATATAGGAGTCATGAAGTGGAATTGTCCAAGCACTTAAATCTTGAGACATGTTTCTTTTTAGTCACTTTATACTTTCTTTCTATGTAAATTTTTGATGAAAATAGTCTTGGAACATGAGGGGCGTCAATAGTAAGCGAAAACAAACTCCTAAAAGAAAAATGGTATGCAAAGCACCCATAAATAATGTTGATATAAGAAGCAAAAATATTAAGTGAGGTTCAACCTCATATAATTAGAAAATGGGGGAGGAATTTCCAAGTAGTAGTGATTGATGCTTAGAGATACTTGCGTGGAATGGTTATTATTTGAAATGATTAAGACATCAAGGTTACCAATATGTTTACCTCTTTTCGCATTATGACAATACAATTTTAGTTAATTGACATTGAGGACTACTACCATGTATCCAATGTCTATGACTCCAATATTGCAAATGGAAAACCTCTATTTCTCAATTCTATTTCTAGCACAAGTAATTTATACTCCCCATCTCCATGGATTGTTGGGAGTGACTTCAATATTATAAGTGTCTCGAGGAAAAGAAAGAATGAATCGAAATGTTTAACAAGATATTTTGTAAGCTATACCATTAAAGCCACAAAGTAGTCTCCATTAAAGTTGTCAAGAAATGAGTCTCCAACCCACACATGTGGATCAATGAGATGTAATACATGTGTGTGTGGTTACGAACTCAATACACCTCTATAATAACTCCACAAACTTATGTATTTCACTCTGTCACATAAATTGACAGTAGTGTGACATAAATAAACCAAGAGTAGACATGAAAGCCTTAGGAAACAAACATTCCTTAGATCCTCAATTAGGTGCTTAAATGATGAAGTGAAAATGCAAGGAGAAAAGAAGAATTCATGATTTAACCATCACATACATGTGATCAAGTGTGACTAGGAGTGTATATATTCATATATTTTCCAAAGAGGGAGTGAATACATGAGTTACCATTTATTGGCCCTTATTTTTCTTTCTTTTCATTTTCTTATATATAGGACTTAGGGAATAAGGTTTTCATAAGTTTGGCACAACTCATAGATATAAGATTTACATGAATTTTCACTTCAACCTTAGAGTTTAGACTTAGATAAATCAATATAGTGTATGTTTAATGATTTTAGCTTTCACTTTTTTATTGTATTCCATCACAAATACAAAAGGGGAAATATTTTGCCACAAATCTATGAATGCTTAATCATAAAGTCGTCATGTGATGAAAACAAATTAATGATGTTATTCTCTACGAAAATGATGGGTATTCTTGAGAAAATCTTATGCTTGTGGATGTTTCCTCCCTGGTTGAGAAGGAGTGAGGGTAGACACCATGTTATCCATGTGTCATGTACTATGGCTAGGATTAACAATCGTAAGCCTAGTAAAGGCACTAGTAGGGATAATGGTGGATTGGATAAACATCTGGGACCAATATTCTTTGAGAATTTGGACATTGACTAGGACTAATCGCCATAAGTCAAGTACATTAATCCAAGATAAGAATAGTCATGAGGATTGACATTTTTTGGTGTCAAATATTATGATAGTGGATTAGGAAATGATCATGTGAGGACATACCTGGTAAACATCTTGGTGGGGTAACTGCCTTGAAAGGCAGTGGTGTCCAAATTTATGCCTCCCAACATTGTTCTCTGATCTAATGGAGAGATAAACTTGTTAGTCAAGGCCTTACTATTTTGAAAATTTTTGCTATGATGATGTAAATCATCATTGATGCTTATCAATCTAGATCCCTTCTTATATGAATATTTCAACTTGAGAGTACTTTTTTGTCTCATTATGAGTACCTCGCTAGTTTAGAGGGAGGGTCATCATCTTCATTATTGCCATCATCACCACCATCAATGTGATCATTATTGTCATCATTTCATTATCATCATAATCACCATTCATGTCTTCTTCATGATCATCATCATCATCATGATTTTGTATATTGTCGTCAATTGTTCATAATTATAGGTATCATAAGAAATATCAGATTATGACCAAGATGAAAATAATGATAATGATGATCAGATGATGATGACTTGGAAGATGACGCCAAAGATAATTATTATGATTTTTACCATGATAACATTTAAAAATTGGGAGGAATGGCCAAGGTCATTAGCATCATCATCATTGTCATTGTAACTCCCATCGTCTTTATCATCATTGTCATTATCATAACAATCGCAATTCATGTCATCGTCATCATCTTCATTATCATCATCGTTATAATTATTGACATTGTCATCAGTTGTTCATAATTTTCAATGTCATAAGAAGTATAATCAATGCAAAAGATATGATGTGTGTTGGAAAATGGATGCAAAAGTAAACAAAAAAATGGGGGTAAAAATAGACGTAAATTTGGATGAAGAGTGGACACAACATAAGTAGATGCAGAACAAGACAGAAAAATTGAACAAAAGTGGATGAAAAAGTAGATGCAATAGTTCATACAAACTTGAACACAAAATAGGACTCAAACATGGATGAAAAAGTGGAAGAAAACATGGGCACAATAGTAGGCATAAAACTTAGCATGAATTGTGGTGAAACAAATGTGGATACTCCAATGAATGTAAAAAAAAGGGACACAAACTTGAATGCAAAAAGGAGGAAAACTTGGATGAAAAAAGGGATGTAAACATGGGCCAAACATGGGTGCAATAGTGAACACAAAATTAGTTGCAAAACTAGACAAATCAAAAGTGGATGTAAAAGTAAATTCGAAATGGGATGCAAAAAACATAAACAATATTTGATGCAAACTTGGACACAAAAGAGGATGCAAATATGGATGCAATAGTGGAAGAAAATGTGGGTTGCAATGATAGGCATAAGATATGGCACAAATAATAGCACAAAAAAGGTGGATGTAATAATAGACACAAAAAAATATGCAAACTTAGATGCAAGACAAGATGCTATAAGGGATGTAAAAGTGGATGCAAACACGGGTGCAACATGAGAAACAAAATTGGATGCAAAATATGGATGAAATGGAAGTACATGCAAAAGAAGATACAAAATGAGATGCAAAACCCAACACAAAAGTGGATGCAAAAATAGATGAAATATTTTATGCAAAAGAGGATGTGAAGATGGATGCAAAATTGGAAGCAAACGTGGGTACAACAGTATGTGCAAAACATGGAACAAATTTTGTCACAACAAAAGTAGATGTAATGATAGATGCAAAAAAAGAAGCAAATGAAGATGAAAAATAGGATGCAAAAAGGGATGTAAAAGTGGGTGTAAACATGGGTGCAACAATGGATGTAAAATAGCTTTTGCAACTTATTTGAAAGAGCAATTTTGTCCCAACAATTAGACTTGTAGCATAAAGAACATGGTTAATACATATGATTCGACCAAAAACTAGTTACTACCAAAATTCAACCAAAAAAAATATTACTGCATAAAAATAGAATTAAAAACAAAAATTTCCCAAATTAAAAATAAATAAATGATAAACTTTTTTTTACCAAAATTTAGTGATTTTTTTAGTGCTAATACTAACATCACCATTACAACAAGATATTTTTTTGGTGCTAATACTGCCATTACAACAAGATATAAGAGGGATATAATGCAAAAAGTTTAATAATAATATGTATGTAGAAGATGGTCTTCAGACTGGTGAATTCATGATAATCAATGGGACTACAGTCAAAATAATTGGATGTTATTTACTTTTTTACATAGATTGTCAAAATAATTGCATAAATCGATTTTTTTTAACCAAAATTTAACAAAAACTTTGCTAGTGCTAACATTAGAACCACCATTACAACAAGATATCTTTCTAGTGTTGACAACACCATTATAGTAAGATACCTCAAGAGAGACAGAAAATTTAAAAAGTATGATAGTAATATGTATCCAGAAGATGGTAGTGAAACTAGTAATTGTTCATTCTCATTCTCATAATCATTGTCATCATCATCACCATCATCCTTGTCATCGTTATTGCCATCATTACATTATCATCATAATCACCATTCATGCCATCATCATCAGCTCCATCATCATCATCATTATGGACATTGTTTGCAATTGTTTATAATTATAGACGTTGTAAGAAATATCATCAACCCAAAAAATGTGATCAGTGCTAGAAAAGGGTTGTTTAGGACACATTGATATACGTAAGAGAAATAACAACTCTATTTTTGAGAGATGATCGATGATCATCATCATCACCACCATTATCATCGTCATTGTCATTTTTATCATCCCCATCATCATCATTAATGTAATTTCTATCAACACTGTTGTAATCATCATCATCATTCATGCCATTATTGTTTTTGATGATGACCTAGATGAAAATGATGATGATGACACCAAAGATAATGCTTATGATTATGACAATGACAACATCTAAAATTGGGAAGATTCGCCAAGGTCATTAGCATCATCATCATCATAATCATTGCCATCATCATCATTAATGTCATTGTAACCACTATCGTCTTTATCATCATAATCACAATTCATGTCATCGCCATCATCTTCATTTTCATCATTGTCAATATTATTGACATTGTCATCAATTGTTCATAATTGTCAATGCCATAAGGAATATCATCAATGCAGAAAATATGATGAGTGTTGGAAAAGGGATGCAAAAGCGAACATAGAAATGGGGGCAACAATAGAAGTAAAATTGGATGAAAAGTGGATACAACATAAGTAGATGCACAACAACATGAAAAACCTAACACAAAAGTGGATGCAAAAGTAGATGCAGTTGTCAATGCAAACTTGGATGCAAACATGAAGGCAAAAGTGGAAGCAAACATGGGTCCAATGGTAGGTGTAAAACTTGGCACAAACTATGGTGAAACAAATGTGGATGCAACAACGGACACAAAAGTAGATGCAAAAATGGATGAAACAAAAGTGGATACAATAGGGGATGCAAAAACATACACAATATCTGATGCAAACTTGAACACAAAAGAGGATGCAAATGTGGATGCAAACATGGAAGCAAATGTGGTTGCAATGGTAGGCGCAAGATATGGTGCAACAAAAGTGGATGTAACAATAGACAAAAAATATGCAAAATAAGATGCAAAAATGGATGTAAAAGTGGAAGCAAACATTGATGCAACAGGAAAAACAAAATTGGATGAAAAAAATGGATACAATGGAAGTAGATGCAAAAGTAGATACAAAACGAGATGCAAAACCCAATGCATAAACCTAACACAAAAGTGGATGCAAAAATAGATGCAATATTTGATGCAAAAGAGGATGTGAACATGGATGCAAAATTGGAAGCAAACGTGGATACAATAGTGAGTGCAAAACATGGTGCAAATTATGGCATAACAAAAGTGGATGTAATGATAGATGAAAAAAAAGAATCAAAGTATGATGCAAATGAAGATGTAAAAAGGGATGCAAAAAGTGAAATTTAAAATGGGTGCAACAGTGGATGCAAAATTGTATGCAAAAGTGGATGCAATAGAAGTCGATGCAAAAGTAGATGCAAAACGAGACACAAAACCCGATGCAAATCCTGGTCCAAAATTGGATACAAAAAGGGATGCAAAAATAGATGTAGTAGTTGATGAAAACCTAGATGCAAATGAGGATGCAAAAGTGGATGCAAAATTATAATCAAAAGTGGGTGCAAAAGGAGGTGCCAAACTAGGCGCCAATTGTGGCACAAAAATATTAGATGCAATAGTGGGTACAATAATAGATGCAAAAGAGGATGTAAATATGGATGCCAAACAAGATGGAAAAGTGGATGCAACAAAAGTAGATTCAAAATTATATGCAAAACTAGACACAAAACTCGATGTAAAACTTGGCGCAAAAGTGATGCACAAATGGATGAAAAAATGGATGCAAAAAATGATTTGAAAAAGGATGCAAAAAAGGATGCAAAAGTCGATGCAAAAGTTGATGCAAGTGTAGGTGCAAAAAGTGGATGCAAATGAGGATGCAAAAGTATGTCAAACAAAAATAGATGCCAAAATTGATGCAAAACCTGGAACAAAACTTGGTGCAAAGGATGACACAAAACTTGGCATAAAATTTGGTGCAAAACGTGGTGCAAAACCTATCGCAATACCTGGTGCTAAACTTGGTGTAAGATTTGGTGCAAAACTTGATGCAAATTTTGTGTCAAGTTTTGCACCATATTTGTTAAATGGATGCAAATAGCACCAAAAATGGGCTCTAGATGCAAAAAAAGAAGTAAAAAGGGACGCTAATCGCTGGTTTTGTTGTAGTGAGTGGTTACTCATTAGGTGTGAAACACTATCCACTATGTTTCACGAAGCTTTAAAAACTACCAACAGGAGGTAGGGCGACTTATTACTTATTTTAAATCTTTTAATATTATTTATGTTCCTAGAATTAGAAATGTCGTAGTAGACACATTAGCTAATGCAGTTTCTAGAATATCACCATTGAGAAATGATTTTTATATAGAGATTATATATAAATCATTTGTGCCCGATAACATAACTATTTTTTGTGCTTTCAATTATGACCAACAGATACTGCCTTTTATGGCTAATGTGGATGTGTTCAAAGATGCAGCCATCGAAGAAGATGAGCACTACAAGGTTTTATAGGGAGCAGCTGACACAATGAAAGGAAATAATATGCCTAAGGTGTAATGTCCCTAGAAAAATTGTGTGACCGGCAAAACTAGTTTAGAGGACCAATTAATACTAACACTCAAAGCTCAAAGCTACCTTTTGAACAAGTCAACATGGAAACTCAAGATGATCTAAAATATTTAAACCTCAGCATATGTTGTTCTCCACAAGAATGATGAGCATTAATATTCTTGTTCAAACAATATGGAGATGTTTTTTCATGGACGTATAATGATTTGAATACATACGATACTCATATTATCCAACATGTCATTTCCATTAAAGAAGGGGTGAAACCTTTTCAGCAAAAGCTAAGGAAAGTTCATCTAATGCCAGAGCCCCTAATCCAAAAGGTATTGAGAAAGTTGTTGGATGCTCGGATTATTTTTATGGTCATACATTCTACTTGGGTTTCGAATTTGGTCCCTATTAGGAAGAAGTCCAATGAGATAAGGTTATGTTTCGATTTTCACAATCTCAATTGGGCATCAGATAAAGATAATTATCAGATTCCATCCATATAACAAATATTCCAAACAATATATGGGTCTGAGATGTTCTCACTTCCAGATGGTTTTTCTGGCTACAATCAAGTGCTAGTGGAAAAACCAAACTGCCTCAAAACCACTTTCAGGACCAATTGGGGAACATTCTCGTTTAAGCGTATGCCATTCAAGCTTATCAATTGTTGTTAAGGGACAAATTCCCCTAGGGTCTTTGGGTTGAAACCCTAGCAGATCAGAGGTTGTCTATACAGAGAAACACACATTCCATATAGCCATAATGCAAATATAAGCAAACTATACGATAAGGGGCGTACCTAGGGGTCCTTCGTTTGAGAAGAGCCTTCCAGGGTCCAAACCCTTCTTGGAGTTCCTTTTGCTCCTTCAACCTACAAAACAATCAATTCAAGAAAGTACAACAGTATATGGACTAAACATCATAAAGAAATCATCTTCATAGTATATTGAAAAGTAGTTAGTTATACAATTAAACAACCTTTCATATATGAATCATAACATGGATATCAAAAACATGAAGAAGATTTATATCAGGAACAAAGACAAGTGTTTCTTTTATTATAGAAAAATAAAGTACAGAAAGGAATAATTTCACCTGATTCGTCCTTTCGCAGGCTCCAAGCGGAACCGTCCTCCGGATTCATCTAGTCTTAAGTCTTTAACAAACTCCTTCCATGACTTACTCCATGATATCACAAGTAGTAAATAGACATCATCACACAAGGAAACAAGGGTTTCCTGTAAATAGGGGAAGTGCAGGAGGCACAAGGATATTCAGACCTGGTCAGGGAAATCTCAGCATAATAACCTTTCTCTCTCTTCTCTCCTCTCTTAGGCCTTCCCATTGAAGCCTTTTTATACTTCTCCCAAAGCAGTTTTTTAGTTGGGAATTCGTTGGGAACGGTTGGGCCACGGGCACTAACAGGTAATCAGCAGGTAAAACCTGCGATCTCCACCCGAAATTAAGGAGATTTATTTTTTTAAAGTGTTTTAAGACATATAAGCGGGTTGGGTATACACAGACCCGTGTATACACGCATTTAGCTCAGGGCAATGTCGTGTATAGGGAATAAAACACTGTTTTTTAAATTTTAGACCAGGTCTGGAAGGAAGGGTTGCCCTAGGCCATGAGTGCAGCATCACAAACCTCAACAGTGAGATTTGGAGCTATAACAGATGCCCCCTAATATATGAGGTTAGAAGGGGTACATGATGGCCAAAATGTATTAAGAAAGTACATGGAAAGGAAATCTATCAAAAACTGAGAAGGACTTCACCAGAGTTTAGCCTGCCAAGCCACAAAAGGAGATCAGAAAGAAACACTGTCTGAGGCGGGCATACCCATGCTCAGAGAAAGTAAAGCATGTCCACATATCAAGTACAAGCGGATCCACTAAGTATACAAGTATAAAGAATTGGAAAATACATAATGGATCATCTGATCACGATCGAACAAGTACATGCCTGAATATCACATATAAGAATGCCAATGATGCTGAAGAATGAACCGGATCACTGATATCAAAGACTGATCACAAAAGGTACCAAATGAACATGATGGAATAGGATGGTACTACACTGCAAACTCAGGTGCCAGCATATAGAATGTCGCCATGACTAACTGCAACATATAAGGTGGAGTGGTATCAACTAGCAGCAACAGGAGAAACTGCCAAGTGAACCAATGAATGCTGATACAAACCGAGGTCTTCACCAACATCTGTGGTACATTTCTACACCATGGGAATAAATGATCTGAGTCGACCATGTGAGAAATCGTTTGATTACCGGTCATTGATGTATACCGTTAACAAACGCGAGACTACTCATCGATAATGAAAATGAGCGTCAAGGTACCCAGTAAAATCTAACAAGTGTGAATAGATGAGCTGGAGTCGAACACTTGTAAGAATATATCAATCAGGAGACAATGATGGTTTCTCACTGTCGATAGTGAAGGATCTTCCACTAATGACTACAAACCCCAAGGTACTTCTAAATGGACTCTAGATCTTTGCCCCAGAGCAATGAGTCGAAGTCGATAGGGAAAGATCCGCTAGAAGGAAGGCATTAAGGCATCCTTCATCAATCTAGCACGAGTGTAACCCGTAGGCCAATAATGTGGAAGGAATCGAACAAAAGAGATGTAGTAACCCGACCAAAGTATGTTTCCGGCATACACAAGATGTAGCTAGCGCACGACAGAAACCCTCTGAACCAACCAGTAATGAAAGCTGACACAGAGGCAAGGCATCCACCAATAGGGTCAAATGGAAACCAAGGTACTACACGAATCCCAATGTGTGATAATGTAAGATGATGTTGAACACAAGAGAAACCACTCAGTCAAAGACCCAAGATATTGATCGATGCTAAGCACAAGGTGACCTATAAATAATGAAAATAGGGCCAGGGTGCAGCTCTAGGCCTATCCTCAGAGCAAGATGTCGTCATCGATAATGACAAGACCCACCAACAAGAAGTCAATGGAGACCTTCTCAAATCGGCACGAGTAAAGGCCCAATATAGCTGATGTGATAATAGAAATGATATTGAAAACCAGGGATGGTCGACTGAAAAATGAGTCAAGAGACACCGCAGAGAGGCCGACTCGGGCTAACTTCCCTTGAACAAAAGCATGACCCGATGTGCCTATGTGGCAACATATGATGACTCTGTATAAGTTCGTCATGCAGGAGGCACGAACGAACCCTCCATATGATTGGAAGAGATAACCAATCGGGGGAGAATTGACTCAATAACAAGGTTAAGGCGTATCTAAGTCAAACTAAATCCCGCCCAAATGGAGGAGACTTTGCTTTGAGTGCTTTGTTCAAGGGTGACACAACTGACTCTAGCTGCCAACAATAAATGGAAATATTGTCCAGTTCCTGCTCTTTTTTGGAATATATAATTTTTTTGTCTTTTTCTGTTAAGCTGGAAAAAGAATAAAAGAATGCTATAGTACAGTGGAAAGAATGAGTGTCGGTGAAATAGATGATCTAGTTCCTGGGATTGGAACGTTCCTATGCTCAATGTAGGGAGGTGAAAACTGGTCAATGACACTCAAAGGTCTGTTCCTTCCACGAGTCAAAGTGTGTCAAGTTGCAGAGGTCAAAGATATGCAAGTTTGATTTTGCAGTCGTCATGGTCAAAAGTTGGCTTAAACACGAGTCCAAGTGAAGTCGGCTAAAGGCCAAAAGGTGAAAACGGTCAAAATGAAATGCAGTAGTACAACTAAACACAAAGGAGCCTCTAGGGTATAAGGCCAGAACAACAGCGAAGAAGCAAAGAGGAATGAGTTTTCATCGCATAAGTCATGGCGGGACTACAGGGGATTCCCGAGCCTACTCAGATCAGAGCAGCATGGGCAACAAATGTCAGTGAGGTGCTAACTACGATGCCCATGTAAAGGATGGCTTCTACCATTGTGTCATGATTTAAAAAATCACCTTCAACACACTGCACACAATGCTTGATACTCAGCTTCACATGATGACAAAGCTACAGTACTTTGTTTCTTGCTGCTCCATGCTATGACCCCGGAACCTATGTTGAATGCATAACCTGTGATGGACCTCCGATCATCCAGGTTACCTGCCCAGTCTGAGTCTGAAAAACCTGCTAGAGTAACATCAGATACATCAGTGTATAAAATACCAAAATGAACAGTACCACAAAGATACCTCAACACGCTTTTTGCTGCTGTCCAGTGACTTTCACGCGGTTTCGACATGAATTGGCTCAACACACTAACTGAGTATGCCAAGTCAGGTCTAGTTGTTGTAAGATATATCAGGCTACCAACCAACTGTCTGTACATTGTGGCATCTACTTCCTTAGTGCCATCGTCACTGCTCAATTTCAGATTTTGCTGCAAAGGTGTCGCTACTGATCTACACCGATCCATCCCAAACTTTTCCAACAGATTTCTAGCATACTGCCCTTGGGTAAGAAAAGTTTGCCCAGTATCTCTGAATACTTCTAATCCCAGACAATAGTTAAGGCTTCCGAGATTTTTCATCTCAAAGACTTGTGCCATGAGCCTTTTGATTCCTCTGATTAAGTCATCTGCATTTCCTGTTAGAATCATATCATCCACATATAGAGAAATCAAAATAATCTGCCCCTGATCATTGTATTTGGTATACAAATTTGGGTCATTTAAGCTTCTATGGAAACCATTCTCTATAAAGAAAGAATCAACCTTTTCATACCAAGACCTGCGAGCTTGCTTTAAACCATATAAAGCCTTTTTCAACCTACAAACAAGCTGTTCCTGCCCCTGTTTTACAAATCCTTCTGGCTGTACTAAGTAAATTTCTTCTTTTAAATCACCATTTAAAAATGCAGATTTAACATCTAGTTGGTGTAATTCCCAATTACATTTAGTAGCTAAAGCAATAAGTAATCTGATTGTATTTAGCTTTGCTACAGGTGCAAAAGTATCATCAAAATCAATACCTTCCTGCTGTGAATATCCTTTTGCAACCAACCTAGCTTTTAACTTATCTATACTTCCATCTGCATTAATTTTGGGTTTAAACAGCCATTTACTTCCTATAGGTGTTTTGTTTTTAGGATACACTTACATTGTTTTTTAATTAGCGCGGATTTTTCGCTCGGGGTAGCGCCAAGGGGATCTGTGATAGTGTGAACTTCGTTTGGCGGTTTGCAAACGATGCAGATCGGTGGAGTTGCAGATCCGTCCAGGAGAGACAGATCGGGAAAGCGCCAGAGGTGATCTGCGGGAAACCTCGACTTCGTTTGGCGATCTGTAGGGAGAGCAGGATCGACGAAGTGGCAGATCAATCCGGGAGAGGTGGATTGGATCAATTGTGATCAGATCATTGTTTCGGCTGTGTTGAAAACGCCGAATTTGCTCATTGGAGCGGGAGTGCCAGACACTGTAGATCGGTGGCAGAGGTGACAGATCCATCTGCCAGGTATTGTTTTTTGTTGTTGTTAAGTAGATTCACAAAGAGTAATACGATGGAATCTTACCTTAACGAATCTGGTAAACTCAACGGGTCTAAGTTCACGAATTGGAAGTTTAAGATCCAGACCCTGCTCGAAGGTGCGAATGCTTGGACTATAGTGACAGGTGATGAGCAGAAGCCGACTACAACCACACAGAAGGAAGACTGGGAAAAACGAGAAAACAAAGCCAAAGTCCTGTTAAATATGTCTGTGAAAGACAATGTCATTGCACACATCAGAGACTGTAAAACGTCCGCAGAGATTTGGACGAAAATCAAAAGTCTGTATGAGACCCAGAATGCAAACAGAGTTTTGGCTCTGAAAAGCAAGCTATTTTCAATGAGGATGGATGAAAGGGAGTCTGCTACTGCATTTGTTGCGCGAATTAAGGATGTTAAAGACGGATTGGGGGCCATTGGAGTGGCGGTGGCTGATGAAGATCTTGTTGCAATAACAATGAATGGGATGCGTGATGATTTCCAAACCTTCATCACTGGAGTCTCGGCAAGGGAGAAAACACCCACGTTTGATGATCTCACTGCGATCTTGCAGCAAGAGGAAGAGCGACGGCAGAACCTGAATCTGAACCCCCAAAGTGACGATCTCGCGCTGGTGGCAAAACGACGACTATCTAAAGGGAAGCAGTCACAGCAGCAATCAGTCCAGAAAGGAGGAACAACACATAAAAATCACTGTCATAAAGGTATGCTTGCAAATCATTCTGAAAAAAAATGCTTTTATTGTGGAAAGAAGGGTCATATACAGAGAGATTTTTATTATAAGAAGCAGGCTGATGAGGCAAGGAGGAGACAGGTAAATCCAAAACACAGAGGATATTTTGTTGAAGAAGAAGACTTCAGTCATGAATTTCGACTGTTCATAGTTGACTGTGCCCTTTCAGCATCGAATGAAGATGACATCTGGTATGTCGATTCCGGAGCATCCTCTCACATGACAGGTAATAAGGAATTTTTTGATAGTCTTGAAGAAATTATAAATGGATCAAAAATATATCTAGGAGATGATAATGGATATCAGATTAAAGGTCATGGGGTGATTTCAGTTAAGTTACCAAATGGAAAGATTAGTCACCTTTCAAATGTTTTATATGTACCTGGAATAAAGAAAAACCTGATATCTGTATCCATGATGGCTGATCAAGATATGCATGTCGAATTCTTCAAGACTCACTGTGTGATAAAGGATTGCAGGAATGAAATTGTTGCAACAGGCATGCGAGTTGGAAGCCTATATAGATTGGATGCAAAAAGTATATCAAAGCAAGCCATGGTTGCAGGAGAGTCGACAGCTGAACAACTCTGGCATCAGAGGTTTGGTCATCTGAATATGCAGGATCTCATGTTGTTACAAAGGAAAGGTATGGTTGAAGGTCTCCCCATCTTTCGTAATATTAAGTTAAACTGTGATGGTTGTGCCTTAGGAAAGATGCATAGAGAACAGTTCCCTGTGCATGAGGAGGAGGCAAACAGAAATCTTAGAGCTAGTGCACACTGATGTATGTGGTCCCATGCAGACAAGGTCGCTAGGGGGAGCATACTATTTTTTGTTGTTTACTAATGACTGCACTAGGTATTCATGGGTTTATTTTTTGAACAAGAAAAGTCAGACTTTCCAATGTTTTATAGATTTCAAAACCCTGGTGGAAAAACAGTTTGGAAAAAGTATTAAAATTCTCCGATCTGATCAAGGAGGAGAATACAAATCAAAGGAATTCATGAAATACTGCAAATCTCATGGGATTGTTCAGCAGTATACAGTACCGCACACACCACAGCAAAACGGAGTTGCAGAGCATAAAAACAGAACCTTGGTGGAATGCGCAAGGAGCATGCTGCAAGGTAAAGGTCTATCTAATATTTTTTGGGCAGAAGCGATAAATACTGCTGTATATTTGAAAAATAGAAGTCCTACTAGGTTTCATGGCTTCAAAACCCCTTTTGAAGCCTTATATGGATTTAAACCAGCAGTAAACCACTTAAGAGTCTTTGGGTCAAAGGCATTTGCACATGTACCCAAAGCTGATAGAAAGAAACTAGACCCTAAAGCAGTAAAATGTATCCTTGTTGGTTATGGTACAGAGTTTAAAGCATACAAATTGTTCAATCCTGAGTCTCATAAGACATTTGCAAGTAGAGATGTAGTCTTTCATGAACAGGTACAAGAAAGGAAAGCTGATGTTGGAGATGATTGGCACATTCCATTGCTGTTGGAGGAAAACAGCGAGGATGAAAGGGAGCAGGAACAGGAGCAGAAAGAAGAGATTGAAGAAGAACAGCAAGAAGGTGAAAAAGCAGGCCCAGTTATGGCAGAGGAAAACAAATTTGAGGTAAGTCCCCTACCAAGGAGGTCAGGTAGGAAGACTCAATTACCATTGAAGTTGAGAAACTATGCGTTGATGTCAAAGTTTTTGAACATTATAGAGCCCTCTAATTATAAAGAAGCTAGTCAATTTGAGGAATGGAGAGCTGCAATGAATGAGGAGATGGAATCAATTCTTAGAAATAATACTTGGGAATTAGTAGAGCTGCCTAAAAACAAAACACCTATAGGAAGTAAATGGCTGTTTAAACCCAAAATTAATGCAGATGGAAGTATAGATAAGTTAAAAGCTAGGTTGGTTGCAAAAGGATATTCACAGCAGGAAGGTATTGATTTTGATGATACTTTTGCACCTGTAGCAAAGCTAAATACAATCAGATTACTTATTGCTTTAGCTACTAAATGTAATTGGGAATTACACCAACTAGATGTTAAATCTGCATTTTTAAATGGTGATTTAAAAGAAGAAATTTACTTAGTACAGCCAGAAGGATTTGTAAAACAGGGGCAGGAACAGCTTGTTTGTAGGTTGAAAAAGGCTTTATATGGTTTAAAGCAAGCTCGCAGGTCTTGGTATGAAAAGGTTGACTCTTTCTTTATAGAGAATGGTTTCCATAGAAGCTTAAATGACCCAAATTTGTATACCAAGTACAATGATCAGGGGCAGATTATTTTGATTTCTCTATATGTGGATGATATGATTCTAACAGGAAATGCAGATGACTTAATCAGAGGAATCAAAAGGCTCATGGCACAAGTCTTTGAGATGAAAAATCTCGGAAGCCTTAACTATTGTCTGGGATTAGAAGTATTCAGAGATACTGGGCAAACTTTTCTTACCCAAGGGCAGTATGCTAGAAATCTGTTGGAAAAGTTTGGGATGGATCGGTGTAGATCAGTAGCGACACCTTTGCAGCAAAATCTGAAATTGAGCAGTGACGATGGCACTAAGGAAGTAGATGCCACAATGTACAGACAGCTGGTTGGTAGCCTGATATATCTTACAACAACTAGACCTGACTTGGCATACTCAGTTAGTGTGTTGAGCCAATTCATGTCGAAACCGCGTGAAAGTCACTGGACAGCAGCAAAAAGCGTGTTGAGGTATCTTTGTGGTACTGTTCATTTTGGTATTTTATACACTGATGTATCTGATGTTACTCTAGCAGGTTTTTCAGACTCAGACTGGGCAGGTAACCTGGATGATCGGAGGTCCATCACAGGTTATGCATTCAACATAGGTTCCGGGGTCATAGCATGGAGCAGCAAGAAACAAAGTACTGTAGCTTTGTCATCATGTGAAGCTGAGTATCAAGCATTGTGTGCATTGGGAAAGCATTCACTCCACAACTGTTGTCTGCACTCCACAACACCTGCAAGTTCAGAAAATTATTTACTATGTAAATTCGCCCATGCTAGGTATTAATTATTTTCTCTATTGGTGCATTAATGTCAAATTTGTATGTTGAGATAAATATGAATGTAAAAGTCATTTGCGTTGTTGGGAAAGTTATAGAGTGAGAGTCTGTGAGGAGAAAATTGTGAAGTAGTTTTAGAGAGTTTTACAGAAGATTACTTTGCAACCACAGTGATACCTAAATAGCAGTAAGTTTGTTGTGTTTTTCATTACTTTGCAACCACAGTGATACCTAAATAGCAGTAAGTTTGTTGTGTTTTTCACTTGAGCTGCAACCTCCATTTATCACATGAATGTATTTCCTTATGTTTTGACATATAATATAAAGTGTGGACAAGTAAATTTACTGCAACCCTCTTTTGTTTTGTGCGTAAAATTTCTGTTTTAATTAAGTCCTTGTGTTGTTGCAATATCCTCGCCGCAACCTATTTCTAAGCCATTTATTGTTTTTTATTAAGCACAAGCTTGAATAATCCTCAGATACCTTAGTTTAATGGAAAAAAATATGACTATTGGGCTATTACAATAAAGTCCCTGTTTTCTTCTCAAGACATTTGGGATTTGGTGGAGAATGGTTTTCAAGAACCTATTTTCTTGTCTTTTGAACTTTTGTTCTGACTTCTGTCATTCTGCCTGCAAACAAAATCGCAACCGTGTAGTGGTTGACTAGGCAAACATGATGGTTGTTAGTGTGTTTAAGGCGGTGGTTGGGATTATTATTTCCAACACTCCCCCTTAATCACAACTGCCGCCATTGACAATTCCCAAACTGTCTCTGAGATAAACAAAACTTTCACATGCCAATGGCTTTGTGAAAATATCAGCAAATTGTTCATGTGACCTGCAGTGCTGCAACACAATTTCATCATTGTTAATCAACTCTATGATAAAATGATATTTAACATCAATATGCTTGGTCCTCTTGTGAAAGACCGAATTCTTTGACAATGCAATTGCGGATGTGTTATCGCAGAAGATAGTTTTCACTCCCTCTTGGTCGTGATGAAGATCCCTTAACATCCTTCTCATCCAAACTGCCTAACATGTTGCTGCTGTTGTGGTGACATATTCAGCTTCTGCTGTTGACAGTGACACTATTGGTTGCTTCTTGGAGGCCCATGAAATGGCTCTAGAACCCAAATGAAAAACATAACCCGACGTGCTCTCTTCCTGTCCAATCACTGTCGGTGTAACCAACCAGCCTAAAATCATCTGTTGCGATGTACAAAACACCATATTGCTTTGTCCCATTGACATACCTTAGAATCCTTTTCGTTGCTTGCCAATGTGTCTCCTTGGGTGTCTCCATGAACCTCGACACCAAGCTCACTGCATACATTATATCCGGCCTAGTGGCGGTCAAATACATCAAGCTGCCTATCATGCTCTTGTATAATGTCGGATTGACATTGCTGTTGCAATCTTCTTTGCTCAACTTCAACCCCATGACAGTTGGAGTTGGTGCGGGCTTGCTGTTCTGCATCTTAAACCTCTCCAAAATGTCTGCCACATACTTTGCTTGAGATATAAAAATGCCATTTTCTGTTTACTTCACTTCTATGCCCAAAAAATATCTTAACAAACCCAAATCAGTCATTTCAAATTCATTTTTCATGGCTTGTTTGAAATCAACGATGAGAAAATCATCACTTCTTGTAAAAATTAAATCATCTACATATAAGACAACAATGAGAATATCACCATCATTCTCTTTGATGTAGAGAGTAGGCTCACCGTCACACTTGTCGAATCCATTGTCCAACAAGTTGGCATCTATCCTGTTGTAACATGCTCGCGGTGCTTGCTTAAGCCCATAAAGATATTTCCTCAACTGATACACTTTTTCTTCTTGGCCTTCTACCTCATAACCAGGCAGTTCTGCAACATACACTTCCTTTTTCAACACTCCATTCAAGAACGTTGACTTTACGTCCATTTGATACACTTTCCATTTATGTTGCGCGAAAATTGCCACAACTGTAAGCACTGTCTCCATCCTCGCGATTGGTGCGAACGTTTCCTCATAATCTCTTCCATGATGCTTCTTGTATCCTTTGAAAATTAGCCTTGCTTTGTGCCTTTCAATCTTTCCCTCAATGATGCTTTTGGTCTTATAGACCCACTTCACTCCAATGACTTGTTTTCCTTGCGGCAAGTCCATTAAGTCCCATGTGTCGTTCCTTTCTATTGCTTCCATTTTTTACTTCATTGTTGCAACCCATTTTTCATCTTTGACTGCATCTTCAAAATGGATTGGGTCATCTACATGAAAAAACAAAGGAAATAAGGAATTCAGACTAGTGTTGCTATCAACTTCATCTTGCTCATAAATTTTATTTAAAATTTCTAAATTTTGGTCTTCTTGTGCTTGCTGAAGATGGGCTTGATATCTCACCTGGTGTTGCGCTTTGTGGTGTGCTTGGAGAATCACTTGCTTGACTGCGTGACGTTGTCCTATTATTTGTTGATGGTGTTGTTTGTTTCCTGTTTTGTTGAGCTTGAATAGGAGTAGAGGGAGTCATTGTTGAGGAATTACTTACTGTCGTCAATTCCCCTTTGTCCTCATGTGGTATACATGCTTTGACATTGACTGTCTTCTCTAAACTTCCATCCCATGCTTCTTCTTCTATGAACTGCACATCTCTGCTGATTATGACCTTGGTTGATGGATTATAGAGCTTGTATGCTTTGGATTCATCACTGTATCCAACAAATATACATTTCTCCCCCTTGTTGTCCAACTTCTTCCTCAACTCATTCGGGACATGTGCATATGCCACACAATCAAAGACTCTCATGTGAGTGACACTATGCTTTCTTCCACTCCATGCCTCTTCAGGAACTATGTTCTGGATGCTTTTGGTTGGACATCTATTCAAGATATATGTTGCACATGCAATAGCTTCAGCCCAATAATCATTTGGAAAATGCTTTGCCTTCAACATACTCCTTGCCATCTCCATAATGGTCCTATTCTTCCTTTCTGCTGCACCATTTTTCTAAGGTGTATATCTTGTTGTAAATTGCTTGTGAATTTTGTGCTCCCTGCAAAATCGAAGGAAATCATTTGAGCTATATTCACCACCTCTATCAGTCCTGAGGACTTTGATGTAGTGTCCACTTTGCTTCTCAACAAGAGCCTTGTATTGGCGAAAGCGTTCAAACACTTCACTTTCTGTTTTAGGAGATAGACACATGTCTTCCTTGTGTAGTCATCTATGAAGGTCAATACATAGTGGCTACCACCAATTGATGGTGTATGCATTGGTCCACATAAATATGAGTTTATGTTATTTCTTTGATAGCATCTTATCGGATCTCATCTAGCTCGTTCAATTGTGCCAACCTTTTTTTTAGCCTCAGATAGATCAAGCCCCAACTTTGTGGTTGTTCCAAAAGTATCCACTTGGAATTCAATTGGAAGTAAAACTTTCTTCCCATAGACAAGCTCATAAGGATCATGAAGAGTAGTGTTTCTCCATGTGGTATGGTATGCCCAAAGTGCTTATGGAGGCCTTTCTACCCAATCTCTTATATGCAAGTGTACAGTCTTGGTCATGATTGCTTCAAGTACTTTATTGGTAGATTCCACTAGACCATTGGTGATCCAGATTGGATCATAATATTGTTTGTTATCCATCTCGATGCATTTAGAGAGGAAAAAGTGGATGAATCAGCTCATGGGACAATCTTTACCGGCAGGATCCAGCTTGGAAAAATGGAGTATGAAACCTTATGGGATTGTTTTGAGGCATCAAACAACGTTTTTGGGGGGTAAAAATTTATTGCTATAGCATAGCACCTTTTCACGCTATTATACACATATATATATTTCCAATAGTGAAAGAAGTGCGTCAATAAGACATATGCAAAATTTATGCCTCTTATAAGTTGACCTTCGTGTTTTCCCACCTATAGTTCAGGAGGATGTCGTGTAAACCCCAATTATTAATGGAAAAGGGACTAACCATGTTTTTTTGATGTAAAAGACTCTAGAAGAGTCTATATTGTATCTCTAGTTAAGAGTTGATGTAGTCATACTTAACCACTAGTAGGCTATCGGGCTGTGTTATAATCGGGCCACTAGGAGGAAAAGGCATTACATTCTTTCAAGAGAATTTTGTTCCATAGTTGAGAAAAGATATCCAAGAGAGATAGGAGGTAGAGCACATAGACAGGATTTGTGCATTGCATTATCCCATGGGCCACAGGCATTACTTATTTGTACCTATAACCTTATTTTCCATACAGAGAAAGAGAGTGAAGCGGCCTCACCTTCTAGCTGAGTTTTCTCTCGAAAGGGTTTCCCAAAGCATATATGGTGTCTTATGTGTGTGTGTGAACTTATTTTGTTGTTCTCTATTTTTTTTCATAATTTCCATTCGCATGCATGCACTTATTACAATTAAATTTATAGATCTAGAAGTTTAATAAAACCTCTAATAGTGTAGAAATTCATAATTTTAAAATATTATTATTGGAACTGTTGTGACGAAATGTCTAGTGGAATATACACGACAATTTATAGATAATTTAGTATCAAGGTAGTTTTCTTTAGGTATTTTGTGGAGAGTGCAGGGATCCATATCAGTGGGACTGAAAATCATAAAACCCTAATCATGGGCAACAAATCTATAAATGAACCTCCTGATCCTACAGAGGTGAGGTTCACATGGTTGCAACAACAAGTTACATATATTAACCGTGTTGTAAATCTCCTCATGACAGCCTTAAATAACAAGATGGGGATATTTGGAGAAGATGGGGATTCAAATGCAGAGTAAAAATTTGAAGGGGGATCAGCAGATCGGGAAGAATCAGAGCACTAGTTGAAGAAAGAATCTGAAAAGATCAACGTGGTTTGAGTTCCATGAATCAATCCCTATTTAAAATGGAATCAAAAATTGATATCAATTCATATCATGGCAATATCGATGCTCTAAAGTTGAACCATTGGTTGTAGCAACTGGAATTTTATTTCAGTGTCCATCATATTGAAGAAGGACAAAAAATCTCATTTGCGATGCTGAAATTAGAGGGCCATGCACTGACTTTGTGGGAAATCCACACGGAAACCTTGAGGTTGGAGGGAGAATCTCTAATGACTATGTAGGAAGATTTCAAACCATCATTAAGTCATAGTTTTATCCCATTGGGTACATGGAGGACCAGTGGATCTGGTGGCATTACTTCAGCCAAAAGTTAGGCAAAAGCATGCAGGACTACACCACAAAATTTAGAAAGATGGATATTATGTTCGGTATCTCTCTAATGAACCTAGATGAACTCCTCAAGTTTTTGGGGGGGTTGCACTGGCATCTACGCAATAAAGTGATGTTGTTCAAGCCCAAATCGATGGACGAGGCTTGTGTACATGCACAATACATAGAGAACATAGGCCTAAAAAGAGTGCAATCAAGTGGATCAAAGCAGAAGGAGCAACAAGAAGATTCTAAGGAGGGGAAGAAGAAGAAAAATGTGGAAAAGTTAAAAAGACGACATCCACAACACACTAGTGCAAAGATCCTAGAAACCACTACAACATTGATGTCCATACACAAGAGAATTCTCAGAAGTTTCATCTAGAGCTAAACCAAAAAAACAAGAAGAAAGATAATAAGAAGAAGAATCTCACGGCCATGGATTTGAGAAAACAAGTTGAAATTAGCTCAGATGTGGATGAGAAGATCGTATGTACGTAAGTGCAAAAGGAGGTGAATCTAAGTAGACTTAACCAACAGGAAGAGAAAGAAATGACCAAACTCTTCCATATAAAGATACAGGTCAAGAAGACAAAGATTGATTCTCTGTTTGACTCAGGATCACAAGAAAATCTAATTGCAGCAGATCTGGTCAAGAAGTTGGGGCTATAAGTTCATGATCATCCAAACCCATATCCATTGGGATGGGTAAATAAGGATGTAGAGCTGAAGGTAACAAAACAATGTAAAATTAGATTTGCTATAAGTGTTGATTTTATTGATGAAGTAGATCTAGATGTGGTTCCCCTTGATGTATGTGGAGTTGTGTTTGGGAGTCCATACATGTACATGCGAGATGCAATATTTATGAGGAGATCCAATGAGTATCAGATCGTCAAGGATGAAAAATATTTCATCATCAACATGCATAAAGGTAAGTCAAAAATTTCATTGCTAAGTGCAAACCAAGCCAATATATTGATCAGTTCCAGCAAGAAGTACATTTTATTGTTTTTAAGAGAAAACTAGTCAGAAGAGGAGTCAATAAGAGGCAAGGCATCCTTGAAGGGGTGTACTAAGAAATAGAAACAACAACTGGAGGATTTTTTACAAGCGTACAAGGATGTGTTCCGAGATCCCAAAGGATTACCACCTAAAAGAGAAGTGGAACACGAGATCCATCTATTTTTGGACTCCCCATTTCCAAATGTTGGGTTGTACAGACAGTTTGTTATAGAAGCGAGGTGAAGAAATAGTTGTAATAGCTGCTGGAACATGGTGTCATTTCACCAAGTACATCACCATGTGGGTCACCCATCATCATTGTGCCAAAGAAGGGTGGGACTTGGCAGATGTGTATAGATTACATGTCGTTGAATAAAATCATGCTTAAGAATACATAACCCCTGCCCAGGATAGATTATATGTTAGATCAGTTACGCAAGAAAATTACTTGACTGATATGGACTTGAAGTCTGGATATCACCAGGTTTGAGTTAAAGAAGAAGGTACATGGAAGACTGCCTTCAAAACTATTCAAGGTTTGTATGAGTGGCTATTTATGCCATTTGGCCTACGTAATGCACCAGCTACATTTATGAGATTAATGAATTATGTACTACTCCCTTTTATAGATTCATTTGTTATTATATATTTGGATGATATCTTGGTATATAATGCTACCTGGGAGAAGAATATTTCACATTTGACCCAAGTGTTGGAAACATTGAAGAAGCGCCAACTACTAGAAAATATCAAGAAGTGTGAGTTTGCGCAATTGTCTTTGGTGTATTTGGGGTATGTGATATGTTAAGGAGAACTGAAGATAGATCCTTCTACGATGGAGGCCATCATGAAATGGTCAGTGCCTACTAATTTTTCTAAGGTCATGAGTTTCATTGGGGTAGCACGATACCTAAGCAAATTCATAGCCTCATTTTCAGTGATAGCAACACCGCTCCATGCCATAACATTAAGTGGCAAGAGTTTCCAGTGGGGAAAAGGTCAGCAAAGGATTTCAAGGAGCTAAAGAAGAAGATTAGTCAAGTACCAGTTCTCACATTACCAAACTTGCAACGACCCTTTGAAGTGGAGACATATGTGAGTGGGTATTGTTATGAAACCAGCTCACAAAAAGATAGAAAAGATAGATCAACGCCTTAGAAATAAACCTCTTCGAGGGGGAACCTCCTTTACATTACTCAAATGAAAAATTCTTAGATGATATAAATGAAAATACCTCCTTTCTATATATAGGAGTCTAAGGGGTCATAATATAATCAGAGCCGACATAACAATAATAATGTAAGGGCACAATAATAACAATAGTGGGCTTCTATGGGGCACAGTAATAACAATATGGGGACTACATGGGCAAAACAATATAATAACGGGCTTGTACTAATAACAATAAGGGGTCACACTAGTAGTATAGGGACCTAACAGGCCCCTCTCTTTCAAAAAGTGTTGTCCTCAACTCTTGAGTAGTTCTTGATGCTTTTGTATAAATTCTTGTCCTCCCATGTGGAATCTTCAGTGGGTAAGTTCTTCCACTTGATGAGATACTCTGAAATTGATCTATTTTGTAGCTGTCGATTTATCAATTATGTGACTGCTTTAGGTTCCAATATGATTTTTCCTTCCTTTTCAAGTTCTCGCATTACTATTTGAACTGGGATCTTTTGTAACTTTTGAATGAGTTCCCACTCCTTTGCGCATATGGATATATGTAAGGCCTGATGTTTGGAGGAACACTTCCTGGAATCAAATGAATAGAATGATCATGATCACGAATAGGTGGGAGGCCTTTGGGAGTCTCAAATACCTTTGAATGATTGTCCAAAAAGTTTTGGAGATCTGGAGAAATACATGATTTCGATGTGGGATCCTCTAGTGAACATAATTGTGCAATTACGCCTTGATGTTCTTTATTTAGAAGCTTTGTCATGCTGTTAGAGTTGATTATCTTTCCCAGTTTCTCTTTGATACCCCTCAATTCAACTTCCTTTCCTTCCCAAAAAATTTTCATGAAAAGTTCTTGAAAATTAAAAGCTATCGTACCCAAAGATTGTATCCATTGGACTCCTAGTAAAACATCAACACCACCCATTGGAATGGAAAGCATTGGGCTATTCAATACATATTTTGCCATGGATAGCTTGATATTATGGCACTTTCTAGAGAAATTTATGGTTCCTCCACTTGAAACCATCACTTGACACTCTGGTGCTAGATACAGGAAACAATTCAATTCCTTAGCTATCTTACAATGAATAAAATTATGGGTATTGCCCAAATCAATCAACACTATTACCTTTTTCTTCTTGATATGTCCTTTTATCTTGATAGTTTGAGGAGTGGTATTTTATTCCAATGCATTACAAGATATGGTCGGATTCATTTCTTGATGCTCGATGTGATCTTTCACTTCTTGAACATTTTTCTTCTTGATATGTCCTTCTATATTAATAGTTTCAGGAGTGGTAATTCTGTCTTATTAATTACAAGATATGTTCGGATTCATTTCTTCTTTCTCAATGTGATCTTTCACTTCTTGAACCTTTTTCTTCTTGATATGTCCTTCTATCTTGAGAGTTTGAGGAGTGGTAATTCTTTCCAATGCTTTACAAGATATGATCGAATTCATTTCTTCTTTCTCTGGGGTTAGTTCCTGGTGAGTATCCTTTTCTTTTGATGTTTCTTCATACTTTTCTTCATGATATTTCACTGCTTGAACCTTCTTCTTCTTGATATGACCTTCTATCTTGAGAGTTGAGGAGTGGTACTTCCTGCCATTGCAATAGAAGATATGGTCGAATTCATTTGTTCTTTCTCTAGGGTTGGTTCCTAGTGTATATCCTCTTATTTTGACATTTCTTGATCCTTTTCGTCATTAGGAGGCCTTTCTTGTAGCAGCTTTGTCCCACCTTCCTTCAAACCTTCCATGTCTTTCTTCAAATCTGCCATGCCTTTCTTCCAATATGCTTTCATACCCTTGATATCAGCTTCCATGACATAGATAAAACTATTTATCTTTTGCTTCTCTAGAATATGATTTACCCTTATATTCGATTTTTGAAAGTCCTCAATGTGCTCTACCATTGAACCCTTTTGTTTGAAATTTATCAATTGGCTAAAGAAGGTGTTGCTCCTAGTATCCTCATAATGTGCTATCATTTCCTCCGTAAAAATTGACCATGTGACAAGTGGTTTACGAGAACAAAGACCTTTATACCATAAAAATTGATTTGGTTCTAAATAATTAGATGCAATACATACCTTTTGTAACAGTGGTACACCATTTAGATCAAAATATTTCTCCATCTGTAGTATCCAATTTACTGGATCCTCACCATCAAACTTCCTCATCTCACTTTTTCTTGATTTTAGGAGCTTGATCTTGAAACGATTGTAACTCTATAATTTCAGATTTCCAAGTTCTGAAATTTCGTCCTGTAGTAGCCCTTTGAGTCCTCTTTGTAACCTTGAAAGTCGGATCAATATTGGATTCTGTAAGGAAGCGCTATGTCAAATTTCCCACGATGACCTGATTATAGACTGGTTCAATAGAGCGAATTTGTACGAGGTGCCACGTGTCACTGTTTCAACCTTCGGATCTGAACACTATGCACAGAAAAATAGAGTTCATCCTCTTTCTGTAACTTCTTACGAAATTTCAATTTTTTGCTGAGAGAGAAAGTTATGATTATTTTCCCAAGGTCACCTGTATAGGATGTAATTTTGGAGTCTGCAAAAACCCTAAATTCCTCAGATAATATATCCGAAAATATAGCGAGAAAAGATCTGAAATTTAGACCCAAGATTCAAAACGATTTCTTCTCAAATGGGTTTTTTCGTTAGCTTTTGAAACTTCATAGCAAAAAGGTTGCAGCGAAAATACCACGATGACCTATTTTTAGATGAAATTCTGGAGCTTGCAAAAACCCTAACTTCCTCAGATCATATTTCCAAAAATATAGCGAGACAAGATTTGTTTGGAGCAGTGAAACCCCAAAATCCAAAGCTCTGATACCAAATGTTATGAAACCAACTCACAAAAAGATAGAAAAGATAGATCAACGCCTTATAAATAAGCCTATTAGAGGGGGAAACCTCCTTTACATTACTCAAATGAACAATTCTTAGATGATACAAATGAAAATACCTCCTTTCTATATATAGGAGTCTAAGGGGTCATAATATAATCAGAACCGACATAACAATAACAATGTAAGGGCACAATAGTAACAATAGTGGGCTTCTATGGGGCACAGTAATAACAATATGGGGACTACATGGGCACAAAAATATAATAACGGGGTTGTACTAATAACAATAAGGGGTTACACTAGTAGTATAGGGACATAACAGTTATGCTATGGGAATTTTTTTTATGTAGGGAGGAAGGCCTGTATGCTACCATTTTGAAGTATTCCATGGGGCAGTTCTTAACTACCCTTTCTATGACAAGGAGCTCTATTCCATGGTGCAAGTTGTGAAGAATTGGAAGCAATATCTAATGGGAAAGGAGACAGTAATACACATATATCATGAGTCATTACAGTACTTGTAGGCCCAGAGTAAGCTACATTAGACTAGGCATTACAAGTGGATGGGGTTTTTACAACAATTTCATTTTATCATTAAATATAAGAAGGGCAGCATAAACAATTTGTTTGTCATTCTTTCAAGGCCACCCACATCAAAGATCATAACTTTGGGGACTCTTATGCACATGGATCCATTCACTCATGATGCATACAGAGAGGCATATGTAGAAAATGAGGACTTCAAGGAGGTGTAGCAGCAGTTGCAGAGTCAGAGTCATGTGCATGATGGTGACAACACCATTGACTACCATCTTTAGGATGGGTTACTCTATAGGTTGGATAAGCTGTGTGTTTCTAAAGGTGAGAAATTTCAATTGATCAGAGAGGTTCACACCTCCAAAGTTGCAGGGCTCTTTAGTGTAGGGAAGATTGTGGCTAACTTGCAGAGGTATGTGTATTGGCCTAAGATGTAAGAGAAAGTAGTTGGGTTCATAAGAGGATGCATGTTTTGTTGTACCAGCAAACCTAGCAACATGAAACAAGGTTTATATCATCCCTTATCCAGTACCTACTCAGCCTTGGGAAGCATTTCCATGGAGTATTTGGGAGGTTTACTAACAACCATGAAGGGACATGACTACATGTTTGTTATGGTTGGGAAGTTCAACAAGATGTGTGTTTTGATGCCATGTGAAAATACCATCAGTAGACAAGAATCAACAAACTTATTCATTGGATACGTCTGGGTGCACTTTGGGATACCAAGGAGCATCATTTCAGACAGGGATATAGTATTTCTCAATGCCTTCTGGACTACATTATGACAGAATATGGACACAAAGTTGAAGATATCTACAACATTCCATCCACAGATAGATGGGAAGATAGAAGTAGTCAACATGACTTTGGTGTAACTTTTGAGGGGATACAACTAGAAGCATCCGAAGACCTAAGATAAAAATATTGTATATATACAACATTCTTACAGCATAGCATTCCAACTTCTACAGGAAAGTCCCCATTTTAAACTTGTTTTGGATATTTGCCACCTTCACCTTTGGATATTGCATATGGGCAACAAGGAGGAGTGAGTGAATATCTTACAAGAGATGCTTTGAGGGCTAAAATTTTTATAGAGAAGATAACGTAGATCCATCTATAGGTACAAGAAACATTGCAGTAACCGTAGGAGAAGTGTGAGGCCAGGCATGATCAAAACATAACAAATAAATCATTCAAGGTGGGAGATGGAGTATGGCTATAGTTGCATAAGGAGAGGTTGCAGGGGCCTAGTAAGAAAAGTAAGGCTCTAAGGTATGGTCCCTTTGAGATAGAAAAGGTGGGTGATAATTCCTATCGACTTAGTTTATCGTCATATATTCACATTTATTTAGTTGTGAATGTAGAGAATTAAATTCTATGAACCTTCCATGCTAGATTAGAAAGAGGAACAAGTCCTACCTTCTGTGGAGTATTTGGCACCATATGCTAAGGAAGAGTTGACAGAAGATATGGTTTTGTAGAAGAGGTCTAGAACTACAAGACAGGCATAGCATGACCTTTGGCAGATTGGATTGAAGGGACAACTTCCAAGCAAAGTTAAATGGTACATGAGAGAGAAGGTGGAGGAAAAATTTCCTCACCTCATTCAACAAAATATTTTGGGGACCAAAAGCCTCCAAAAATGGGGAGGTGTGATTTGGATTGGATCATTATATTGTTTTTCATCCATCTTGATGCATTCACAGTGGAAAAAGTGAAGGAATGATCTCATGGGACCATTTTTACTGACGGGACCCAGTTTGGAAAAATGGCGTCTGAAACCTTCCAGGAGTGTTTTGAGGCATCAAATGATGTTTTTTGGGGGTAAAATTTGATGTAGGAGCATACAGCTCAATATTATCATTGTATTCTAGTAGAAATAGGGGGTCTTGTGTTTCAAGGAAGTTGGTTTCCTAAGTATTGGATTTATGTAATTATTTAATGTTTTGAGTGATTTTAATAAGAGTAGGAATTAATTAAATATTGTGATGCTTTATTGTAAATGTTATCGAATGTAGGAGAACATGAGAGATTTAGGATAGTTGAGAGATTGAGGGATTGAGAATTGATTGTAAATCTTAGATTAGGAGTCAGTTCATGAATCTAGGGATTAGAGAGGAGTTTTAGGAATGAGGAAGGAGATTTAGGAATTTTGTTAAGGAATTCATGGATCTAAACCAGAATTGGTTTTAGAATCCCTGGGTATAAATGTAAGCCAGAGAAGCAGAGACAGGGGTTAGATATTTTAGAGAGGTTGAATAGGAAAATAGATAGCAGATTGGAATGTTGTAAGCCTACGGGCAGATTAGGAAATAGAGGCCACTGATATTGAAAATCAGGCCAGAGAGACAAAGATCTCAGTTTGTAATTCATTGTTGTAATTATAAAGATACAAAGATTAATTAAAATCATGTTAAACATGTGATTGAGTGTTGAAAGGACGAATTGAATGCATTTGAAAAGTGTATATATATGTTTATGCAGGCAGGTGCAGTAAACGGAAGGAGGTAGAGTCGAAGTGGATTATACAGAGGAAGACGTGACGAGAAGGATCATAATGGATTGTTAAATCCATTAGAATGATTGAAACAAAATCTCAGGAGGAGGAGTACACAGTGAAACAGTAGTAGGTCGAAACCTTCAAAGAAATCCGAGAAGAACATTAACACTGGAAACAACATAAAGTTAAGAGGAAGGGAGTAGCAAAGAAAAAGAGAAATGGTGCTCAATAGCCATCGGATCGGAGTGATCGACGATCAGAACTAAATCGGTGGAGTGAATTATGTAGTTTGAGTCCCACAAGGGTAAAACCCAGTTTTCACTAAGAAATGGCGCAAACCTTAGCCAAATTTGGAATCTGGATGTGAAATATTATTGACAAGAGCCTATACCCTTATCGGGTCCAGAAATCATATCGGGTCAGCGCATTGGATTGATCGGAACCGGCTAATGGGAGGTGGTGATTGCGATATTGCGATTAAGCGACAGCCGTCGGATCTGGCGTCAGATTGACGACCCAGATCTAATTGCTAATCGCATATCAGCAAGTCAATTGGAATCGCAGGTGGTAAGTGCTGATAATGTATTTTTATCGGGGAAGTGGAGTTCAGAGAGCGCGGAGGAAGTAGGTGGATCTGATTATTCTATATACACGAGTGTATGGGATTTGAAATCTGAATAAAGGATTTCGAAGTGGAGTTTAATGAAATCCCTTTGTATTCTATAAAGTGTGGGCCGTGTCTTTAAGACTAAAATATATACATATGCATTCTGATAGTCGCATATCGGAAGGAGAAGGGCGATGAGGTATATACGTATGACCGTTGAAAACATTGATAGCTGATTGCAATGAGGTTAAACCTCGGGAAACATGACTAGGCTGTACGGAAGGCGGAAAAAGGGTATGTTTGCATACATTTCCCTTTGTAAAGGGTTTTATAGGGAATAGGTGCCGAATGAAGTTTTTATATGTTAAACATATATTAACTGTGTTATGAGAGGGAAGGTTATGTATAACCGGGTGCTTGTTGGTAGAAAGGTTACAAAGGGTTTTAGCGCCCGATAGAAGGAATTAGAGGGAAGACCTTAATACAATCTTATATAAAGGCTTGAGAGTTGTTTAAAGCTCTGAGAGGAGGTTTGGCGGGGTGATTGAGTTCTGATTCAAAGGAACTATGACTGAAAGGGGCCTTAACCATCTTTTTATTTGAAGTTTTGACTTGGTGGGTCATAGAAATACCTAGGACAATGTATATATGCATTTTATGCATAATGTGGGTATGTGCAGGGGGATCCCTGCATCATTTTGGTATCAGAGCTGAATCATAAATGAAACATTTAGTATCAAGCATAAGAAAGCAAGTATGTGTGGAAGTTACTAAAAGAATTCAGAATAGAGATATTTGGAAAATATGTGCATGCAGGCAAGGGAGATTAGATTCTAATTTGATAGTTAAGCAACCAGAGGAAAGCTGAGTGAATGGAGAAATTAGGTAGGTATTGTTTTTATTTAATTCTAATTTTAGTTTGTTGACAAAGAAATAGATTGAAGATTGATGGTTGTAGCTAATGAAGTATCTTAGAAAAAAGAGATCAAGCCTTAAGAGCAGTAATGAAAGAAATTGTTAATGATCCTGAGTGAAATAAAACACAACAAAGAAGGAATTGTTGCTGATAGTTAAGCTTTTCCCAGATAAAGTGTTATGAAACCAGCTCACAAAAAGATAGAAAAGATAAATGAACGCCTTATAAATAAGCCTCTTTGAGGGGGCAACCTCCTTTACATTACACAAATGAACAATTCTTCGATGATACAAATGACAAGACCTCCTTTCTATATATAGGAGTCTAAGGGGTCATAATAGAATCAGAGCTGACATAACAATAATAATGTAAGGGCACAATAATAACAATAGTGGGCTTCTATGGGGCACACTAATAATAATAGGGGGCTTCTATGGGGACTACATGGGTACAACAATATAATAAGGGGGTTGTACTAATAACAATAAGGGTTACACTAATAGTATAGGGGCCTAACATGCCCCTCTCCTTCAAAAAGTGTTGTCCTCAACGCTTGAGTAGTTCTTGATGCTTCTGTATAAAATCCTTGTCCTTCCATGTGAAATATTTAACAGGTAAGTTCTTCCACTTGATGATATACTCTAAAATTGATCGATTTTGTAGCTTTCGGGTTCTTATTTCTATGACTACTCCAGGTTCTAATATGATTTTTGCTTCCTCGTCAAGTTCTAACAATATTGTTTGAACAAGGATATTATGCAACTTTTGAATGAGTGGCCACACTTCTTGTTCCTTCTTCTATTCATCCCTTGCTTCGTTTACCCAATCTGGTTGGATAATTGAAATAGCACAAAACAATGCTTCCACATCCTCATCCTTTCTTGAGAGTGCATCTGCAACAAAAAATTTCTTCCCTTTTCTGTAGATGATGTCAAAGTCATAACCCAACATATTTGTGACCCATTTTTTATGTTCTTCTAAAGATAATATTTGTTCTAAAATGTATTTAAGACTATCATGATCCATTTTTACCTTGAAGTGTCTTCCCATTGGGTAAGGTCGCCATTTCTTAAGTGCATGTAGTATTGCCAACATTTCCTTCTCATAAATAGCTTGCTTGAGATGTAACTGTAAAAATATCCAATCACCTACATCAAAACATTTTTCACTGCGATGTTGATCTACCTGTTTTTTCATTCGATTCTGCACCAAAGTGGCGTTATCCTTTAAAAGTTGGAGAACTTGTTGTTGATGCTCGATGTGATCTTTCACTACTTGAACCTTTTTCTTCTTGATATTTCCTTCTATCTTGAGATTTTGAGGAGTGGTAATTTCTTCCAATGCTTTACAAGATATGGTTGGATTCATTTCTTGATGCTTGATGTGATCTTTCACTTCTTGAACATTTTTCTTCTTGATATATCCTTCTATCTTGACAGTTTGAGGAGTAGTAATTCTGGCCAATGCATTACAAGATATGGTTGGATTCATTTCTTCTTTCTCGATGTGATCTTTCACTTCTTAAACCTTTTTCTTCTTGATATGTCCTTCTATCTTGAGAGTTTGAGTGGTAATTCTTGCCAATTCTTTACAATATATGGTTGGATTCATTTCTTCTTTCTTTGGGGTTGGGTCCTGGCATATATCCTCTTCTTTTGATGTTTCTTGATCCTTTTCTTCCTCCTCTTCATACTCTATATAAAATAATTTCTTCTCAGCACACTTATGACCTTTAGTGCATTTTCTATCACAATTGTAACAAAGCCCTTTTTCTCTTTTTTCTTCCAATTGTTGTGGTGTAAGCCTTGTAGGTTGTGGAAGGCTAGGAGAAGAAAAACTTCCATAATTATAGTCATGAGTGGTGGGATTCCTTGTTTCCATAATTTCACTTTCAATTTTTCTTGCCAACTCGAATGCCTCCTCCAATGAATCAGGTTCCCAAAAACGAACCTCATGTTGAACGTTATCCTTTAAATTCCCTATGAAGACATCAATCCTTTGCTTCTCTGGAATATAATTTACCCTTCTATTCAATTTTTGAAAGTCCTCAATGTGCTCTTCCATTGAACCCTTTTGTTTCAGATTTATCAATTAGCTAAAGAAGGAGTTTCTCTTTGTATCCTCATAATGTGCTATCATTTCCTCTGTGAAAATTGACCACGTGACAAGTTGGTACGAGAACAAAGCCGTTTATACCATAAAAATTGATTTGGTACTAAATAATTAGATCAAATACATACCTTTTGTAACAGTGGTACACCATGTAGATCAAAATATTTATCCATCTGTAGTATCCAAGTTACCAGATCCTTTCCATCAAACTTCCTCATCTCGCTTTTTCTTGATTTTAGGAGCTTGATCTTGAAACGACTGTAACTTTTTAATTTCATTCCAGTTCTGAAATCGCAACCTGCAGTAGCCCTCTGCATCCTCTTTCCAATGCCACCAGTCTGATCCAAATTGGATTCTCCAAGGAAGAGTTATGCCAAATCTCCCACGGTGACCTGATTATAGACTAGTTCAGTAGAGCAAACTTGTACAACGTGCCATATGTCACTGTTTCGATCTTTGGATCTGAAAAATGTATACAAGAAACTAAAGTCCGTCCTCTTTCTGTAACTTCTAACAAAATTTCAATCTGATGCTCAGAGAGAAAGTTATGGTGAGTTCCCCACGTCACCTATTTGGAATGTAATTTAGGAGTTTGCAAAAAGGCCAACTTCCTTAGATCATATCTCCACAAATATTGCGTGAAAAGCTCTGAAATTTGGATCTGAGGTTCAACACGATTTCATCTCAAATGGGTTTTTTTTTCGCTTTTGAAACGTCACAGAAAAAAATTATAGCGAAAATGCCACAATGACCTATTTGGAGCAGCAAAACCCTAGAATCCAAAGCTCTGATACCAAATGTTATGAAACCAGCTCACAAAAGATAGAAAAGATAAATGAACGCCTTAGAAATAAGCGTCTTCGAGGGGGCAACCTCCTTTACATCACACATATGAACAATTCTTCGATGATACAAATGACAAGACCTCCTTTCTATGTATAGGAGTCTAAGGGGTCATAATATAATCAGTGCCGACATAACAATAATAATGTAAGGGCACAATAATAACAATAGTGGGCTTCTATGGGGCACACTAATAACAATAGGGGGTTTCTATGGGGACTACATGGGTACAACAATATAATAAGGGGGTTGTACAAATAACGATAAGGGGTTACACTAGTAGTATAGGGGCCTAACATAAAGCCAAAATATTGGAAGGAAGGATCAGATTCTAAATCTGATTGATAGTAGCTGAATGTTGAGAATTTGTAAAGTGGAAGCATGAAGATCTGCTGAAACAGATTTGCAGAAATGGTGAGATTTTGAAGGTAGTTGAAGGTATGCAATTTTGTCTAATGAGTAGTAGATATTGAATGAGTGAAATTTTAGAGCAGGATTACAGTAGTTAAATTGTAAGGAGGATGTTTACAAGTTCTTGAAGTGACAGAGTTTGAAGATATAGCTAAAAGCTAGTTGAAAGGATAGTCCATTCAGAAGTGCAAGTGAATGGAAGGACAAGATCAGACGGAGATCTTGAAGGTAAGATGATATGGTTTTATTTTGATTTGAAGATTAGAAAGTTATAGTCTTTGTATTGATGCAGAAGTATTATTGCAACTCCCAAAAAGCAATTTCACAGAGGATTTGGGTAGAATTGCTAAAAGATAAAGGAAGCTAGTAAGAGTTTCTAAGTTGAAGCAGAAATGTGGCAGAACCTTGAGGAATTCCAACCGAGATTGGATAAAGAGGACAATTGTGTTCTTAGAAGATGCAGATGAGTTGAAGCCAGAAATAGCAAAGAGAAGTGCTCAAAGGAGGTTCCAGAGATAGAGAACCAATTGCTTGCCAAAAGACTGAGTGAGGAGACCTTGGTGAGGTAAGTGGCAGCAGGATAGGACTTGCTATGGAAGAGGCTTCAATGCAACTCATAGTGAAGTGAGTAAGGAACTCATAGAGATGGAGAGGATGATGACTAGTGACAGTCATAACATAGGTTCTGAAAGAAACCACAACAGAGGAAAAAAGGAGAAGGATGCCAAGACAAATAGCATATAGAGACAGTTAAGCACAGAGAAATATTAGAGGGAGAAGGTTGAGATAGTAGTTCAGCTTAAGTGTTAATGGAGATGTTGCAAAGAAATGAAGCAGACCAGAAGCATGGTTATGTCATGAGAAAGAAAGTGAAGTGGCAGAGGCTACAAGAGAATAGGGATCAACAAGTAAATATGTTGTTAATAAAGGAGCTAAGGGAACTTGAACAGATTATAGATGCCAAACAGAGGATAGAGAATATCGAAAGAGTTGAGCTACAGCAAAAGGAAGATGCTGAAGAAGATGTTAAAATTTCAATATGTGAACCAGAAAGTGGACCATTACTTTTTCAAATTGATGAAGAGCTAGAGGAGTTGAATCATATGAATGATTCGAAGCAGCCAGAAGACTTGATGACTGAAGCATCAAGTGAGACCAGAAGGTATTGTATTTTTAAAACTAATGACTTGTGTATGATTGCAGGTTTGGAAGAAGATAGATAGTCTTTTAAATCTTTCAAAGATGTGGAAGAATACCTTCTAGAAGATGAAAGTTTTGAAGTAGAATATGACAAAGAGACTGGAAAAGGATCAGTTCACTACAGTGAACAAGTACTGGAAGACATCATTGAAACAGATGATGAGAAGGAGAGACTTGTTGACAGTCTCAAGAGTTCTTTGAGGTTGGATCAGCATACTGATGTGCTGACAGAAGAAGAGAGATCAGACCAACATACTGAAGTGTTGCCAAAGGAAGAAGAGGTATAGGGACCTTATATTTTTATTATCTTATAATCAAAGATGTTGTTGCAGAAGCTAGAGCATATTTGGCACAGGTGGACAGCCAAATGAAGAAGAAGAGGAAGAACATATACTGAAGTGTGTCAATGAAGATTTAGCAGAGGAAGAAGGACCATGTGATGATGGGTCGATAGCAAATGAAGCAATGGGAGATTATGTAAAATTTCCTAAGTTCACTCCAAGTAAAATCATTGAGATATATAGGGAACTGGACTTTCAAAGAAGAAAGTTGGAAGAGCAAAGGATAAATGTTTAGGATAGATTGCTGAAGAAGGATGACAAAATAGTTGTCATAAATAATAATCAAGAAGAAGTTGACATGTGTAAAAGATAGAAGCGGGAAACTATTCTGAAAGACAATATAGCAGCAGTAGAAAAGGTGCAAAACAACAATAAAGAAGAGAGTAAGGATGAAAAGGGAGCAATCAGAATAAGTGAAGAACAAACAAGGGTGAGAATTCAACAATCAATGGATGAAAACAATCAGCAGACAGAGAATATACTAGACAGATAAATTGAGTTGATAATAAGGTTAATGATAAAGGTGTCTCAGAAGAAGATAACAACAAGAAAGGAGAGGAGTGACAACAACAAGAAGACAGTAGCAAACTACGAAAGCAAGGCAAGTGGGGCATTACAACATAAAGTATGGAGACCTGGAGAACAACAGTAGACAACAACAGCAATAGAGCAATTGACAAGCAAGGATAGATTACAAAATAAAGTTTGGGATCCAGGAGGAAACAATTATCCAAACTTATGACCAGGTGGTCATAAATTTTCTTACATGGGGAGTCTGATGTAGGAGCATCTAGCTCAATATTATCATTGTATTCTAGTAGAAATAGGGGGTCTTGTGTTTCAAGGAAGTTGTTTTCCTAAGTATTGGATTTATGTAATTATTTAATGTTTTGAGTGATTTTAATGAGAGTAGGAATTAATTGAATATTGTGAGGCTTTATTGTAAATGTTCTTGAATGTAGGAGAACATGAGAGATTTAGGATAGTTGAGAGATTGAGGGATTGAGAATTGATTGTAAATCTTAGATTAGGAGTCAGTTCATGAATCTAGGGATTAGAGAGGAGTTTTAGGAATGAGAAGGAGATTTAGGAATTTTGTTAAGGAATTCATGGATCTAAACCAGAATTGGTTTTAGAATCCCTGGGTATAAATGTAAGCCAAAAAGGCAGAGACAGGAATTAGATATTTTAGAGAGGTTGAATAGGAAAATAGATAGCTGATTGGAGTGTTGTAAGCCTACGGGAAGATTAGGAAATATAGGCCACTGATATTGAAAATCAGGCCAGAGAGACAGAGATCTCAGTTTGTAATTCATTGTTGTAATTATAAAGATACAGAGATTAATTAAAATCCTATTAAATGCGTGATTGAGTGTTGAAAGGACGAATCGAATGCATTTGAAAAGTGTATATATATGTTTATGCAGGCAGGTGCAGTAAACAGAAGGAGGCAGAGTCAAGGTGGATTACACAGAGGAAGACGTGATGAGAAGGATCATAATGGATTGTTAAATCCATTAGAATGATTGAAGCAAAAGCTCAGGAGGAGGAGTGCACAGCGAAACAGCAACAGGCCGAAACCTTCGAAGAAATCCAAAAATAACATTAACACTGGAAACAGCATAAAGTTAAGAGGAAGGGAGTAGTGGAAAATGAAGAAATGGTGCTTAGTAGCCATCGGATCGGAGTGATTGACTGTCAGAACTAAATCGGTGGAGTGAATTATGTAGTTTGAGCCCCACAAGGGTAAAACCTAGTTTACACTAAGAAATGGTGCAAACCTTAGCCAAATTTGGAATCTAGACGTGAAATATTATTGACAAGAGCCTATACCCTTATCGGGTCTAGAAATCATATCGGGTTAGCGCATTGGATTGATCGGAACCAGCTAATGGGAGGTGGCAATTGCGAGTAAGTGACAGCCATCAGATCTGGCGTTAGATTGACAACCCATATCTAATCGCTAATCGTATATCGGCAAGTCAATTGGAATCACTGGTAGTAAGTGTCAATAGTGTATTTTGATCAGGGAAGTGGAGTTCGGAGAGTGCGGAGGAAGTAGGTGGATCCGATGATTCTATATACGCGAGTGTATGGGATTTGAAATCTGAATAAAGGATTTTGGAGTGGAGTTTAATGAAATCCATTTGTATTCTATAAAGTGTGGGTTGAGTCTTTACGACTAAAATATATACATATGCATTCCGATAGTCGCATATCAGAAGGAGAAGGGTGATGAGGTGTATATGTATGATCGTTGAAAAGGCCGATAGCCGATTGCGATGAAGTTAAACCTTGGGAAACATGACCAGGCTGTACGGAAGGCGGAAAAAGGATATGTTTCCATACATTTCCCTTTGTAAAGGTTTTTATAGGGAATAAGCGTCGAATGAAGGTTTTTATATGTTAAACATATATTAATCATGTTATGAGAGGGAAGGTTATGTATAAGCGATCGATGGTTGGTAGAAAGGTTACGAAGGTTTTTAGCGCCCGATAGAAGGAATTAGAAGGAATACCTTAATACAGTCTTATATAAAAGCTTGAGAGTTGTTTAAATCTCCGATAGGAGGTCTGGTTGGGTGATTGAGTTCCGATTCAAAGGAACTATGACTAAAAGGGGCCTTAACCATCTTTTTATTTGAAGTTTTGACCTGGGGGGTCATAGAAATACCTGGGACAATGTATTTATGCATTTTATGCATACTATGGGTATGCGCAGGGGGATCCCTGCGTCAAAGTTTTTCGCTTTAAAATAACACATTTTCATGTTATTCTACACACAAATATATTTCCAATGGTGCAAGAAGCGCGTCAATCAAAGTCCATATGCAAAAGTTATCCCACTCATAAGTTAACCTTCTTGTTTTCCCACCTATAGTTCGGGAGGATGTCACATCAGCCCACATTATTCATGGAAAATGGGCTATCCACATGTTTTTGATGTAAAAGAGTCTCCAAGCATCTATATTGTAACTCTAGTTAAGAGTTGATGTAGTCGAACTCAACCACTAGTAGGTTATTGGACTGTGTTATAACTAGGCCACCAAGAGGAAGAGGCATTCCATTCTTTCAAGAGAATTTTGTTCCATAATTGAGCAAAGATATCCATGAGTGATATGAAGTAAATCACACAAAGAGGATTTGTGCACCGTAGCATCTCACAGACCACAGGTATTACTTCTTTGTACTTGCATCCTTATTTTCTAGACATAGAAATAGAGTGAAGCAGCCTCACCTTCCAACTGGGTTTTCTCCCAAAAGGGTTTCCCAAAGCATATATTATGGCTTCTACGTGTGCATGAGCTTATTTTTTTGTTTTCTAATTTTTTGCATAATTTCCATTCACAGGCATGCACTTATTATAGTTAAATTTACAGATCTAGAAGTTTAATAAAACTATAATTATGTAGAAATTCATAATTTTAATGTATTATTATCATATCTATTGTGACAAACTGTCCAGTGGAATATCCACGAAAATTTATGGATCAATTGTCTTGTGGATTATATGGAGTTGACTTCCGATGTTTGATCTTATATTGCTCCATGATTTTCTGCACAACTTGCATGTGAATTGAGTACCTTGATTTATCATAATTTCCCATTGGGACACCGAAAGAAATGAAAATATCCTCAAAAATAAATGTAACTAAAACATTTTTAGTAGCAAAAGGAAGTGGATTAGCTTATACACATTTTCTAACATAATCCATATAAACAAGCGTATACCTTTTCTTCTTAGATGGAGGTTTGATTGGACGAACAAAATCTAGAGCCCATTTTTCAAAAGGATCTACAAGTACCTAAGGTTGCAGAGGCATATCATCTGATCGTATGGGTCTTCCCATTCTTTGGAAATTGTCACATATTTTGGCATATTCCTTTGCATCTCTAAAAAGATAAGGCAAATAATATTCCAAAAGAATTTGTAAGCAGTTCTTCTATTAGAAAAGTGTAGTCCACATGGTTCATCATGGCAGGCTTTCAATATCTTTGGTACTTCATCCTCTCAAATACATCTTCAAATGATCAGATCAAGTCCAATTCAGTACAATTCTCCCTTTATCCATGAGTAAGGTGCACTGGTTTTGATAACTTTATGCCTTTCTTTGGCTGATAATTGTGGGGGGGGGATTTCTTGTAGCCAAATAGTTAGCAATATCTGCAAACCAAGGAGTTTTAGTAGACACTACAAAAAGATATTCATCAGGAAAATTATCCTTTACAGGGGTATCAATATTATCATTCTGCATCCTGGAAAGGAAATCAACAATTGTGTTTTCCTTTCCTGGCCTATCCAAAATGGTAATATTGAATTCATGTAATAATAACAACCATCTAGTAATTTGTTTTCGTTGCTACAACAGCCTCAAAACTTCACCACATTCAAATTTTGGAGCCTACCAAGCTGTCACATCAAGTGTCTCTTTGGAAATCAAGTTTCATTTCAAGTCATTTCACATTTTTCAAGTTTTATTAATCATTCCTAAGTGTCATCGCATTTTTTATAACTTCTCTAGTGCACTTCATTGTTACAATACCTTTGTTTGTTGTAAAACAACACTTTTGGTCGCAGTCATACACACTTTATTTATTGTACTTAGGGAGTGTTTGTAAACTAGAATTTTGATGTGTATTTATCATTGTTTGATCTTGTCTAAGTCTTATTGATGAGTTGGTATGTGTCACACTTGATTTTATGTCTAAACTCATTGTGTTTTCCCCTTGTTTTATCTTTCAGACTTAGACAAATTTTGGTTGCACAAGTTAGCCCACTAAAGCTAGGAGAGGGCATGGCGCACCCTTAAGCCTTGGTCGGGACACTTTAGTTGTTTTGAATTTTACCCTATGCCCTCCAAGAGCACACAGTGCACTCCCAAGCATCATCCCCCCTTCCCTATTCCAAACTGTGCCCTTAAACAATGTCTTCCTCCTTGTTGAGTACATGGCACACCACCGAAGAAACATAATGGTTCTTGTAGCCTTCAACCTTGTGCCATATGCCCTTCTTGACTCCCTTGAGTGCACAACACACATAAGAAGGTCAAATCATGATCCCTTCAGCCTTCAAACTTGCGCTTTGTGCCCTCCTGGCTTCTCTTGAGCACACAGTGCACTTGGGAAGGCCAAAGCTTGACCCTTACAACCTTTTTACTTGTGCCCTGTTCCCACCTTGGTTGCCTTGAGTGCATAGGGAACTTATGAAGCCTCAGTGGCCTTCCTTCCCCCTTCATACTTGTGCCCTATTCCCTCCCTTGAGCTTCCTCTCTCACAGTTGAGCGCACAGTGCATCCTCGAAGCCTTAAGCATTGATTCTTCCCTCCTTAGCAGTGCACCATGTGCCTAGAAGCCTTCATGTTCTTCCCTAGTGCACTGATAAGTCACAAAAATAAATTTTACATTAACATGCTAGAATAGGAGATCTTTCAGGATGATTTTTTATTTCCATGATTTATTTCAGTTGCATGTATTTCATAGCAGCATGGTAAAGATGCATGAAGATATTTGAAAAAGAGGACATTCAAAGGAAGCATTCATGAATAACATGTGATGAGAGAAAATGAAGAGCATTGAAATTCTGATGATCAAAGTAGCTCAAAAGACTCCATATGATCAAAGATAGCATGGAAGTTTCATGAAATATCAAAGACACAAGTGGCAACATTGTCACCTATCAAGAAAGTGCATGTCATCAGTCACTATGAGTCCAAGTCATCAATGTTAGTGAATTTTCATGTTCTCACCACATGATGATGTGGAAATCATAGTGTAATTATGTAATTATTATAAATACAAAGAAGTGGAAGTTCAAGGGTCATGTATGGAGAATAGAGCCATATGAAGGAGTCCAAAATACATGTAATTCCAAAATTTATTTAGAATTCCAAGAGTTATATAGAATTGCAAAGGTCATTAGAAGTTGAAAATTCATAAAAGAAACTCAAGGGTCACGGGGATATAAAAGGTCATGCCTCAAGTTATAAAAGGAGCCTCATTACTCAACAAAAATACTTTTCACCTTGGCTTCTCCCACAAGGCTTTAGAGAAATATAGATAGTACTTTTGGGGAGAAAGAAGTGGATCTAACGCTCCACTATTGGAGCTAGTGATTGTTGAAAAGTGTACAACAAGAAATGCTTGTTGAGAATGCAACAAGATGATGGAGCTTAGTGGAAAGGAGTCGCCTTCACTAAGTGGGCCCGTAGGCAAATTATGGTGCAAAGTCTATTTTTAGACTATGTCTATTTTTAGACATATGGATCATGGTCTATGAGTTGCAGGATGTTGTTTATGGATGATTGGTCATGTTGGGAAAAATAGATGGACTTCTATTTTTGGATCACAGCAGGAGTGATCAGAGTCTATTTTTAGATTACTAGTCAAAAATAGAAAAGTCAAATATTATTGTCTCATAATAATATTTAGACTATAAACTTTATCTTATCCTCTTGGAGCACTTCAGTTTGAGCTATAGATGTGGAACATGCAGCTGTCAGAAGGAAATACGCTTTTCTTATGAGTCAGTTGAGCTATTGCATGCAGGACATCAGTTAGAACTCATATGGTTGAGCTCTGTGGAGTTAGATGAGTAGTTAATGGAGTTGTGTTTAGTTTGACTTAGTTGAACTAGTTGTATTTAGTCTAACTGGCCAATAGACTAAGTGATGAGTTGTGTGAATTAGTTATTAATTAATTCACTAATTATTAACTCATAATGCAATTGAAGAATACATCAGTTAACTCAGTGCATGTACAGTTCAGTGGAGATAGGTGTTAGATGTTGAGATTGCTATCAATTGTGACTATAGTTGTGCATGAGATCTTACACAATCAAGGGATTGAGTATGCCCATGAGAATGCCCAGTAATATAGCCTGTGCTCACGTGATTTCTAGTGTGAGTGATTTTCCCAAGGTAAATAGAACTTGGAACGAGTTTGGATTCATTCATTCTCTTGTAGGATTGTGCAGTGGAGGCAGGCAAGCAGCGGAGGAGATTTGGAGATCAGATCTGAGATGTATTGTGTGTAACAGGTGGAGATAGTGCTGGATACTTGTGAGGAGTATTGTACTATGTAATGTTACATGTTCTCAATCATTAATATACAGATAGTGTGGGGTTTTCAGCTGTAAGCTTTCCCCGGGTTACATACTGTGTTAATGTGTGCATGCGATTGATGTTTCATTGTTTTTGATGCTGCTAAATTGATGATCAACGTAGAGGAGCTTATGTATTATGCATGTATTCTGCAATAGTGTATAATCAGGATAATCTCTGTTGAATAAGTGTTTATTATTCAAAATTTCTATAGTGATGTTCATTTTACTCATGTATCTTGGAACTTTTGCTTAATACTTGAAGTCATTTGGCCAACACATTTTCATGCATGGATCATGGATGTTTTGAGACTATTCTTCTAATGTTTGTGGTTTATTTTGGCTTCCATATGTGCTAAAGTAACTAAACTATTTCGGTGACTTTGGTGCTAAAATTGTTGGAAATGTGTTGTGATGCTTTTAATGATCGTAGAATCTATGTGAACTATTCCGCTTGTTGTATGGTGATTCTTCCTTGTTTATGTGTGTGTGTATATTAGGTTAGTACTATTACTTCTCTTTTAGAGGCTCACTTTTCTCCCTTGCAGTGGAAGAACCTTGATACATTTATAATCAAACAGTCCACAAGGCACACTCTCTTTCTCATTCAAAAGCACATGTGCATTACTCTCTCATGCTAATTGCTTAAGCCAAGGAAAATCTTTAGGTTAATGGAAGTTGGCCCATATTTCCAAACGAGATTCCTACACTAAACAGTGTGAGGTCGAATTGGGACCTCATATCAGGGATATCCCCTGTATTTTGGTTGTTTTCAACATTGTCAACATTCTTGCGCTAGAAGGAGGGAAGTCGGTTTTTTTATGGCTAATAACTCATCACATCCCAATCATTCATCTTTTGGACAAGGTGGTAATATCCCGAGTACCACCCCAACTCCTATTCCTAAGGTAGGAGGGTCTTATCAACCTGGTCTAGAGTGAGACTATGAAGTTACCTCCAGGAAACTCCATGAAATTCGACCTATTACTCGTTAGTTTGTGAAAGTTATCGATTTATTTCTAGTGGTTTCCCATAATCTTCCTCATCACCCCAAGAAGAAAGAAACAACTTGTATTGGTGTATTAGTTACATCGATGGAAGATTTGGTTTTCCCCACCCTTGAGGAATTAGCAGAGTCTTCATAAGACATGATCCAATAAGAGATGATTCCACCTATTCATGAAGAGTATGAGGAAGACCTTGTTCTTTCTGATGGAGAATAGTCGGCAGTTGATTTTGAGTTTAACGAAGGCTTTAATGGTGAATAAGAAGGCTCGTGAGACTCAGAAAAGGAGGAACAAGGAGACAATGACATGGTTGATCAAGACCTAGATTAGATTGCCTAAGGGCCACTCACTCTTATGGATAACCTTCATAGAATGCCTAGACATCCTGAGAATTTGTTATCTAAGTTTGATCCTGACAAGAAGACTAAGGCAGAGGATCATCTTGATGATTTCTACATGCATCTATGAATGATAGAGTTATAATATGATGATGTTTCTTGTAGGATTTGTCCTTTCACTTTATAAGGTAGAGCAACAACATGGTATCATAGTATACTTGTTAATTCAATCCATGGTTGGAGGGAGTTTAAGAAAAAAAAAAAATTGGAGAAATTTTTGGATGATGAGACTCCCAACATGTTGTTCAAGGAGCTTATAAATATTAATATGGGGGAAAAGGACAAAGTTAAAGATTTCAACTGTATATTGAACAAGTTCCTCCCAAACACGCAGCCCCACGATTCTATTACTATATATTATTATATAGTTTTCTTGCCAACAAACATTTATTCTTTTGTTAAAAGAGTTGCAAAGGAGACATTGGCTTTAAACTTTGCAGAAGCAATCATTGTGGAGAAAGACTTGTGTGCCATTGGAGCTATTACTGATGATGAAGAATCTAAAGACTCCAAGGAAACTGGAAAGAAGTCTCAAGCATCTTCAAATAAGGCTAAAGAAAAAGATTTTGTTGATATTGAAAGCTTGACTAAATCTTTAAAGTCACTCACTAATGAAGTCTCAAAATTGAAGAGAAAGTCAAGCGAGGCTTCTACTAGTAGACAACTCCCTAAGTCTTTCTTATTCAAAAGGAATAACAATAATCAGCTGGTTAAATCTTCCCAGAGCTCAAATGTTGTGTTGAATGTTGAAAGTATAGGCATGGACAACTATTGCTCCTTCCATCAGGAATGGAATTCAGAGAAAACTTTCCCACAATGGAACCACAACATGAATGCTTTGACAACCCATATTATTGATAATTTACTAGCAGATGAGTAGTCTCAACATACAAAAGAAATAAATGAGCCTGCAGTGGCTGAGGAAAGTGCAAGTATTGGACACTCAGTTAATACCTTGATTTCATTCTCAATACGGGCAAGAAAAGTTTTGAAAGACCACCTGAAAGTGAAGCCCCCCAAAAAAAAATTGGTCATTATAATATGAGGAGCAAAGGACCTATTTCTAGATAGGAATTGATGAGACAAGAATTGAAGAAGACATTATTAAGAAGGATCTCACCACCAACCAATCCTTCGTAGAATCTGCAAAAAAAAACTGGAAATTTTCTTGCTTCTAAGAACACTTCCACTAGCAACAAAAACAAGTATATCACTTCGAAAGTTTCAAAAAAAGATACACCTCCAGACATTACAACACTACCTACTAAAAATGAAACTATTAATTATAATATAGTCAAAGACTTGAAAAGAGATTGTGCCAACATTTCCATATTTGAGCTTGTAAAGATAGTAGGCCAACGAGAGTTGCTTATCCAAGCCTTCTCATAACCTTCATTAGGTGACAAAGCTTCTACTTCTCAAAAGGTGTCTGATAAGTCTCTTGGAACTCTTGAATATGTGGTTAATGCTGTAAATCTAGGTGCTAACAATATATGGCCCCCATTTTTATAACTTTTGAAATCTTTAAATACAATGTCCATAATTGTTTGTTTAATTTTGGTGCATCTGTGAACCTAATGCCATTATTTGTTGTTTAGAAAATTAATGCTAAATCAGATAAAATTGATGCACAAATCATTCATCTAGATAGATCACTCGTCCATGCCATTGGTGAACTCAAGAATGTTATTATTTTCTTCTCATCAGACAAAAGGGTACACCAATGCATAAACATTGTATCGTGGACATACCTAAATCTTGTGGCTTACTTTTGGGTAGAGATTGGTCTAGTAAATTACAAAGATATTTTGCAACAAAATGGTCACATTTATGGCTTCCATATAAGGGCAGAAACAACCATATTCAAGTGGAAAGTGAACCTTACATGAAATATATTGTGACACCACTTGACGCTCATAATGAGTGTGTTGGCTGCAAAAACGTAATCTTTTAAATTGTTTCTTGGATATTGATAATGGGTGTTATCAAGCACAACCAACACCCATCCCATCAGATACAGATTTGGAGCTCCTTCCTTGTACTCTAACTGGTGCTAATGAATATTGTAACATAGATGTACATAGTAAGAATAGCATAGGAACCAGTTTAGTAGATGATAATATTTTGAATTTGTACCTTGATGGTTCAAAAACGTAGGATGGCTCTAGAGTCAGTTGCATTCTCAAGACCCGTATAACAAGAAGTACATCTTATCATGTCGTTTGGAGTTTGAGTGCACAAATAATACTATCAAATATGAAGCACTTGTTCTTGGGTTAAAGAAAGCCATCGACCTGAAGGTAGAGTTGCTTAAGGTAATTGGTGACTCAGAAGTCACTACAACAAAACAGGCAATTTGCGCCAGATTTAGCACCAGATTCTAGTGCATTTTTTTCTCAATTGGGATGAGCAACCTGGCGCTAAATCTGGCTCTATTGTACAATTTTTAAAGCGTCCTTTTTTGCACCAAATTTTGCATCTTTTTTACACCAAATTTTCCATCATTTTCTGCATCATATTTTGCACCAAGATTTTCGTTTGGTTTTACAACAGGTTTTGCTTCTAGTTTTGTGCCTTTTTTGCATCATTTTTTGCTTCCTCTTTTGTGGAATTCTTTGCTTCTATTTTTGTGTCATAATTTGCATCGATTTTTACACCATCTTTGACATCTTATTTAGCGCCTTTTTTTACATCCAATTTGTGCCAATTTTTGCATCTGGTCTTATGCCATCTTTTGCTTCTATTTTTGTACTTATTTTTACATCTATTTTTGTGCCAATTTTTCTGCCTTTTTTTACACCATCTTTTCCATCCAATTTTGCACCATATGTTGAATCTGATTTAGTGCCAAATTTCGCATGCATTTTTGCACCATTTTTTGCATCTACTTTTGCATTTTATTTATCTCCCTTTTTTGCACCATATTTTGCATTTAATTTTGCATCATTTGTTGCATCCAATTTAGCATCATTTTTAACACCATTTCTTGCATCCAATTTTTCATCCTTTTGAGCATCTAAATTTGCATCCTATGTTGAACCATATATTGCATCCACCTTTGCATCCCATTTTGTGTCTATTGTTACGTTCACTTTTGAGCCATTTTTTCGTCTACTTTTGCATTTGTTTTTGCACCAAGTTTTGAATGATTTGTTGCATCATTTTACATCCAATGTTGCATCTCAATTTGCATCCAAAATTGAGCCATTTTTATGCCCATTTTTGCACCATTTTTTCTTCTTTTGTGTCCAATTTTGCACCATTTTTTATGTCCAAATTTGCATCCTTTTTGGTATCTAGTTTTTCATCCTTTTTGGCTTCCAAATTTGCATCCTTTTTTCTGCCACATTTTGTGTCCACATTTGCATCTCATTTTGCACCTAGATTTTAGTTGGAATTTTCATCTAGTTATGCATCATCTTTGACATCCTTGGTTTCACCATTTTTTAGTCCCATTTTGCATCTTGTTTTGTGTCTTTTCTTACATCCTTTTTGCATCCTAATTTTACACCATTCTTTGCATCCTCATTTTGGTGTCCATTTTTGCATCCTTGTTTGCACCCAATTCGGTATCCTTTCATATGCCCTATTTTGTTCCCTTCTTTGTGTCTAATGTTGCACCCTTTTTTAATTTTACTTTAAAAACCTTTTTGTGTCATTGTTTGCATATTGTTTTGATGGCTAGTTTAACATCCAATTTTACTCCCAATTTTTCATCCATGGTTAAATCCACTTTTGGCTTCTTGTTTAGAGTTTTACTTTTATTTCCATTTATGACCACCTCTATGGGTTCATTTTACTAAGTTCATTTACATAGTGAAATATATTAAATTTTCTAAATATCATTTTGCTGTAGGATTTAATGCATGGTTAGATGAAAACAAAACCCTCTCAGTTTATCTCATAAACCTAGGACAAACCAATTAAGAGAAAGGTTGTTCTAAGGCTTAAGATTCTTAGTAGATCAAGATGTAGAGTATAGATTAAGAAAAAGAGAATGAATTCTTGTGAGTCCTCGCATGCAGGTCTTCTTGGAGTTTTTCGTATAGCCAAGAAGCGCTCCTAGCTAGCTCCAAAGCTTGGTCCTACACATAAGAGAGAGAATAAAGCAACCTTCACAACATAATATCTTAATAATCAAAACTATAAAAAACATATAAATATTATTGAATAAATAAATATAAACCAAAAACCCATCCATACATTAGTTAAATAGAAGAAGTAAAGAATGAATAGAAACATATGGAAGGAAGAACAACTGATCTATATGAATAAAGGAGTTGGAGGAAAGTTACAACAATCAGATATAGTTGCAACATCACCTCCCCCAACTCATAGCTCCAAAACTCTCCCTCTCAAGACAGATCTCAAGAGCGTGACAATACAAAATTCCCATCATTTTTTCAATGGCCAAGCCTCTAATATATAGGAAAGTGGAGGCTATGAAGATTTCCAAAATTCCTCATTAGTTCAATTTGGGAAAAATCTTTTGGGTGAATAATGTTTCCTCATATAAAAAAGGAATTTTCCACTTTTTAGATGCTTTTGTGCTTATGAAAAAGCTTCCCCATGCTTTATGGCTCGTTCCCACTTTTGTATGCTTTTTTTTTAGGAAAAAGCTAAAGATGAGGATAAAGAGATTACATTCCACCATATGTTTCCGAAAGTGACCAAGAATGTCAAATTCAAATTCTAGTTTGCTTATGTTTTAGTTTTTTTTTAAATATATATTTAGTTTTAGTATTTTTTTTTTTCTAGAAAAATATATTTAGTTTTTGGTATATTTTTCTATAAGAAAAATTATATTTTGTTTTTATAAAAATGGATTTTAAACATTCCATTCATTCTAAATTTGTGATTTTATGATAGGAGTTTAAATTATATATACTAAAGTAACTTAATGTCATGTGTCGTGTTGCTGAGATGGGTGTTATACATCTCTTTCTTGCTAAGTTATAGAATGTGCTTGGGTTTTCTTAATGCAATAAAACTAATTATGTTCTTCATGATATCTTGAAATGTTCATCTTGAACCAGGCTAATAAAACAATAAAGTTAAAATAGGTTTTCCTTTGTCCTTTATAGATCTTTGTCCCCATTAATCTTGGTCTTAATAGATTAATTGTCTTGTGGTGGCCTTGAGTGGTCACTTCCATTAGTTGCATACTTTGTAGTTTTCAGTTAGTGACATTTTTTAGGCTTGATAATATGTTATTTAATTTATCAAAATGTGTTATTGTCCATATTATTGTTAAATATTAATATTAAATATGCTGATTTTTAAGCATGTTTTAGCAAAACTTTCCCAAAATGTTTATAGATTGTATTTTATAATGCAATTATTCTTTGCTTGATGAAATTGTTTTGGATATTTTTTTTAATGATTCATTGATTGATGAAATTGTTATGGATATTTTTTTTAGTATATTAAATTGTATGTGATAAAGTCAAAAATCACCTCTTTTTTAGATTTTCATTGATCAATTTCCCTTAAGGCCATCAAGTTCACCATTTGGTCCCAGGTTAAGGAAATATAGGAGTCATGAAGTGGAATTGTCCAAGCACTTAAATCTTGAGACATGTTTCTTTTTAGTCACTTTATACTTTCTTTCTATGTAAATTTTTGATGAAAATAGTCTTGGAACATGAGGGGCGTCAATAGTAAGCGAAAACAAACTCCTAAAAGAAAAATGGTATGCAAAGCACCCATAAATAATGTTGATATAAGAAGCAAAAATATTAAGTGAGGTTCAACCTCATATAATTAGAAAATGGGGGAGGAATTTCCAAGTAGTAGTGATTGATGCTTAGAGATACTTGGGTGGAATGGTTATTATTTGAAATGATTAAGACATCAAGGTTACCAATATGTTTACCTCTTTTCGCATTATGACAATACAATTTTAGTTAATTGACATTGAGGACTACTACCATGTATCCAATGTCTATGACTCCAATATCGCAAATGGAAAACCTCTATTTCTCAATTCTATTTCTAGCACAAGTAATTTATACTCCCCATCTCCATGGATTGTTGGGAGTGACTTCAATATTATAAGTGTCTCGAGGAAAAGAAAGAATGAATCGAAATGTTTAACAAGATATTTTGTAAGCTATACCATTAAAGCCACAAAGTAGTCTCCATTAAAGTTGTCAAGAAATGAGTCTCCAACCCACACATGTGGATCAATGAGATGTAATACATGTGTGTGTGGTTACGAACTCAATACACCTCTATAATAACTCCACAAACTTATGTATTTCACTCTGTCACATAAATTGATAGTAGTGTGACATAAATAAACCAAGAGTAGACATGAAAGCCTTAGGAAACAAACATTCCTTAGATCCTCAATTAGGTGCTTAAATGATGAAGTGAAAATGCAAGGAGAAAAGAAGAATTCATGATTTAACCATCACATACATGTGATCAAGTGTGACTAGGAGTGTATATATTCATATATTTTCCAAAGAAGGAGTGAATACATGAGTTACCATTTATTGGCCCTTATTTTTCTTTCTTTTCATTTTCTTATATATAGGACTTAGGGAATAAGGTTTTCATAAGTTTGGCACAACTCATAGATATAAGATTTACATGAATTTTCACTTCAACCTTAGAGTTTAGACTTAGATAAATCAATATAGTGTATGTTTAATGATTTTAGCTTTCACTTTTTTATTGTATTCCATCACAAATACAAAAGGGGAAATATTTTGCCACAAATCTATGAATGCTTAATCATAAAGTCGTCATGTGATGAAAACAAATTAATGATGTTATTCTCTACGAAAATGATGGGTATTCTTGAGAAAATCTTATGCTTGTGGATGTTTCCTCCCTGGTTGAGAAGGAGTGAGGGTAGACACCATGTTATCCATGTGTCATGTACTATGGCTAGGATTAACAGTCGTAAGCCTAGTAAAGGCACTAGTAGGGATAATGGTGGATTGGATAAACATCTGGGACCAATATTCTTTGAGAATTTGGACATTGACTAGGACTAATCGCCATAAGTCAAGTACATTAATCCAAGATAAGAATAGTCATGAGGATTGACATTTTTTGGTGTCAAATATTATGATAGTGGATTAGGAAATGATCATGTGAGGACATACCTGGTAAACATCTTGGTGGGGTAACTGCCTTGAAAGGCAGTGGTGTCCAAATTTATGCCTCCCAACATTGTTCTCTGATCTAATGGAGAGATAAACTTGTTAGTCAAGGCCTTACTATTTTGAAAATTTTTGCTATGATGATGTAAATCATCATTGATGCTTATCAATCTAGATCCCTTCTTATATGAATATTTCAACTTGAGAGTACTTTTTTGTCTCATTATGAGTACCTCGCTAGTTTAGAGGGAGGATCATCATCTTCATTATTGCCATCATCACCACCATCAATGTGATCATTATTGTCATCATTTCATTATCATCATAATCACCATTCATGTCTTCTTCATGATCATCATCATCATCATGATTTTGTATATTGTCGTCAATTGTTCATAATTATAGGTATCATAAGAAATATCACCAACCTTAGGACACATGATATATGAAAGAAAAATAACCACTTTATTTTTTAGAAATGATTGATGATCATCAACATCACTACCATTATCATCATCATTATAATTGTCATCATCCCCATCATCATAACTAATATAAGTTTTATCATAATTTTTGTCATCTTCATCATGAACATCATAATCATCATTCATGCCATTATTGTTCTTGATTATGACCAAGATGAAAATAATGATAATGATGATCAGATGATGATGACTTGGAAGATGACGCCAAAGATAATTATTATGATTTTTACCATGATAACATTTAAAAATTGGGAGGAATGGCCAAGGTCATTAGCATCATCATCATTGTCATTGTAACTCCCATCGTCTTTATCATCATTGTCATTATCATAACAATCGCAATTCATGTCATCGTCATCATCTTCATTATCATCATCGTTATAATTATTGACATTGTCATCAGTTGTTCATAATTTTCAATGTCATAAGAAGTATAATCAATGCAAAAGATATGATGTGTGTTGGAAAATGGATGCAAAAGTAAACAAAAAAATGGGGGTAAAAATAGACGTAAATTTGGATGAAGAGTGGACACAACATAAGTAGATGCAGAACAAGACAGAAAAATTGAACAAAAGTGGATGAAAAAGTAGATGCAATAGTTCATACAAACTTGAACACAAAATAGGACTCAAACATGGATGAAAAAGTGGAAGAAAACATGGGCACAATAGTAGGCATAAAACTTAGCATGAATTGTGGTGAAACAAATGTGGATACTTCAATGAATGTAAAAAAAAGGGACACAAACTTGAATGCAAAAAGGAGGAAAACTTGGATGAAAAAAGGGATGTAAACATGGGCCAAACATGGGTGCAATAGTGAACACAAAATTAGTTGCAAAACTAGACAAATCAAAAGTGGATGTAAAAGTAAATTCGAAATGGGATGCAAAAAACATAAACAATATTTGATGCAAACTTGGACACAAAAGAGGATGCAAATATGGATGCAATAGTGGAAGAAAATGTGGGTTGCAATGATAGGCATAAGATATGGCAAAAATAATAGCACAAAAAAGGTGGATGTAATAATAGACACAAAAAAATATGCAAACTTAGATGCAAGACAAGATGCTATAAGGGATGTAAAAGTGGATGCAAACACGGGTGCAACATGAGAAACAAAATTGGATGCAAAATATGGATGAAATGGAAGTACATGCAAAAGAAGATACAAAATGAGATGCAAAACCCAACACAAAAGTGGATGCAAAAATAGATGAAATATTTTATGCAAAAGAGGATGTGAAGATGGATGCAAAATTGGAAGCAAACGTGGGTACAACAGTATGTGCAAAACATGGAACAAATTTTGTCACAACAAAAGTAGATGTAATGATAGATGCAAAAAAAGAAGCAAATGAAGATGAAAAATAGGATGCAAAAAGGGATGTAAAAGTGGGTGTAAACATGGGTGCAACAATGGATGTAAAATAGCTTTTGCAACTTATTTGAAAGAGCAATTTTGTCCCAACAATTAGACTTGTAGCATAAAGAACATGGTTAATACATATGATTCGACCAAAAACTAGTTACTACCAAAATTCAACCAAAAAAAATATTACTGCATAAAAATAGAATTAAAAACAAAAATTTCCCAAATTAAAAATAAATAAATGATAAACTTTTTTTTACCAAAATTTAGTGATTTTTTTAGTGCTAATACTAACATCACCATTACAACAAGATATTTTTTTGGTGCTAATACTGCCATTACAACAAGATATAAGAGGGATATAATGCAAAAGGTTTAATAATAATATGTATGTAGAAGATGGTCTTCAGACTGGTGAATTCATGATAATCAATGGGACTACAGTCAAAATAATTGGATGTTATTTACTTTTTTACATAGATTGTCAAAATAATTGCATAAATCGATTTTTTTTAACCAAAATTTAACAAAAACTTTGCTAGTGCTAACATTAGAACCACCATTACAACAAGATATCTTTCTAGTGTTGACAACACCATTATAGTAAGATACCTCAAGAGAGACAGAAAATTTAAAAAGTATGATAGTAATATGTATCCAGAAGATGGTAGTGAAACTAGTAATTGTTCATTCTCATTATCATAATCATTGTCATCATCATCACCATCATCCTTGTCATCGTTATTGCCATCATTACATTATCATCATAATCACCATTCATGCCATCATCATCAGCTCCATCATCATCATCATTATGGACATTGTTTGCAATTGTTTATAATTATAGATGTTGTAAGAAATATCATCAACCCAAAAAATGTGATCAGTGCTAGAAAAGGGTTGTTTAGGACACATTGATATACGTAAGAGAAATAACAACTCTATTTTTGAGAGATGATCGATGATCATCATCATCACCACCATTATCATCGTCATTGTCATTTTTATCATCCCCATCATCATCATTAATGTAATTTCTATCAACACTGTTGTAATCATCATCATCATTCATGTCATTATTGTTTTTGATGATGACCTAGATGAAAATGATGATGATGACACCAAAGATAATGCTTATGATTATGACAATGACAACATCTAAAATTGGGAAGATTCGCCAAGGTCATTAGCATCGTCATCATCATAATCATTGCCATCATCATCATTAATGTCATTGTAACCACTATCGTCTTTATCATCATAATCACAATTCATGTCATCGCCATCATCTTCATTTTCATCATTGTCAATATTATTTGTTGGCATTATGATTCAGGTGTTGTCCTTGATGGCAAACCCATTCAGGTGATAAATCAAGAAGGACACAGGAAATATGTTCAGCAAGTGCGTCCCCGCAGATATACCATACAGAACCCGCGTCCAGGGACGCAGGCCAGCCGTTCAGGAGGTGCGTCCGCCCAGTGCACACATTTCAAGGCAGAGAAAAGCACGTGGGGGTTTCTTGTGTGGTATCTAGCCGACGGTTTTGTGTTTCTATGGTGTCGGCTCGTGGTTTTGTTCCATGTTTTGGGGAGAAGCTTGCCTATATAAAGCAAAGGAGTTCATTTGGATTAAGTATCATCTTGGTTGAATATCTTTTGGTGAGATCTAGTCCAGATCTATGAAGGCGAATCTTCTAATGGACTGTGATCTCTATGGCGCATGATCAGATCTGTGGATCTGAGTGTTTGGGTTGGTTCTGAAGTCCTCATATCTTTTATATCTGAAGGGACGCAGGTTCAGTGAAGGGAAAGTGCGCCGGGACGCAGTACAGTAAAGGCTCAGGTGCGTCTCGGAGGCAAAGGACGCGGCGTGACTGTGTTATTGGGTGCGTCTCTGAAGCAAAAGACGCGGCGCGATAGTGTTTCTGGGTGCGCCGGTCGCAGCAAAGCATAGAGGAACAGTGCGTCGGCACGCAGAACAGTGGAAGGTAGACTGCGTCCAGTCGCAGGTCACAGAAAGAAAATATGCGTCCCTGTCTTAAGATGATCTGTTGACTGTATATTTCTGTTCATAAGGTGTTCTGGGTTATTTCTGTAATTACTGATCTGATATCTGTGGTGTGACTGTCTATTTTCTTTATTCATGCTCATTATTTTATGGTACTGATATGCAAGAATAATTCAAAAGATCAAATAAGGAAGATTTGGTAAATTGCTTGATAATACTGATTCACCCCCCCTCTCAGTATTATTTCCAACAATTGGTATCAGAGCAGGTCCTTCAGAAAAGCTTGATCGCTTGAAGGTAGATCGTTCATCATGAGCAACTACGAGAGAGAAGCATCAATCAGGCCACCAGTTTTTGATGGGACAAACTTCAATTATTGGAAGGTAAGAGTTACTGCATATCTTCAATCTCTTGGTACTGAAGTTTGGGACATTGTAGAAACAGGCTATGCTTTTCCTTCAGCTACTCCTACAGATCCAGCTGAGAAAAAGAAGTATGAAACAAATGCAAAAGCAGTCAGTACTCTATTAGGAAGTATATCCCAAACAGAATTCATGAAGGTAATGCACTTCAAATCAGCAAAAGAAATATGGGACAAAATGATCACAAGCTATGAAGGAGATGAACAGGTAAAACAAGCCAAACTTCAAACTCTCAGAATTCAATATGAGACTCTCAAGATGTATAATGATGAAAGTGTGGCTAATTATTTTCTTCGGGTAGATGAGATTGTAAATTGTATGAAAAATTTGGGTGAAGAAGTAAAGGAGTCTTTAGTAGTTCAAAAGATTCTAAGATCATTATCCCCCAAGTTTGAATCCAAAGTATCTGCAATAGAAGAAAAAGAAAATCTCCGTGTTCTTACTATGTCTCAGCTACATGGAATTCTAACTGCTTATGAAATGAGAAAGGGAGGACCATCAGACAGAAGGGAGGCTGCTTTTAAAGCATCAGGCAAAGAAGATTACTATGAAGCAAGCCATGATCCAGAAGAAGAGGAAGAAGAATCAAATTTTGTCAGAAATCTTCAAAGAGGTTCTGGAAGGTTCAGAGGTAAGCTACCTTTCAAATGCTTTGCTTGTGGAAGAGTAGGTCATTATGCTGCAAAATGCTCTTATAAGGATAAAGGAAAGGAACCAGTTAGATGGAACAAGAAACAAAGCAAGAAAAGCTACTACACCCATGAAGATAGTGATGGCTTATCAAACAGTGATGAAGATGAACAAGGTAATAAATATAGGTTGTTAATGGCATTTGAAGATGATGATTATGAGGATGCTGTAGATGTGGATAACCTTTATGATGAAATTACTAGACTCAAGAGATGCATAGAAGAAAAGAACATGATTATTGATACTCTACAATTCCAAATTGATGAAAAGGAAAAACATCTTGAAAAATTAGAAGGTGAAATTGTTGGTCTTAGAAAAGAAATTGAGAAAACAAAAACTATTAATCTCAAGTTTGTCAAAGGATCTGAAACTTTGGATGAGATTATCAGTGTGCAGCGGTCTCCACTAAATAAGACAGGTTTGGGCTATAATGGAGAAACTTCTCAAGCATCCACTTCAAAAAGTTATCTTGATGCAGCAAGAAGAAATGAGCAAGAGCATAAGGAAGATCATCAGGTAAAGCAGGGACAAATGTCAAGCAGAAACTATCAGGGGCAATCCAGCTTAAGGGTGAACAAAAGCCACAACCAGCCACAGGTAAAATCTTCTCAATTTGGTTCAAGAATAGATGAAAATAGAAATTACAATCAGTTGGCTGGTAGATCCAATAATCGCAGAAGCTTCTTCAATGGACAATGCTTTTCTTGCCATAACTTTGGTCACAAAGCAGCTCAATGTGTTGCGTATAAAACAATCATGACTAGGGAAGCTCAAAAACAAAGAAGTATGACAGGGATTACAAAAAGGACCTATAACAACTTTTCAGCTCTTGAAAATGAAGTTGAATGTTCTATTTGCAATAATTTTGGACATAAAGACTTTGAATGCAGAAGCAGGTTTCCGGAAAGAAAGGTACAAGAGCAGAAAAAGGAACAAGCCTCAGGCGCCAAAACATGGAGAATAAAGGAACCTCAAACAGAAAGATGTGGGATAGCATTTTATGCAGAAGGACAAGAAAATCTATGGTACATTGACAGTGGATGTTCGAAGCATATGACAGGTGATAAAGAAAAACTTGAGTCTTATTCTAATTTAGAAAAGGGAAAGAAAGTCTCTTTTGGAAATGATACTCCTGCAACTATAAAAGGAAAAGGTATTGCTCCTTTAAAAGAAGATGTTAAGGCTGGAAATGTTTTGTTTGTTGATGGATTGAAGCATAATCTACTAAGTGTCAGCCAGATGTGTGATCAAAGAACCGAGGTTATATTCAGATCAAATGGATGCCTTGTTCGTGATCTTGATACAGGTAAAACAGTTCTCAAAGGAAAGAGAACTCCAAATAATCTATACATATTTGATGAAGGACAACAACAATGCTATCTAAGCAAGAATGAAGAGCACTGGTTATGGCATCGAAGGTTGGGACATCTAAGCTTCTCACAAATAAGGAAAGCTTGCAAATATCAGGCAGTTCGCGATCTTCCAGATATCAAAATTCCTGACAACACCATATGCAGATCATGTCAGTTTGGAAAACAAACCAGAACTAACTTTCCAGAGAAAGAAGGATCAGCCAGCATGCCTCTTGAGCTAGTACATACAGATGTATGTGGACCTTTCAGAAAAAGAACACCTAGAGGAGAGGAATACTTGATATTATTTATTGACGATTTCTCCAGGTTTGTTTGGTTAGGTCTTATGAAGCACAAAGATGAAGCATTCGAAAAATTCAAAACCTTCAAAGCCTTGGCTGAAAATGAATCAGGTCACAAAATTAAGTGCCTCAGATCTGACAGAGGTGGGGAATTTACTTCAAATGAATTTTTCGATTTCTGTGATGAACATGGGATAAGGAGAGAATTCTCTACAGCTAGAACGCCTCAGCAAAATGGAGTTGTTGAAAGAATGAACAGAACAATCCAACAAATGGCTCGTGCTATGCTTGATGAATCAGGAACCCCCGCAACCTTCTGGGGTGAGGCTGCACATACTGCGGTTATTATTCTCAACAAGACAAATGTCCGGGTGAACAGCACTCAAACCCCTCATGAGCTCTGGAGTGGTAAAACTCCTTCGGTAAAGCACTTCAAAATATTTGGGAGCAAATGCTATATCAAGAATACTGAGGAGCAGCTTGGCAAACTTGATCCTAGAGCAGATGAAGGCATTCTTCTTGGCTATTCTCCACATAGCAAAGCATACAAATGCTACAATAAAAGACTTGGCAGAATTGTTGACAGCATTGATGTAGTGGTTGATGAAAAGGGATATATTCCTAGGCAAATACATCGTGAAGACATCGAAGAAGATGAGAGCTACCCTCAAAGACAGAATGATGAAGAAGAAGAACCTCAAGAAGAATCTCAAGAAGAACCTCACGAAGAAGCAGAAGAACGGACAAGAATAGAAGAAAAGACTCCATCCAGATATGTTCAGAAGAACCATCCAGAATCTCAGATCATGGGACAAAAAGAAGCAGGTATACAAACTAGAAGAACAGTTGCAGAAGCTTCAAGCTATTTGGCATTACTTTCCTCCACCGAACCACAAAATGTGAAAGAGGCATGCAAAGATGAATGTTGGGTGAAAGCAATGGATGAAGAACTTGAGCAAATCGAAAAGAACAACACTTGGGAGCTGGTTCCTAGACCAAAAGATAAGAATGTTATTGGAACAAAATGGGTCTTCAAAAATAAATTGAATGAAAATGGAGAAGTAATTAGAAACAAAGCCAGACTCGTCTGTAAAGGGTATGCGCAGCAAGAAGGAATAGACTTTGAAGAAACTTTTGCTCCTGTTGCAAGACTTGAGGCCATCCGAATGTTCCTTGCTCTCTCAAGTTTTCAGAACTTCAAAGTATTTCAAATGGATGTGAAATCAGCCTTTTTGAATGGAGACCTGGAAGAAGAAGTATACATTGAACAGCCAGATGGGTTCATTCTTGGAAATGATCCAAATCTTGTATGCCGATTGAAAAAGGCTCTCTATGGTCTCAAACAAGCTCCAAGGGCTTGGTACTACCGGTTGGACAAATATCTTCATCAACAAGGTTTCTTAAAAGGTTCAGCAGATAGCAATCTGTATATAAAAGTTGAAAATGACAAATTGCTAATACTTGTTGTGTATGTAGATGACATTATTTTTGGCAGCAATGAAGAAGCTATGAGTCAAAGCTTTGCCTCAGTCATGCAGAAAGAATTTGAAATGTCCTTGCTAGGAGAACTGACATATTTCCTTGGTTTGCAAATCCAACAGAAGGAAGGAGGAATCTTTTTATCTCAAACCAAGTATCTCAAGCAGATTTTGAAGAAATATGGCATGGAAGATGCAAAACCAGTATGTACACCCATGGTCACAGGATGTAGTCTCAGTGCAAATGATGAATCTGCAGCAGTACATCAACCAACCTACAGATCTATGATTGGAAGTTTACTATATTTGACAGGTACCCGACCAGACATCATGCATGCAGTTGGAATAGTTGGAAGATTTCAGGCAAATCCGAAGGAGACTCATCTTCAAGCAGTGAAGAGAATTTTTAAATATCTTCAAGGGACTCAAAATTATGGCTTATGGTATCCTAGAGATACAGATCTTACTCTTCATGCCTATACAGATGCAGATTGGGCTGGAAGCGTGGATGACAGGAAAAGCACAAGTGGTGGTGCGTTCTTTATGGGTCCCAGACTGGTCTCTTGGTTCAGCAAGAAACAGAGTTCAATTGCCTTGTCTACAGCTGAAGCAGAATATGTTGCTGCTGCATCTTGTTGCACCCAACTCCTTTGGATGATGCAGAATTTGCAGGATTATCAAATCACTTGTACTCCTCCAATCCCTATCTTATGTGACAACACAAGTGCAATCAGCATCTCAAAGAATCCGGTTATGCATTCAAAAACCAAGCACATACCAATCAAGTACCATTTTCTCCGGGAACAAGTACTTGAACAGAAGGTCAAGTTGGAGTATGTTCCTTCTAAGGAACAAGTTGCTGATATTTTCACCAAACCGTTGCCCAGGGACACTTTTGAATACCTCAGGCAAAAGCTGGGGGTTGTTGATGCATCATCTTACTGTTGATCATCTTCCTATTGGTGGTATAGGCTCAGGGGGAGCACATAATGCATTGTTGGCATTATGGAGAAGGAGATCTTGGAAATAGCTGCAATATGTCTCTATCTCCTTCATGATGGATTTCTGGTTACAGATCTGGAGATGCATGAGCATAGGGGGAGCATACCCTTTGCCCTTGATGTCAAAGGGGGAGAATGAAGCTGAAGATTATGTGGTTGCCATCAAGTCCAAAGGGGGAGATTGTTGGCATTATGATTCAGGTGTTGTCCTTGATGGCAAACCCATTCAGGTGATAAATCAAGAAGGACACAGGAAATATGTTCAGCAAGTGCGTCCCCGCAGATATACCATACAGAACCCGCGTCCAGGGACGCAGGCCAGCCGTTCAGGAGGTGCGTCCGCCCAGTGCACACATTTCAAGGCAGAGAAAAGCACGTGGGGGTTTCTTGTGTGGTATCTAGCCGACGGTTTTGTGTTTCTATGGTGTCGGCTCGTGGTTTTGTTCCATGTTTTGGGGAGAAGCTTGCCTATATAAAGCAAAGGAGTTCATTTGGATTAAGTATCATCTTGGTTGAATATCTTTTGGTGAGATCTAGTCCAGATCTATGAAGGCGAATCTTCTAATGGACTGTGATCTCTATGGCGCATGATCAGATCTGTGGATCTGAGTGTTTGGGTTGGTTCTGAAGTCCTCATATCTTTTATATCTGAAGGGACGCAGGTTCAGTGAAGGGAAAGTGCGCCGGGACGCAGTACAGTAAAGGCTCAGGTGCGTCTCGGAGGCAAAGGACGCGGCGTGACTGTGTTATTGGGTGCGTCTCTGAAGCAAAAGACGCGGCGCGATAGTGTTTCTGGGTGCGCCGGTCGCAGCAAAGCATAGAGGAACAGTGCGTCGGCACGCAGAACAGTGGAAGGTAGACTGCGTCCAGTCGCAGGTCACAGAAAGAAAATATGCGTCCCTGTCTTAAGATGATCTGTTGACTGTATATTTCTGTTCATAAGGTGTTCTGGGTTATTTCTGTAATTACTGATCTGATATCTGTGGTGTGACTGTCTATTTTCTTTATTCATGCTCATTATTTTATGGTACTGATATGCAAGAATAATTCAAAAGATCAAATAAGGAAGATTTGGTAAATTGCTTGATAATACTGATTCACCCCCCCTCTCAGTATTATTTCCAACATTATTGACATTGTCATCAATTGTTCATAATTGTCAATGCCATAAGGAATATCATCAATGCAGAAAATATGATAAGTGTTGGAAAAGGGATGCAAAAGCGAACATAGAAATGGGGGCAACAATAGAAGTAAAATTGGATGAAAAGTGGATACAACATAAGTAGATGCACAACAACATGAAAAACCTAACACAAAAGTGGATGCAAAAGTAGATGCAGTTGTCAATGCAAACTTGGATGCAAACATGAAGGCAAAAGTGGAAGCAAACATGGGTCCAATGGTAGGTGTAAAACTTGGCACAAACTATGGTGAAACAAATGTGGATGCAACAACGGACACAAAAGTAGATGCAAAAATGGATGAAACAAAAGTGGATACAATAGGGGATGCAAAAACATACACAATATCTGATGCAAACTTGAACACAAAAGAGGATGCAAATGTGGATGCAAACATGGAAGCAAATGTGGTTGCAATGGTAGGCGCAAGATATGGTGCAACAAAAGTGGATGTAACAATAGACAAAAAATATGCAAAATAAGATGCAAAAATGGATGTAAAAGTGGAAGCAAACATTGATGCAACAGGAAAAACAAAATTGGATGAAAAAAATGGATACAATGGAAGTAGATGCAAAAGTAGATACAAAACGAGATGCAAAACCCAATGCATAAACCTGACACAAAAGTGGATGCAAAAATAGATGCAATATTTGATGCAAAAGAGGATGTGAACATGGATGCAAAATTGGAAGCAAACGTGGATACAATAGTGAGTGCAAAACATGGTGCAAATTATGGCATAACAAAAGTGGATGTAATGATAGATGAAAAAAAAGAATCAAAGTATGATGCAAATGAAGATGTAAAAAGGGATGCAAAAAGTGAAATTTAAAATGGGTGCAACAGTGGATGCAAAATTGTATGCAAAAGTGGATGCAATAGAAGTCGATGCAAAAGTAGATGCAAAACGAGACACAAAACCCGATGCAAATCCTGGTCCAAAATTGGATACAAAAAGGGATGCAAAAATAGATGTAGTAGTTGATGAAAACCTAGATGCAAATGAGGATGCAAACGTGGATGCAAAATTATAATCAAAAGTGGGTGCAAAAGGAGGTGCCAAACTAGGCGCCAATTGTGGCACAAAAATATTAGATGCAATAGTGGGTACAATAATAGATGCAAAAGAGGATGTAAATATGGATGCCAAACAAGATGGAAAAGTGGATGCAACAAAAGTAGATTCAAAATTATATGCAAAACTAGACACAAAACTCGATGTAAAACTTGGCGCAAAAGTGATGCACAAATGGATGAAAAAATGGATGCAAAAAATGATTTGAAAAAGGATGCAAAAAAGGATGCAAAAGTCGATGCAAAAGTTGATGCAAGTGTAGGTGCAAAAAGTGGATGCAAATGAGGATGCAAAAGTATGTCAAACAAAAATAGATGCCAAAATTGATGCAAAACCTGGAACAAAACTTGGTGCAAAGGATGACACAAAACTTGGCATAAAATTTGGTGCAAAACGTGGTGCAAAACCTATCGCAATACCTGGTGCTAAACTTGGTGTAAGATTTGGTGCAAAACTTGATGCAAATTTTGTGTCAAGTTTTGCACCATATTTGTTAAATGGATGCAAATAGCACCAAAAATGGGCTCTAGATGCAAAAAAAGAAGTAAAAAGGGACGCTAATCGCTGGTTTTGTTGTAGTGAGTGGTTACTCATTAGGTGTGAAACACTATCCACTATGTTTCACCAAGTTTTAAAAACTACCAATAGGAGGTATGGCGACTTATTACTTATTTTAAATCTTTTAATATTATTTATGTTCCTAGAATTAGAAATGTCGTAGTAGACACATTAGCTAATGCAGTTTCTAGAATATCACCATTGAGAAATGATTTTTATATAGAGATTATATATAAATCATTTGTGCCCGATAACATAACTATTTTTTGTGCTTTCAATTATGACCAACAGATACTGCATTTTATGGCTAATGTGGATGTGTTCAAAGATGCAGCCATCGAAGAAGATGAGCACTACAAGGTTTTATAGGGAGCAGCTGACACAATGAAAGGAAATAATATGCCTAAGGTGTAATGTCCCTAGAAAAATTGTGTGACCGGAAAAACTGGTTTAGAGGACCAATTAATACTAACACTCAAAGCTCAAATCTACCTTTTGAACAAGTCAACATGGAAACTCAAGATGATCTAAAATATTTAAACCTCAGCATATGTTGTTCTCCACAAGAATGATGAGCATTAATATTCTTGTTCAAACAATATGGAGATGTTTTTTCATGGACGTATAATGATTTGAATACATACGATACTCATATTATCCAACATGTCATTTCCATTAAAGAAGGGGTGAAACCTTTTCAGCAAAAGCTAAGGAAAGTTCATCTAATGCCAGAGCCCCTAATCCAAAAGGTATTGAGAAAGTTGTTGGATGCTCGGATTATTTTTATGGTCATACATTCTACTTGGGTTTCGAATTTGGTCCCTATTAGGAAGAAGTCCAATGAGATAAGGTTATGTTTCGATTTTCACAATCTCAATTGGGCATCAAATAAAGATAATTATTAGATTCCATCCATATAACAAATATTCCAAACAATATATGGGTCTGAGATGTTCTCACTTCCAGATGGTTTTTCTGGCTACAATCAAGTGCTAGTGGAAAAACCAAACTGCCTCAAAACCACTTTCAGGACCAATTGGGGAACATTCTCGTTTAAGCGCATGCCATTCAAGCTTATCAATTGTTGTTAAGGGACAAATTCCCCTAGGGTATTTGGGTTGAAACCCTAGCAGATCAGAGGTTGTCTATACACAGAAACACACATTCCATATAGCCATAATGCAAATATAAGCAAACTATACGATAAGGGGCGTACCTAGGGGTCCTTCGTTTGAGAAGAGCCTTCCAGGGTCCAAACCCTTCTTGGAGTTCCTTTTGCTCCTTCAACCTACAAAACAATCAATTCAAGAAAGTACAACAGTATATGGACTAAACATCATAAAGAAATCACCTTCATAGTATATTGAAAAGTAGTTAGTTATACAATTAAACAACCTTTCATATTTGAATCATAACATGGATATCAAAAACATGAAGAAGATTTATATCAGGAACAAAGACAAGTGTTTCTTTTATTATAGAAAAATAAAGTACAGAAAGGAATAATTTCACCTGATTCGTCCTTTCGCAGGCTCCAAGCGGAACCGTCCTCTGGATTCATCTAGTCTTAAGTCTTTAACAAACTCCTTCCATGACTTACTCCATGATATCACAAGTAGTAAATAGACATCATCACACAAGGAAACAAGGGTTTCCTGTAAATAGGGGAAGTGCAGGAGGCACAAGGATATTCAGACCTGGTCAGGGAAATCTCAGCATAATAACCTTTCTCTCTCTTCTCTCCTCTCTTAGGCCTTCCCATTGAAGCCTTTTTATACTTCTCCCAAAGTAGTTTTTTAGTTGGGAATTCGTTGGGAACAGTTGGGCCACGGGCACTAACAGGTAATCAGCAGGTAAAACCCGCGATCTCCACCCGAAATTAAGGAGATTTATTTTTTTAAAGTGTTTTAAGACATATACGCGGGTTGGGTATACACAGACCCGTGTATACACGCATTTAGCTCAGGGCAATGTCGTGTATAGGGAATAAAACACTGTTTTTTAAATTTTGGACCAGGTCTGGAAGGAAGGGTTGCCCTAGGCCATGAGTGCAGCATCACAAACCTCAAGAGTGAGATTTGGAGCTATAACAGATGCCCCCTAATATATGAGGTTAGAAGGGGTACATGATGGCCAAAATGTATTAAGAAAGTACATGGAAAGGAAATCTATCAAAAACTGAGAAGGACTTCACCAGAGTTTAGCCTGCCAAGCCACAAAAGGAGATCAGAAAGAAACACTGTCTGAGGCGGGCATACCCATGCTCAGAGAAAGTAAAGCATGTCCACATATCAAGTACAAGCGGATCCACTAAGTATACAAGTATAAAGAACTGGAAAATACATAATGGATCATCTGATCACGATCGAACAAGTACATGTCTGAATATCACATATAAGAATGCCAATGATGCTGAAGAATGAACCGGATCACTGATATCAAAGACTGATCACAAAAGGTACCACATGAACATGATGGAATAGGATGGTACTACACTGCAAACTCAGGTGCCAGCATATAGAATGTCGCCATGACTAACTGCAACATATAAGGTGGAGTGGTATCAACTAGCAGCAACAGGAGAAACTGCCAAGTGAACCAATGAATGCTGATACAAACCGAGGTCTTCACCAACCTCTGTGGTACATTTCTACACCATGGGAATAAATGATCTGAGTCGACCATGTGAGAAATCGTTTGATTACCGGTCATTGATGTATACCGTTAACAAACGCGAGACTACTCATCGATAATGAAAATGAGCGTCAAGGTACCCAGTAAAATCTAACAAGTGTGAATAGATGAGCTGGAGTCGAACACTTGTAAGAATATATCAATCAGGAGACAATGATGGTTTCCCACTGTCGATAGCGAAGGATCTTCCACTAATGACTACAAACCCCAAGGTACTTCCAAATGGACTCTAGATCTTTGCCCCAGAGCAATGAGTCGAAGTCGATAGGGAAAGATCCGCTAGAAGGAAGGCATTAAGACATCCTTCATCAATCTAGCACGAGTGTAACCCGTAGGCCAATAATGTGGAAGGAATCGAACGAAAGAGATGTAGTAACCCGACCAAAGTACGTTTTCGGCATACACAAGATGTAGCTAGCGCACGACAGAAACCCTCTGAACCAACCAGTAATGAAAGCTGACACAGAGGCAAGGCATCCACCAATAGGGTCAAATGGAAACCAAGGTACTACACGAATCCCAATGTGTGATAATGTAAGATGATGTTGAACACAAGAGAAACCACTCAGTCAAAGACCCAAGATATTGATCGATGCTGAGCACAAGGTGACCTATAAATAATGAAAATAGGGCCAGGGTGCAGCTCTAGGCCTGTCCTCAGAGCAAGATGTCGTCATCGATAATGACAAGACCCACCAACAAGAAGTCAATGGAGACCTTCTCAAATCGGCACGAGTAAAGGCCCAATATAGCTGATGTGATAATAGAAATGATACTGAAAACCAGGGATGGTCGACTGAAAAATGAGTCAAGAGACACCACAGAGAGGCCGACTCGGGCTAACTTCCCTTGAACAAAAGCACGACCCGATGTGCCTATGTGGCAACATATGATGACTCTGTATAAGTTCGTCATGCAGGAGGCACGAACGAACCCTCCATATGATTGGAAGAGATAACCAATCGGGGGAGAATTGACTCAATAACAAGGTTAAGGCGTATCTAAGTCAAACTAAATCCCGCCCAAATGGAGGAGACTTTGCTTTGAGTGCTTTGTTCAAGGGTGACACAACTGACTCTAGCTGCCAACAATAAATGGAAATATTGTCCAGTTCCTGCTCTTTTTTGGAATATATATTTTTTTTGTCTTTTTCTGTTAAGCTGGAAAAAGAATAAAAGAATGCTATAGTACAGTGGAAAGAACGAGTGTCGGTGAAATAGATGATCTAGTTCCTGGGATTGGAACGTTCCTATGCTCAATGTAGGGAGGTGAAAACTGGTCAATGACACTCAAAGGTCTGTTCCTTCCACGAGTCAAAGTGTGTCAAGTTGCAGAGGTCAAAGATATGCAAGTTTGATTTTGCAGTCGTCATGGTCAAAAGTTGGCTTAAACACGAGTCCAAGTGAAGTCGGCTAAGGGCCAAAAGGTGAAAACAGTCAAAATGCAATGCAGTAGTACAACTAAACACAAAGGAGCCTCTAGGGTATAAGGCCAGAACAACAGCGAAGAAGCAAAGAGGAATGAGTTTTCATCGCATAAGTCATGGCGGGACTACAGGGGATTCCCGAGCCTACTCAGATCGGAGCAGCATGGGCAACAAATGTCAGTGAGGTGCTAACTATGATGCCCATGTAAAGGATGGCTTCTACCATTGTGTCATGATTTAAAAAATCACCGAGTGAAGATGGCTTACGAACCATAACACAATGGGATCGACCCTATGGAAAATGTATTAACAGATGGAGGCTAGTATGCATAATGCAACGGAAAAATGGCTTCCCTAACCTATATGCCAGTGAGAAAATGATACCTAGCATGACGGGTCAGCAATCATGGAACCGTCTCGAAATCGTCGAAAAAACGTCCAACAAGTCCTGAAAATCACACCATTCTCGACATTCCAAGCTCCCAATTTAAAAGTCACATGAGGCCAAACAAAATAAAATTTTTGAAAATATTTTGCATTTTCAAAACCTATAAAAGAGTTTTTGGACTCACCATTTTCACCATTTGAGTTTGAGAGCAGAGAATTGGAGCAAAAGAAGCAACTTTTCCATACGCCAAATTCAACCATTTAGATTCTTCCAAAATCCCCAGGTAACTCTTATACTTGTCTTGCAATCCATTGTGACTAGTTTTAGAATTTTTAATTTATGTTTTATCGTTGAATTCTTTGTCCAAAATTTCACCGCGATGTATATGCGGGTTGGTAATATGAAACCCGCGTACACGCGGGCCCTATACACGACTGTGTGCAAAGGGACCCGTGTATACACCGCGAACATTTGAAACAAAAGAAACTAACAGTTTAAAATCATTTTTTTCTTCAGGATGCCGGTCACTTAGCGAGAAAGAGAGCATACCGTGGTGGATGATGAGGTCATGAACGATCCTGACACTTTGGATGCCCTACGGGGATGTGATTTGCTAAAATTCTTCAAATTGCCAAATATGAAAGCAAACACACGTCTGCTTGAGATGCTCATTGATTACTGGAGTATCGATGATGATGCATTCATGATTGACCAGATGCCACTCAGGATGGAAGTGGATGACATTTACTTCATCACGGGCCTTTCCCGAAGGGGAGAGGTAGTACATTCCAGAGGCAAGACACGAGGCAGTCTCTCAATCGAGGACTACATACATATCTATTGCCCGAGACATCCAAAAAAGGTTGGAAGTCAGATTTCCATCACACATGTGGAGAGTCTATCGCTGAGGATAATCATGTTCACCATAGCTAGAGTGAACGGATCAACTTCCATGCAACAGGCATCACAGCTAACCATGAGCTTGGCGGTGGACTGTCTCACCACCGTGTTTGACTGGTGTACTCCTCTTCTGGCCAACTTGAAAAGCCAGTTTACTTCCATCAAGAGAGGACAGACCAAAAACTTTGGATATGGGACTATTTTGTGTTCTTTCTTTTTTGAGAGGGTCCCTGCACTCTGCCCTAGGGTAGCGGTTTCCATCAGCACCCCACGAGATCCACACATGGGCAGGTGGGCTGACTTGATGAAATGTCTAGGGGGTGGGGACGTTCCATGAACTGCATTTGACGATGACTTCTTTACCTGGTGGGATCAGCAGATCATCGCCATAAATGACTACCCTTATGCTGGGTTGGATTTTTGAGGAGATCCCGATTTAGCATTACCACTAACCGCAGCATGGGGCGACATTGGTAAGTATTTTTTGATTTTATGATTTTTTTGGATTTTTCAAATGTAATAATGAATTTTGAAAAATGTTTTTGATAGGATTCAAATGATTAATATGATGATCATGTTCCAGATATTGGGCCGGTACGACCAGATGATTTCCCACGGCACAGACGTCGCGGCCGAGGAGCTGAAGAGGTAGCTGCAGACACAGAGCGACTACTTCACACAGTCCAACAGCACTTGGTGAGACTTACTCACGGAGTACCAATGGTGGCGATAGAGGATCTTCCTGAGGATATGCAACGTCACGTGGTTGGCATGCCACATGACTGGGTCCACACTTTTCGGCATGTGGCCAATGTGATAGCTACCTACTTAGCCGCTCATCCTGAGTCGGGGCAATAGATGTACTAGATATAATTATGGGCATTTGAGTCCCAATTTTTGTATATTTTTTGGACAGACTTATGTACACTCGAGATGTTTTATGATATATATATATATATATATATATATATATACAGTTTGACTTTTTGATGATTGATTTTATTGTGATGAATGATTAATGTGCCAGTCTAATGCTTGATTAGCGATGGAATCAACTAACCAATTATGAGATCTTGGAATGTGCAAATAATTAATATAAGTAAATGATCTTTGCAACAACCTAACTCTTAAATACTGGCGATATAAACATGGATCCCTTACCCGATAAATGTTATTTAATTGTGACACTATCAATTGTGAATCAAGATAAACTACCAACGAGTTGATTCCATAAGAAATGGCCTCGGATAGTAAATTAATGATGGCAGTATACTCAGCCATATTATTTGAAGCGGGACCAATGCATACGCCCCTTGACACCAACAATTGACCAGTTGGATAGTAGAGTACCCAAGCTGTGGAAGCGAGATTCCGAGTGTGCTGACTAGCACCATCGGCGAATCCAAAATAGACCAAGTCATCCATCAACACCTGCCACAGCAGACCAAAAAGTGTTGATATCAAAAAACTCTCGATGAGATATGTACAAATATACACAATGTATAAAGAAGCCATTGCCTAGCTGCTACTTAAGCAAAGTACTTCTTAAGGTAGAGCCCGTTTCGTGGCTCCGCCAACTTGTTTCCCTCAAAATTGATTAACTCATATGACCCTTTTTCTAAAGCTCGTTTAATAATGAAGGGACCATACCACATAGGCTTAAACTTGCCTGCCCCCAAGGTGTCCTTATCTTGGTCATAGACCAAGACAAGGTCACCTTCAGCAAAGACTCGAGGACGGACAACTTTATTATGCTGCGTTTTGACCCTTTTCTTATGAGCCTCATTCATCGTGGCGGCATCTCAACGCTGCTCATCAAGATGTTCCAAATGAATGAGGCGCTCTTCGAGACTAGAAGTCTCTGGAAGGAGCTCAATAGCTAACTTAAGAGATGGAATTTCACATTCGATAGGAAAGATAGATTCCATCCCATAAACTAACTGAAAAGGTGTAAAACCAGTAGCAGTCTTCACGGAGGTTCGGTATGCCCAAAGAGCTGGATACAACATAAGATGCCAATTGGACCAATTTTTGTCGATTGTCCATTGTAGGATCGTCTTAATAGTTTTGTTGACTGCCTTGACCTGTCCATTGGCCTGAGGATAATAAGGAGATGAATGCTCCTGCCAGAAACCCAATTTGAGAGCCAATTCAGACGTCATTTGATTCTGGAAATGACTGCCATGGTCAGTGAAAATCTCTCTCGGGATACCGAATCTTGAGATAATCTGATTAAAAAGGAACAATGTTGCCGTGTCACTATTGTTTTTATAAGTGGGCATGGCCTCGGCCCACTTCGTAAAGTAGTCTACAGCCACAATAATGTACCTATGATTCGTCGCTGAAGGCAGATTACAAGTTGTAAAATCGATACCCCACTTAGTAAAGGGACCGACAGTGACAACGGTAAAAAGAGGAGCTAGATGTGCGCACATCTTTCAAGTATAGATTTGACAGGGGTGACAGTGTTTGACCGCTTCAACACAGTCTTTAAAGAGCGAAGGCCAAAAATAGTCGGCATGCAAGATACGCTGGGTTGTAGCAAGCGCTGATAAGTGACCACCACAAGCTTCACTGTGGTAGTCATTGAGAACTAACTCTATTTCCTCTAAGGTTAAACAGTGCCGAAGGATTGAATCAACCCCTCGACGATATAAAGTATCACCTATGATAACATAGTTCTTGGCTAGGTGATGTAATTTGCGACGTTCATCCTTAGAAAAAGTAGAGGGAAACTTCGAAGTCTGGAGATAGACAATGATATCTCCATACCAAGGGTTGAGTGAAGAGATGAGGAATAAATTCTCGTTGGGAAAACTTTCCTCATAAATAGTATCCTCTCCACAAGGCAGCTCTGAAATTAGCTCGGCGAAAACCATGGATTTCTTAGACTTGGCGGAAAAGAACTCGAGATCAAATTCTTGTAAAAGGACTATCCATCGATTGTATTTGCCCCAATCACTCGCCTACTGAGGACAAATTGAAATGGATTGACCGCCGCTAAGACAAAAGTTTTGCGTAGCAAGATATAATGACGGAGCCGCTGGACAACATGGACAGCTGCCAAAGCCAACTTCTCAACCGGAGAATAGCGAAGTTCAGGACCTATCAAGCCTCGGCTCAAATAATAAATCACATGCTCCGTGAGAGCATCGTCTTCCTGAACGAGAACCATACCAATGGTTGATTCTGCTGCAGCAAGATATAAAAGGAAGTCCCTACCATAATCCGGTGGACTCAAAAGTGGGGCAGAGACTAATGCCTTTTTCAAAGCATCAAACAACCGCTGCGCAAAGTCATCCCACACGAATGGAACTCCTTTGCGTAGCAAACACATAAACCCTTTAGTGATCTCGGCATAATTTTCTATAAACCGTCTTAAGAAATTAACCTTCCCTTGAAGACTTTGAAGTTGTCAAATTGAGGACGGGGGAGGCAACTGAACTATTACCTCAACCTTGAAGGGATCAACCCGAATCCCTTCATTTGACACGATGAACCCTAATAACTGACCGGACGTAACCGCGAAAACACACTTGTTGGGATTCAACCGGATTTTATAAAAACAACATCGCTCAAAAACCAATCGAAGATGACTAGGGTGATCAGTTCTCTTTCGAGAACGAGCAGCGAGATCGTCCAAGTATGCTTCGATGATATGTTTAATGTCGTGGAAAGCATATGACATGGCCTGCTGGAAAGTAGCTCCAGCATTTTTAAGACCAAAAGGCATCTTTCTGTATGCAAAGGTACCCCAGGGACATATAAAGGCTGTCTTATGTTGATCTTCAAGACGGATAAAGATCTGATTATAACTGGAAAAACCATCCATGAAGGAAAAAAATTCATTACCCGCACACTCGTCAATAATCTGATCAATGAATGGTGTGGGGTAATTATCTTTTGGACAGGCTTTATTTAGGTCTCTAAAGTCGATGCATACTCGGATTGTTCCTTGCTTTTTATCCACAGGGACTGGATTAGAAACCCAATCGGTAAGAGGAACAGGGTATATGAAACCCACCTTGAGCAGCTTCTCTACTTCAGCTTTAATGGCTGCTGCTTTCCTAGGATTAACCGGCCGAAGCCTTTGACGAACTGGTTTGGCATTTTCATACGTCTTGATCTCATGTTGAACTATAGATGGATCAATGCCAGGCATTTCTTCATAAGACCAAGCGAATACATCTCGAAATTCCTTGAAAAGGTTGGTGTAAACTTGAATTTCTTCAAGGGAACATTCGATTCCGATGAAGAGATTCTCGATCACGTTAGGGTCCCTAAAGATGTTTATAGGTATCATTTTTGAAATCACCGACATGTTACCTTCAGCATGAAAATGTGCTAGAGCCAAAGGATTTGACACCGTACAAACATCATTAGTAAAGAGCTCCGAGCACCTAGATTCTACTTCCTGCAATGGAGGAAGAAAATATGAACGATGGTGTAAGTCTTCCCAAGGTCGATCTACCCATCATTACTTCAAGGATTGCTTCTTCAGAAGGTAAAACCGTATCTAAGCAGTTTAAGGCAGAGGTAGAATCAAGGGTCCAGGTCGAGGCCACATCACCATCTAACTCCTCAGAAAAAGGAGTAGAGTGGTCGTCTGCAGAGTCAACGATATACTGGTATCTAAGCTCAATTGCAGATATAAGGAATGCCATTCCATTGACTTGTCCTTCAGCTAATGTGGTCGTAGGTGAAGGCAAGGTCCAAGGGTCCGAAAAATAATGAGTTCGGAAGAACTCTTTTCGAGGAGACTCCTTAGATGATGAAACGACATTGATTCTAGCGATAGGAGAGGGAAGATCAAAGGTACCCATCAATGAGGAATACATCCCAACTCCTAGATTCTCAGTAGGCGGACGAGGGTTATCCACTAAAGGAACAGTAGAGTCAGAGATTTCTTGAGGATCAACTGGACAATAATCCAATTGATCAACCTTAACGATTTTCCCTTCATGAGGAAAGCAAATGACACGAAACAGAGTCGAAACAACGGCGTCCATTTCGTATACCCAGTTCCTTCCTAAGAGGAGATTGTAGTCTAGGTTAGCATCAATGACTTCTACTTCAATATTAACGACCTTCCCCCCAACACATATGGGAAAGGTCGGGATAATCCCATGTGGCTTATGAGAATGCCCATCAAATGCAGTCAGGATGGTGGGTGAAGGAACAGCTGAAGGCGATCCAATAGCCTTCCAACATGACATCGACATGACGCACGTGGAAGCTCCTTCATCAATAGCAGTATGAAAAATGTTAATTTTCCGGTATGTAGACTTTATTTGGAAAGCCATATGATGAGGGAGTCGCTTTTTGACATTTAACATGTCGAAATTGAGCACTAAAGAGTTAATTGGATCAACTTCCCCAATCGCAGAAAGTAAAGCACTCCATTGAGCCGAACACGACTGGAGAACCTCTAAAGCGGACATGGCGCACGGACTCTGAGCCAGATCCTCAACAATGGAGTAGTTCTGGGCGGCCCTAGCATTAGGATTAATAGTCGCGCATTTAGCATAACCTTTCGGTATCCATGGTATAGTCTCGACAGGGGGTCGCTCAATATGAAGGTCAATATTTCCGGGAGCAGTTTTGTCCTTGGAAGTTTTGGCTTCACCGTAATCACGTGAACGAGTGGCCACATGGACATTGGAACCCATCATGAAAACATTTGATGACTTTTCCCCTTCCTGGTTGCCCCTTGCATAGGTTCCAGGGTTTGAACTCACGCCAGCAAGAAGTTGCTGCCCTTGGGGAAAAGGGTTGGTTAACACAGCTTGAGAACTAGAAGTCACTTGCTGCCCTAACAAGCACTAAGCGTCTTCAATCTTGGGGTAGAGGTGAGTTAAATGGTCTCCATCGCATAATTTGCATGGAAACTTGACTTTCTTTTTAGACTCATTTCTACCACCACTAGCATTATTGCCAGGATTATTTGCATCAGTCTTCCCATCTTGGCTATTTTTCTTACCTCGTCCTTTCTTCTTCCCATTGGAATTTTGATTTCCTTTGGGGTTGGTTGATTGGACGGCATTGACTGAAGAGGGTTGGGAAGACGAAGGGTTAGACGATGTGACTTGGTTGTTAGAAGCAGTTTGTAAAGACAACTGCTGCAATTGACTCAACAAGTTCACCGCATTTGTGTCTACCGATCCAACGATACCATCCGCATGGGGGCCTAGCTTCGACTTGGCTATATCAACCTTAGACCCAGGAGCATCTGGCAAGATTTTTTGAAGGATCCCAGACTGAGAGTAAATCAATTCTAATTGTTGGGCCCAAAAAATAGCTTGCTCCTCATAATAGACTCTGGACATGGAGACATCCTTAGATATTTCAGGTTGTAAATATTTCAAAAACCATTCGAGACGGTACTCCGGAGGGATTTCGGCTTTAATGAGCCTCTTTCTCCATCTCCATTCCTGAATATGGTCAGAAATGTGAGTTGCCTTGTCCTGACAAAAAGTGGCCAGAAGTTCAGTTCCGACATCATAACGAACAGGCAACTGGAAACGACTTAAGAAAATATTAGCTAAGTCAGCGAAAGATGTAAAGCTACCCCCAGGAAACTCTATATACCACTTGGCCGCATTACCAGTCAAGGTGCGTTGAAAAATTCTCAACCTAATTGAGTCATCAATAAGGGAGTTTGATGAGAACCACAAATGGAAAGTGGTTACATGGTCACCTGGGTCTTCACCGCCCTTCCCTTCGAATTTTGGAATGTCCGAAGGGAGTTTGGTTGGGACTGGAGGCCAGGCCGGGTTGTATTTCATTACATCGTTTTTTAATTTCGTGAGATCTGGCAAGTTCAAAGTTGCCAGAAAAGGAAGTCTAGGAGGACCTTGGGGATTCCATCCAGACTGAGCAGAGCCCCCAAATTTCTGAAAAGATGGGCCTGGATTTTGGAAGGCACCATGCTGCCCGAAGTATCCAACAGAATCGGCTGAACCAAAAGGCAAGCCTTGTGATCCAGCAAAATTCCGAGTTTGACCAACTCCAGCCACAAAACCTCCATAAGTGGTGAAGCTTCCTCCTAAAGGATTATAAGGAGTCGATAACCCCTGATAAGGATTCCAAGTAGAATCTAAGGGAGGAATACTTCAAAACGAACTAACTGTGGAGTACAGCCCATTCCCTTGTTGGCCAAAAAATGGATTCCCAGTTCCCATGCCACTAAGTGCAGGGTTAGTCCAACCTTGAAAAGGATTGCTGCTTTTTCCTGTAGAAGAAAAAGGCATAGATCCCACTGTCGGGTTGGAATGTGGTATATGACCACTTCCAAAAATAAAACCCTGAAATGAAGTTGATCCACCCATCATGGATGTGGAGGCACTAAACGGAACTGATGGAATACCCTGTGAATGGGTGCCAAATGGGAAGAATCCAGTACTAAAAACATTGGCTTGGGAATTTCCACTCATAGAAGGAATGGAGGCATACCCAGCTAAAGATGTGCTTGCAAAAGACCCAAATAAAGATGCAGAGGAGATGGAAATAGTTCCTCCCCCTTGTACTGATGTTGGAGTCTGCATAGTTGTAGCACTTGTGGTAGAAGCCATGCTTCCAGTAGTGGTCATCAATGGTAAGTGTGCAATGTGACCTGGACTTGACGTTCTATGCGTCGGAGTCCCAAAGTATTGTAATACTTCCGAATAACTAGAAGGCAGTGGAGAATTCAGAGCTGCTAACGACTCTGGGAGTTCTTCTACCTCTATGTTATCTTCCGTCTGAAAGAGAACTCGAGAAAGAACAGGAGTGTTCCTCTCTTGTTCTGTAGAAGTACCAGGCCTATTCTGAACACTAATGTCCCCGAGGGGAGGATCAATCCTCGATGCGTCCGCTGCTATGGGACGAAACCCACCTGCAGTATTACCTTTGCGCCTTCTAGGAGAAGGTTCTAAACTTGGTGGTGAAAGACCACAAAGTCTTCGAGACCATCTAAGTGATCGGTCAGCCACTTTGAATTTTTTATTAAGATCTAGCTAAAGACTCAAAAAATTGAAAGCTAGGCCAACTAAGAGCACAGAGCACACACTAAAAAGAACCTAAAAGGTATCAGCCAGTCAAACAACTTTCGAGTATTTCTTCTCTGGGTGATGAGGACCAGACACCAAAATACAAGAAAATGAAGTCAGGGGCCTTCCAAACATAGTCTGGGATAACGACGGCCCAGTCCTATGAGCGAAGGTAACAGAGGAAGTTACGCTGACCTCCTAACTGTCATGCGGAAAGAGTCAATTTTGCGGACAAAACCGACCTCCCTAGAAGCTAAGGCTTTCTAGTGACAAACAAAACAATCAAGCACTATCTTTCCCTAAATATGCATTTAAAATAAAAGCAACCAGGTGTTTAAGGCTTACCTTTAGTCCAATGCTTGTTTGTAGCAGCCAAGCCTCTTCAATCCAGATGAGCTCCTTCTCCTTTAAGCCTGCATTCACTAACAAGCAAACGATTACATAGCACCTGAATAACTCATATAATAAAACATATTCATCATAAAGACCAAGGAGTTTATGAAACAAATTATATATAACAACTTGTTGAGAAAAATGAACTTAATTGTATTAATTGGAAACAAAAGAAACCATTACAACCAGTGCCTTGGTGTTGTGCAAGTCCCTCCCAGGGTCCAGCAAGAGTTCTCCTTTACTTTGATCAGCTCACCCACTTCCAAATGAAGCTAAGAAAGGATTGGAATCTCTCCTCTCAAGCTCTAAAAGGGAGTCCTAATTTCAGCAGCATCTACCCTTAGGAATGTTCAACTTTCAACCTCCCCTCCCTCTGGCCCAATGCCTGTATTTATAGTGCTTTGGAGGAAGTTAATCAGGTCCACCATCAATGGGATAAGCCCCTCTTTCAATGGGATAGCTCCCCTCTTCATGGGATAAGTTCATCTTTCATTGGGATGCATGAACCATCTAGAGGTGCTCAATCCACGTCAAACCATCTTCTAGAATGCTCTAGAATCGACCACAAGTAACTTTTTTGGAGTAAAACTTGCGCCTTTTGACCTTTACAGGAGTACGCACCCACCCCTTTACAGACAGAGCGTACAAGTACGCAGGTGTTATGAACTTGAGGTGCGTACACGCAGGTAAGGATAAGAGAAACTGCGTAACCAGAGTTATATAGATTTTTAAGGACTTTCTCTCTTTCTTGGAGTTTGACATGAGGAGCAGAGGTATAAGACTTGCCAAGGAGGACAGTATGACTATTGATGGAGCCATACTAACTGCAAATAGTCATGGTGACAAATTTTAGTGTAACAGATTGCCCCCTAAAGTGCGAAGCCTGTAGTAGATTAGGGTTTCATATCATCTAGGAAGGGTGAAGTACTTTATCATTTCAAGGATTATCTTGTGGAGAGCCCAGTCAGAACCTGCAAATATTCAACACAAAATACATGTATGAGATCATATCATCGCTGAGGTAGGCATTCCCATACTCAGATCAAAAACTTTAACTAACAAACTAACTACTGCTCTGATATAGGAATGATTTCGCAGTACATCATAATCATAGACTCATGTAGACACAGTATGGACACAGCCATCTGTTTATAATTAGTCTACTATATAATGGATAAAAAACTCCTTGCAGCCTGGATGGCGGAAACTAGATCCAGGGTCTTCATTTCTACTTCCCGAAATAGTACGATTCTATCCATGCGAATAAATGAGTTGATGTCGAACATGGTAGAAACCACTTGATTACTAGTCAATGATGTAAACTGTTAACAAGTGTGAGAGAGACCACCAGTGATGTCAATGGTTCTCAAAGTACCCAGTACAATCCATGAGATGTGAATAAATGTGTTGATGTCGAACATGTCACGAAATCCTTCGATCGAAAGTCAATGATGTAAACTGTCGTCGAAGGCGAGAAACCTGCCATTGATGCATGCGGATTTCAAGGTACTGACGATTTCTAGATCATCTTTCTAGATAATGTGCTAATGTCGATAGAAAGCGATCCATCGTAGGCAAGCCCACAACACGAAATCATAAATCAAGTTGAAGAAATGTAGCTGTAAGGACTGACTCAGGGATGGTCAAGATGGATGACAGGTATTTTGCAGATGAATGTTTTATTTGCAATGACCTCTTGAACACATAACGACACAACAGATGGCTTGGTGACAATTGACCCAAAGTTAATACCCAGAACCCGGCTGAAAACTTTCAATGTGGTTTGATCAACTATGAGGCAAAGGATTTCCCAACCCAGGTGAATGAAAAGTGTCATGTTCAAGAGTGGTGATAAGGTTTCTCTGAGACAAAGGATAACAAATAGGCTCATTTTTCTCTCTTTTCCCCCACCATTTCTGGCAAGTACCTCTTTATTTTTTACAAGCTTGAGGAGGATAACATTTGCTTGATTATAAGCTCATCCTTCGGATGAGTCCAACTTAGTTTAGATTCGAACCTTAAGAAGGAGTGGTCCGTTCCTGTTTGTAATCGAACAGGTCCTTTACTGTGAAATTTTAATGAGTCCAGTATAGGAGAAACTCGGCGTTTTTCAATTTTAGAGAGTCTGAAAAACTTAAGAAGACTCCAGGGTTGACCTTTTTCATAAGTTTGTGTCTCTCGAGCCCGAAAAAGTATAAAATAATACTTGAGAGAACCGCTTGATCTTTACGACCAAGGAGTACTTTCATGATTAGTGTCTTTGACCTGAAAAGTAAAAAGCGATCAAGGACACGCCGTTTTATTTCCAATATCGAATTTGAAACGACAAAAATCCGGCAATCTTTTCATGTTTTTACTATCAGAAAAGGGCTATAAGAGGACCGTCTTTTAATTCTGTTTTAACGAGTGTAAAAGAAACGATCGGCAATCTTTTCATGTTTTAGGAGTCAGAAAAGGGCTTAAAGATGACTCTGATGTTTTTGTTTGTAAAAATTGACAATTTTCCCTGAAAATCCTTTATCCTGCACAAAAACCAACACATTACTCATACATGTTGACGATAGATAAAAATACTTTGAAAAATACCTTTTCATGGTGAAAAATAAACAAATTTACCATTTATTTACCCAAAAAAAACCTATAAAAAGGGCTTTTACCAATTCATTTATACCATTTTACTGTTGAGGAGAGAAAAAGGGCTTTTGGCAAGAAACTTCCTGTGGACATTGCGGAGAATCCGACCGTCGAAACCGAACGCCGTCTCTTTCAGGTATTCTACAACATCCTCCTCTTCATTTTCATCTGTTTAGAATTCGTTTTTAGGCCCTAGTTTCATTTTTTGGAGGCTTTGGGGTTTCAAGATCCGCCTTTCGGGGTACGCAGGTGCTCCACTGGGGACCCGCGTACCCCGACATTTTCTCAGTTGGGAAAATGCCGGGCGTACGCACCTTGCCTCAAGGGAACCCGCGTACCCACGCTCTGTTCCTAAAGGCGAAGTGCGTACCCCACAAAACGAGTTTTCAAACCCCAATTTCTTCAAAATGGACCAAATTTTTTTGATTTTATGGAATCTAACAGATGTTTTTTGGTGTGTAGATTGCCCACCATGCTTGATTGGCGCGAGAGAGAGCACGAAGATGTTGATTTGGCCGCCATTAATCATCAACCGTCAATTGATGCTTTGAAGGCATGCGACCTTTATAAATACTGGGCCATACCTGGCATGAGGGCCCAAGTGAGATTTCTAGAGTGGCTGGTAGAAAGGTGGAATGTTCAGGACCAGTGTTTTTATATCGGAGGGCACCAGCTCGAGATAGAGCCCTCAGATATTTACTTTCTCACTGGTTTTCCCAAGAGAGGCGAACACTTGACTCTGTTCGGGACTAGGCCGGGTGGCCAGTCCATCGCTAGTCTCCGACTAGAGTGGTGTAACACTCAGAACCAGGAGAAGGGGATAGAGATCAAAACTATATCCCGACCTGAACTTATGGTGATTGCCTTTACAGTTACCAGACTTTGCGAGGCTGCCGCTTTGCACATTGCCACTGGGTCCCAGATGCGGATGGCGATTGATTGTTATCGAGGTACCATTTTTAACTAGTGTGATGCTGTGTTGGCCAATGTAAAAGGCCAACTGACTTGAGCCAAAAACGGACAACTGAAGACTTTTGGTTATGGGCCTTTAGTTGTGAGTTTTGGCTTAGAGAGGGTTCCGATGCTGATCCCACAGCAGCTCACTGTTGGTGTTGGGCTTCCTCGAGAGCCCAAATTGATGCGATGGGTTGCGGTTATGGCCCGTCATCCTGATGAGGGAACGAAGGTTGTTCGATTTACTACGGAGTACTTTCACTGGTTAGAGGACCAGGTATTTTCTATACAGGATTTTCCTTATGCCGACGTTGATTTTCGTGGAGATCCGGACATGATTCTTCCACCGGGAGAACAATGGGATGATACAGGTAACTTCATTTTCTACAAGTTTTTAAACTATCTATTTTTTTTGTTTTTATATCGTCTCAAAACTGACAGTAACAATTTTCAAAATGCAGATGTAGGCCCACATCGACCAACCAATCTCCGGCCTTTCGAGAGGATACTACCAGTTGCAGCGGCACCGACCCCACAGGACGAGGCCACAGAGACTTTAGCTGAGTTGGAGCATGACCTAGAGCGTCTTACAGCAGACATACCAGAGACTACCATAGATGATATTCCTATCAGGCTTCAGCGCTTTGTAGTCGGGGTCCCAGGACCTTTTAGGAGGTTCTTGTGTAGGGTAGCTCGTGCAGTGGTGTCATATAGAGATCATCACCAGTGATTGGATGGTCGTTTTTGTAGACACATGTGACATTTTGGTTTTTTGTACTTATCATTTTTGCCGATCATAAGGTGTTTTTCAACCTATGATCGAAGACGATGTATTTTTTGACACACTCCTATCTATATATATCATTATTACCGGCTTATTTTGTAAATCATGTTATGGAATGGTTTTAAATTTACATGTATGATTATTGCAAATGTCTATTTAACATTCGAGAAGCAATTGCATCTGCCAATGTATTTAAAGACCTTGGAATATGTTGATATTCAATGTAATCAAACTCACGTTCCAAGAGACGCACTCTCAAAAATAACCTTAATAACACTGGATTTCTAATGGCATACACTCTATTAAGCTGTAATACAACGAGTTCAGAATCTAACCTCACTATCAAACTTCGAATCCCAAGTGAAATAGATTCAGACAATAACTCAATCACTGCACTGTATTCTGCAATGTTGTTTGTTGTTTGACCGAGGCTCACCCCATGCATAGAAACTAACTTGTCAGAGGGCGAATAGATGACCCAAGCTGCGGAAGAGATATTCTGTGTACTACGACAAGCACCATCAGTGAAACCAATGTATGTTTGGAGAGGCATCGACATCTGCATCATCAAGAGTAAAACCAAGATAAGCCAGAATAACGACGAAAACACACTTTCTAAGCTAAGCACACTGTCTAAACTAACAAACACACCAGCTAGAAAGAAAAACCTAACCTAACTAAAATCTCCATACCCATCTTTTAAGCATAATACCTCTTTAGGTAAAGTCCATTTCTGGGTTTACCCAAAGAGTCCCCGTCAAAGTCTACCAGCTCATAGGCCCCTTTTGCTAGCTTTCGCTTGACAATATAGGGCCCATGACACATAGGAACGAATTTTCCAGCACCTAATTTATCATTAGCTTGATCATACAATAACACTAGGTCTCCTTCCGAAAAATTTCGAGGGGTCACATTTCGATCATACTGAGCTTTCATTCGTTTTGCGTGAGTCTTGATTGCCAATGCAGCATCACGTCGATTCTCATCTAATTGAGCTAAGTATAATAAACACTTCTCCTCTTCGGAAGTAGCTGGAAGCAACTCGATGGACATTTGCAGTGACGGGATTTCGCATTCAATGGGTAGCACAGCTTCCAAACCATAAACTAGTTGGAAATGAGTGAACCCTGTTGATGTTTTCACTGAGGTTCGATACGCCCAAAGCGCTGAAAATAAGATGTTGTGCCAATTCGACCGATGAATACCAATGATTCGTCGGATCATGATAACTAAAACTTTGTTGATGGACTCAACCAAACCATTTGCTTGTGGATAATAAGGAGTTGAACTATCGTGACGCAAACCAAGCTGGCCTGTAAGTTCTGTCATCATAACGTTTCGAAAATGGCGCCCATGGTCAGTGATTATCGCTTGTGGGACACCAAAGCTAGCAATTATGTGATTGAATACGAAAATTGCAGTTGTCTTGCCATCTGCCTCGAATGTAGGCATCGCCTCGGCCCACTTAGTAAAATAATCTACCGTAAGGATGATATACGCATGCCCCCCGGCTGGGTGAGGGTTACATGTAATAAAATCGATACCCCATGTGGAAAAAGGACCAACGACAATTATAGGGTGGAGAGGAGCAGGTGGAGCGCGCATCTTTCAATCAAACACCTTATAGTTGTGGCATTTTCAGACCGCAATAATACAATCTTTAAACAAGGACGGCCAGAAGTAGCCAGCGCGCAATATCTTTTGGGCTGTGGCATACCCAGACATATGACCGCCACACGCTCCAGAGTGACAGTCATTTAGAACCCTTTCTGCCTCTTCGTGAGTTAAACAACGTCGAAAAATAGAGTCTGCCCCAGGTCGATAAAGAGTATCTCCAATAATTTTGTATTGTTGGGACTGGAATCGTATTTTCCGACGTTCTGACTTTGAAGCTTCGGGTCGAAAGGATTGGGTCTGGAGATAGATGATGATATCCCCATACCACGGATCTAAAGTGCTGATTAGAAACAGAGATTCGTCCGCAATGGACTCCTCTGCCACAGTTTCCGTGTCAGCACGCGGGAAGTCACACATTAACTCTGCAAAAACTAAAGATTTCTTAGACTTAGATTTCTCAAACTCCAAGTCGAACTCCTGCAGGATAACAAACCATTTGGAGCACTTGCCCCCTAGCAATTGTTTAGTCAAAATGTAAATCATAGGGTTTCAATCCGAAATGACTGTAGTTTTACGGAGTAAAATGTAGTGACGAAAACGTTGGACAGCTTGAACGGCTGCCAATGCCAATTTCTCCACATGTGAGTATTTTAGCTCAGTGGGATTTAATGTCTTGCTAAGGTAATATATCACATGTTCCGTTCCGAATTCATCTTCCTGAACTAAGACCATTCCAATGGTGGAATGGGAGGCGGCGAGGTACAAAAAGTAATCCTGGTTGTAGTTGGGAGGATGCAACAACGGTGCATGGGTCAATGCGTGTTTGAGTGCATCAAAAGATTTCTGAGCTATCTCATCCCAAGAGAATTGAGCGTTCTGTTTCAACAACCAGGTAAAACCCTTTGTAACCTCGGCGTAGTTAGGAATGAATCGTCGTAAAAAGTTTGCTTTCCCCTGCAAACTTTGGAGTTGGCGAAGACTCGAAGGAGGAGGCAATTTGATGATAGCTTCTACCTTCGAGGGATCGACGCGAATGCCGGCTTTCGAAACTACAAATCCTAGCAATCGTCCCACTTCTATACAGAAGACACATTTGTGTGGGTTCAACCGAATACGATAATGCCTACACCTCATGAAGATTGCTCGTAAATGGACAAGGTGATCAGCTCGATGTAATGAATGAGCGGGCAAATCATCGAGATATGGTTGCACAATGTGTTTGATGTCATGAAACGCATAAGACATCGCCCTTTGAAAAGTTGCTCCGGCGTTCTTAAGCCCAAAAGGTAATTTGCAGTAAGCAAATGTCCCCCATGGACAAATGAAAGCCGTTTTTGGTTGATCGGCAGGTAGAATATTGATTTGATTGTAACCGGAAAAACCGTCCATAAAGGAAAATATTTCACTGCCGGCACAATCATCAATGATTTGATCGATATAGGGCGTTGGGTAGTTGTCCTTTGGATAAGCTCGATTAATGTCCCTATAATCGATGCATATTATAATTGTTCCCTGTTTCTTGTTAACCGGAACAATATTCGATACCCAATCCGTTAACGGGATCGGATAAATGAAACCTGCTTTCAACAGCTTTTCAACTTCGGCTTTAATTGCAGCAGCTTTTCGTGGGTGAATCTGACGCAAACGTTGCCAGACGGGTTTAGCATCCGGGTAAGTCTTGATCTCATGAACAACAGTTGCGGGATCAATTCCTGGCATTTCCTCGTAGGACCAGGCAAACACGTCGCGGAATTCTTGAAATAGGGCCTTGTATGTCTGGATTTCATCATCTATACACGAGGCACCTATATGAATGTTCTCAACAATTCCAGGCTTAACTGAAATGTCAATGGGAACAGTTCGAGAGATATTTCCCAAATTCAACTCTGAATCAGGATGTTTCATGGGATTCTGAGCTTCCTTGACATATTCAGCTGTAAAAATTGATGAGAAATCATTTTCAAAATGATCATCCTCAGGTAAAAACGAAGATCTATGATGGAGATCGTCCCATGGTAAGTCATCTATACACAGGACTTCACGAAGTTGTTCGTCAGATGACACAACTTCGGGAAACGCTATTAACTCCGAGGTTGATGTGAAAAGTGATTCCTCATGGACCACATTCATTTGGTCGACTTTGGTTGAACACGGGTCGGTAAAAGACTGCACGGCTTCATAGGCAATTTCATATGGACTCAACGGCATAGAATTACCAAATGAGTCTATTTCAGATTCAGAAGGAACGATCCAAGGATCGTCGTAATAAATTGCGTCTGATGTAATCATATGAATGGTTGCAAATGAAGATGATGCGTTGAGTGGAGGAAAAGGAAAAGTTCCCAGTAAACCGACATCTTTAACTAATCCTACACCAACATCCGTATATGGGATAGTCGTTTTACCGACATGTTGGATACTCTCTGAAGAGGTAGGTTCGGATGAAAAGTAAGCCAGTTGGTCTATTGTTACGATCTTTCCATTATGTGGAAACTTTATTACTCGGAAGACCGATGAAACGACCGTTTTCATAGCGTAAGTCCAACTTCGACCCAAGAGAAGGTTGTAGTCTAGAGGGGCATCAACCACCTCCACATCTAGACTAACGGTTTTTCCTTCAACCCCTATAGGCAAATCCTGTAGAATGCCAAAAGGATGGAACCCACAGCCATCAAAGGCCTTAAGAATTATCGGGGATTGATTTAGTGGAGGAGAACCAAGCGATCTCCAACACTGCATCGACATAATACACGTGGAAGCTCCCTCATCAATTACAGTCCGATGAATAGGCTTGTTTTTTACTATCACTGGGATCTGGAAAGCCATTTGATGAGGTAAACGCGGTGTACTATTTTCTAGATCAAAGATTATTAGGTTTGGGTCCTGAACATCAACAGCTCCTATAGCCGACAAAAGTAATTTGCGTTGTGCTGGGCACGATTGCAGCACTTCCAAAGCCGACATTGCTGAGGGTGAAACAGCTAAGTCCTCAACAATGTTGTAATTCTGGGCCGCTCTCGCATGTGGATTGAAAGCAGACCTTCGAAGTACACCCTTGGCGGGTGGTTTGATTACTAAGTCTGGGTTAGGCTTCTCGATCTGTAGTGGATCGGAACCAGGAGCTGAGGTTGATGGATTAGAATGAGAAGATTCTGCTTCTTTGCCATCAACAGGACTTTTACTACCATAATCTTGCGATCGAGTCGCAATCCTTACATGAGACATCATCAAAATGGGTTCTTCAGTGGCACTCGAGGAAGAACCTATCATTTTGCTATCTTTCAGAAATGGGTCCTTCAAGACAGCAGGAATTTGGGAACCCTTGACGATCTTCGCAACCTCTGCTCAATGAGGGCAGTCTCTTGTAAAGTGTTCTTCTTCACAAATAAGACATGGATAACGAGGCTTGCGCTTTTCATCATTGGACTCTGCCTTTTCAGTTTTCTGCTTTGGATTTTTGTCTGCTTTATTCTTCTTCTTGCCTTTCTTCTTCCCACCGGATTTTGATTTAGCCGTAGATGACTCTACAGCGTGAATATCGGCGGAGAGTTCAGCAGAAGAATCTCCTGTCGGGGAGTCTGGTAAGGTTATAATAGGAGAAGAATTCTTGGAAGACTTCTTCTTGCTTTTAGTATTCACCGTACCAATCATGCCATCAGCAGCATGAGACCCTGACGGAGCAGCAGCGATTTGATTTGACTTAGGAAGATCTGGGATCTTTTCGTGTAACGTACCTGACTGAGTATAAACTAAGTCAAGGTACTGCGCTTGAGCAATCACTTGCTCCTCAGTAACTACTTCGACCTTAGCTACGTCTTCAGTAATCTTCGGTAACAATGATTTAACAAACCATTCAGCTAAGATCTGGTCCGGGATAAAAACTTTCACTAACCGCCTTCGACGTCTCCATTCATGAATGTGATCAAAAATATAAGTGGACGTCGATTGTTTTAATGAAGTTAGTAACTCTGTGCCATTATCATATCTGACCGGCAATTGAAAATGAGTTAAAAACGAAGTAGCTAACTGGCTAAAATTATAAAAAGAGGCTCATGGTAACTCAATGTACCACTTGGCTGCGAGACCAATGAGAGTGCGCTGAAAAAGACGCAAGCGGATCGAATCATCCGAGATGGAATTTGAGGCACACCAGAGGTGGTAAGTCATCACATGATTCGACGGGTCCTCTCCAGACTTACCCTCGAACTTGGGAATGTCACTGGGCAACTTATTAGGCATTGGCGGCCAGAACGGAAGATAATTAATTGGATCGTTCGTTAGGCGTGACAAGTCTGGTAAATCCAAAGTTGCGATAAACGGTAGTTGCCGATTAGGATCCCTAAAACTCTAGGTCACTATACCAGCCCCAGGAGGAGGATATCCAGGATAACTAGGAATAGGAATCTCATTCGGGATATTGTATCCTCCTGGAAAACCAGGATTAACCGAACCGTACTGGGGTTGTTGTGATTGTTGATAAGTGTACCCAGGATACGGTTGATACTGGTAAACTGGCTACTGGACAGCAGGACCGAATTGGTACTATCCCTGGTACGGTTGATAAGTGAATTGTGGTTGACTTGTGACAACCGTACTTAAACCAGGTTGTCCTACAGGCATCTGAACCGTAGTTTGAATCGTGGATCCAGACGATGGTAAAGATGTCTAAGGAGTAGTTACAGGGACAGTAGAAATCGGAGCTGTCGATACTCCAGAAGTAAGTGTGGTAGATGGAACAGATGTTGCGGCAGTTGCAGCAGTCGTTTGAGATGGAGTACGAGGCGAAATAGGCCCAGACTAAGAAACTACCAAAGGTACAGAAGTTTGAATATTAGACTGGACTGGTTGCTGGGGTGAACCAGAAACTAAGGGTTGTCCAGTTTGAGATGACAACTGTACATTTGGCTGCAACACCTGTTGAACTTGTGATGGATCCCACACTATGTTTATTCCGGGGTATTGACCCATAACAGGTTGAGGATATTGAGATCCATAACCGGGTTGAGGGAAGGATTGATAAGTGAAAGGTACATTTCCCGTACCTTGAACATAAGATTGACCTTGGGGTGGTTGGAAACCTTGACTCGAGTACTGACCTTGGGGTAGATACCCTTGAGGCATATATTGATACTGGGGTTGACCTTGATGTATAAATTGATACTGGGGTTGACCTTGGGGTACATATTGAGTCTGGGGTTCACCTTGAGGAATGTAATGTACCGTAGGCATGTACTGTCCTTGAGGTTGCCCCCCAGATGTAAATTGTGTACCTTGAGGTTGCCCCCCAGGCGTTAATTTAGGCTGCCCCCCAGGCGGTAACTGTCCACCTTGAGGTTGAGAAGCGGGAATAGGACCTGACATCATAAGAATGTCTTCTACACTCAACGACTTTGCACCATTGCTTCCAGTGAACATCCTTTGTTCAATGGGTTGAGGAGATGCTCCCGAAAAAGTACCAGACAGAGACTGATACCCAGCAGGAACAGAAGGACCGCCGTACAAAAAAGATTCAGGCAATTGAGTAAACATGGACGACTGACCTGACATATTTACGGGAGTATAAATACCCCTAGGTGGATAAGAAACACGAGGTGGTGAAAAACTCGACACTGAGTTGTCCAAATAATTAGTTAAAGAAAGATACCAAGTAGTACTTCTAGGTGGACTGTAAAAAATGGATTCACGCTCCCTTAGATCAATAGTAGGTTGATTTTCAAGGATAGGGACGCCTATTTCTTCTTCCGGAGCAAGCTCTTCAATAGCTATCAAACCCGAAGGAATATTTTCGGTGATGACTCTTTCTACCCTAGGTGAATTAGGAACACTAGAAGCCAGAGAGACTAACCCCGATGTTGGAGTAACAGGTTCAGATATCTCAGGTTCTTCGCCTATATCACTAGTAGATGAAAAACTACCAGCAAGCTCGGAAACCAAAACAGCTTCAGGATTATAACCTGTTTCTAGACTTTGGTAATCAGGATGAACAACCAACGAAGACTCTCCTTCTTCAGGTGACCCTACTTTACTGCCACTAGGAGTTACAAGGACTTTCAAACCTTCGTAATGGCCCGGGACGTCTTCAGGAGGTTGGTCCCGAAGTCTACGGGACTTCCTCAACAAATCAGCCACAGTTACAACCTCAGGAGACTGGCCCCGAAGTCTACGGAACTGTCTTGGTAATTCAGCCATAGCTAAAAACTTTTAACTACTGCACACACAAACAAAGTAAAATCTCAAAGAAAACCGCATAAAGTCTCTAAAGAACCAAACAAATTCGAATCACACGCCTAAAGAATCTAGGGCGTCAAACCAAACACAAACAGTAACCTTCCGGACTGAAAACACTAGTTGGTGATGAAATCCAACATCGCCGAATTCAGTACAGAAGTGGCGGGTGGAACAGTTACCCCGGCAACCTGCTTAATGAATAGACTGGACCAAGTTCCTCCACTTAAACCATCTCAAGTGAAGTGAACCCCCCAGAAAATCCAAGTGAGTCTAGCCGACGTCTGCTCCAGGTACAGTGGGATCTTCCCTCCACCATCACCTTAGGAAGAATCCTAAAGATAATAGTCACTAAGGTCACCAACAGCAAAAAATATACCTGGGGGAACAGTCTACGATCCGATAGCATGCAAGGGCAGAGTAACAAGCTCAATCCCCTTGTCGGCTCCTTGACAATAATCCAAGGTTTACCGACAAGTGACCCCAGGCTCCTCGACAATGGTTAATCCGAGGTTTACCGTTTGTAGTACGTGCGTTTCTGGCGTCGTTCCCAATGAAGGAGGATTGATTCCCTCACTGGTTCGGACACGATCTCGTGCTTCTCCTTTAAGAGGAGCTTTCCCAAAGTACAAATGAAACAGTTGGATTTATCCTACCACAAGATAAGCTACTTGTTTGGTTTTACTGTCCTGGAGAGTTAATTACTCTCCTACTCCAAGACACTAGCCTGATCTATATTGGTGTTTCAGAGCCCTAGTAAATAAAAAGTTACTAAGTTTATTTTACTTTAAGCGTTAATTTTTATGGCTTTTCTTTAGGACAAAAGGTAGTGGAGATGAAACTGATGGTGTGTAGACTCGACTCAAATCCACTAAAAAGATGCACCTAGGATGAAACAAAACAATCTTTCCTTTTCAGTGAATTCCCTAGCTAAGAGAGTTGGAGAATGCAAAACTTATAAAGACAACTTTCTTGGCAATGAAATTCAAAGAAACAATCTCTTTTATCTTTTTCAAAGCACACAACACATGACCACTAATTATTTCATGAAAACTTCCTTTCTCTTTTCAAAGACTTCAAATGCTACTAAAACAAACTTTCCTCAAAAGAGATTTTGTATTTTTTCCTATTTAACAAAGCATGTAAAACTACTTAACAAAAATCAATCTTAAGATCTATGACAATCAAATCAATCTAAGATCTATGAAAACGAAAATCAATTTTAAGATCTATGCAAATCTAAGAGAAATTCACCTAAAAGCAAATCTAATGAGGTAAAAGCCTACAAAATATAATTCTAGGATGTTTTACTCAGTTACAATCCAACCAAGGACTAATTCATGCAGAATCATAAACTAGTCAAAAACAAAATAAAAAGTTTTTGTTCTTTTTCTTAAGAATGAAATTCACAGCTTAACCAACAAGCTTTCTCGAAATTCCACAAAGAGACAACACAAAGGTAGGTTTCTCTCAAAGGTGGATTTTACGAAAGGTCCGACTCCTAAGAAGACTGATAAAACCAGGGAGATCCGAGGCTTTTACAACTTCTAAAGCCAAAGTCACTACAAGACCAATGTAAAAATCAAACCTAGGGCTAGAATCTCTTTGAACTTCACTAAAACCCTTGACGCTAATGAAACAAGCTTAGATGAAAACTTTTGACAGGTAAACAGTGGATCTGGGCAGCAAAAACAAGCTATAAACAAAATCTAATAGGAGAAAAAGGAAAAAATGGAAATTTTCTAGTCTTTTGACAGGGTACGCAGGCAGCCTGTTTGCACAGGTGCGGCCACGCTCTGTGTACAAAGCAGAAGTGCGTACAGGTACGCACTGTGCTTAACACAGAGGGTGCGTACTGCTCTCAAAATCAAGAAAAATAAAAACTAACTCAACCCTAAGCTATTCCACCCAAATTCACAGTCAATCAGTCAAAAACTAGAAAGAAATCAAATTTTCTCAAATCAAAGTATCAATCAAAAGAGAAATCAATCAAATCCATGGATTCCCCAGTGGAGTCGCCATTTTGTCATGCGGAAAGAGTCAATTTTGCGGACAAAACCGACCTCCCTAGAAGCTAAGGCTTTCTAGTGACAAACAAAACAATCAAGCACTATCTTTCCCTAAATATGCATTTAAAATAAAAGCAACCAGGTGTTTAAGGCTTACCTTTAGTCCAATGCTTGTTTGTAGCAGCCAAGCCTCTTCGATCCAGATGAGCTCCTTCTCCTTTAAGCCTGCATTCACTAACAAGCAAACGATTACATAGCACCTGAATAACTCATATAATAAAACATATTCATCATAAAGACCAAGGAGTTTATGAAACAAATTATATATAACAACTTGTTGAGAAAAATGAACTTAATTGTATTAATTGGAAACAAAAGAAACCATTACAACCAGTGCCTTGGTGTTGTGCAGGTCCCTCCCAGGGTCCAGCAAGAGTTCTCCTTTACTTTGATCAGCTCACCCACTTCCAAATGAAGCTAACAAAGGATTGGAATCTCTCCTCTCAAGCTCTAAAAGGGAGTCCTAATTTCAGCAGCATCTACCCTTAGGAATGTTCAGCTTTCAACCTCCCCTCCCTCTGGCCCAATGCCTGTATTTATAGTGCTTTGGAGGAAGTTAATCAGGTCCACCATCAATGGGATAAGCCCCTCTTTCAATGGAATAGCTCCCCTCTTCATGGGATAAGTTCCTCTTTCATTGGGATGCATGAACCATCTAGAGGCGCTCAATCCACGTCAAACCATCTTCTAGAATGCTCTAGAATCGACCACAAGTAACTTTTTTGGAGTAAAACTTGCGCCTTTTGACCTTTACAGGAGTACGCACCCACCCCTTTACAGACAGAGCGTACAAGTACGCAAGTGTTATGAACTTGAGGTGCGTACACGCAGGTAAGGATAAGAGAAACTGCGTAACCAGAGTTATATAGATTTTTAAGGTCTTTCTCTCTTTCTTGGAGTTTGACATGAGGAGCAGAGGTATAAGACTTGCCAAGGAGGACAGTATGACTATTGATGGAGCCATACTGACTGCAAATAGTCATGGTGACAAATTTTAGTGTAACACTAACAATAGCCTGTGTCGGTGCAAGCCCCCAAGCTTTGCAAGGGTGCCCTCCAGTAGTACCGTTGAGAGTGATACAACGTCGACCTCAGGTGCCACGGGATTCCCCTCCTCAGCCACCTATGTAGATCCCTATGAGTAGCAGCTAAGGTTACCAACTCGTATCGAAAGCCAGGTGGAACAGTCTTGAGGTTAGATCCAACAAGTAGGAGAGGGGTTATCTCTCTTCCCTGTCTTCAAGAACCCTCGTGCTTAACTCCCAGATCTGGAGCTTTCCTGGTCTCCCTAACGCTATTGGGTTTTCACTCACTATTCAAACTCCTATGTTTGACAGTTTAAATGGCCTTGGAGAGTTATCTCTCCACTCGCTTAATCTAAGGCCCTAAAATATCCTAAAACTTGTTGGTGTGTCTAACTTGACAATTATAAAAAGTTCTAGTATATTTTTATTAGCGCTTGTTTTTAAATGGGCTATTCTTTAAGTCAAGGGATAAGCGGAAGTGAAATTAGTGGTGTTTTTACGCAAAATAAATTAATAAAAACCAAAATACATGCAAATGCACTTATTTTCGTTTTTCGATGAAAAGAAATTTCTACAGGGTTCAGAAGAAATTCAAACAAATTTTCTTTTATTTTCTTTTACTCACGCTTCACACTCACAAAAGTTAACAAAACTATGGATGCCTAAAAAGATGTGCAAATTTATCCTAATGCAACAAGTACATGCTGATGCAAGACTCAAAACTACTCTTAAATCAAGAAATGAAAGTTGCTTGTTTATCAATTTTTAATTTGCCACTTAAAATATTTAGATGGAATATGAGTTGCTAATCGTTCATTTCGTCTAAACACTAAAAACAAGTTTCAAGACAAACAAAAATGCACTTTCATTCACTAAAAGAAACTAACATCCAAACAAAGTTCAAGAAATCAAAACCAAGTTTTTCAAGAAGTTTTTATTCAAAAGCAAAACAAAAATGTCTTTTCAAAAGTGCTCTCAACAAAACTGAAACTTTAGATTGAAAAATCAGCACCACACGCTTTGCAAGCTGATAACACAAAATGGATGAAAACTCAACAAAAAAGATGTGTTTTGAGACACTTTTAACAATCAAAAGCAGCAATGAGAGGTTTGGCAACAAGGACCAAAATATCAAAAACACAATTTTCAAGAAAGTTTCAATCAACAACTTTCGAAAACAAGAAAAGTAGATGGTCACAAAAATGTAGTTTTGACATGCAAACACAAAAGGTCACCAAAACAAGATTTGACACAAAGACTGAGATCAACCTTTCTGCTCTGGCAAAACAAAGCAGCCGAGACTCCTAACAAGAAATCTTATGTGCTTGACCAAACGATGACGCTTGCAAATAAAACCAACAAGACCAACACTTTCCAAAATCAGAGAGAATTTGAAATCAGATACTTGATGTAAAACTAAAAACTGATACTGAAAAGTAATTGTTTAGGACTGAATCAAACCAGCAGACAGACCTTCAGAAGCAAAAAGATTTAAAAAATTTTGAAAATTGCAAGATATACGCAACTGTATTGATGTACAGTTGCGTGTATACGTGACTGTGCTTAAGGAAACCTGCGTATACGCGGGTTTGCTTAAGGAAACATGCGTATATACACCTCTATAAACAAGAAAAACAACGTATATAAAAGGTTTCAAGAAAAATAAAAAAAAACAGTCTGAAGAAACTGACCAAACTTACAATTTAAGTTCCTACAGGAACAAACTACACAGCAACAGCAAGCAAACAGACAGCTGAGCCCTGATTGGCTTGAATAAACACAAACTAGGAACAACAATAGTGTTGTCCCCAGTGGAGTCGCCAATTCTATTAAGGGACAAATTCCCCTAGGGTCTTTGGGTTGAAACCCTAGCAGATCAGAGGTTGTCTATATAAAGAAACACACATTCCATACAGCCATAATGCAAATATAAGCAAACTATACGATAAGGGGTGTACCTAGGGGTCCTTCGTTTGAGAAGAGCCTTCCAGGGTTCAAACCCTTCTCGGAGTTCCTTTTGCTCCTTCAACCTGCAAAATAATCAATTCAAGAAAGTACAGCAGTATATGGACTAAACATCATAAAGAAATCATCTTCATAGTATATTGAAAAGTAGTTAGTTATACAATTTAACAACCTTTCATATATGAATCATAACATGGATATCAAAAACATGAAGAAGATTTATATCAGGAACAAAGACAAGTGTTTATTTTATTATAGATAAATAAAGTACAGAAAGGAATAATTTCACCTGATTCGTCCTTTTGCAGGCTCCAAGCAGAACCATCCTTCGGATTCGTCCAGTATCAAGCCTTTAACAAACTCCTTCCATGACTTACTCCATGATATCACAAGTAGTAAATAGACATCATCACATAAGGAAACAAGGGTTTCCTGTAAATAGGGGAAGTGCAGGAGGCACAAGGATCTTCAGACCTGGTCAGGGAAATCTCAGCATAATAGCCTTTCTCTCTTCTCTCCTCTCTTAGGCCTTCCCATTGAAGCCTTTTTATACTTCTCCCAAAGTAGTTTTTTAGTTGGGAGTTCGTTGGGAATAGTTGGGCCACGGGCACTAACAGGTAATCAGCAGGTAAAACCCGCGATCTCCACCTGAAATTAAGGAGATTTTTTTTTTAAGTGTTTTAAGACATATACACGGGTTGGGTATACACAGACCCGCGTATACACACGTTTAGCTCAGGGCAATGTCACATATAGGGAATAAAACATTGTTTTTTAAATTTTAGACCAGGGCTGGAAGGAAGGGTTGCCCTAGGCCATGAGTGCAGCATCACAAACCTCAAGAGTGAGATTTGGAGCTATAACATTTGTGGTGCTACATTTCAAAGAGAAATGGACATTGCCTTTCATGGCTTGATTGGTCAGAGTGTAGTAGTCTATCTGGATGATCTAACTATATTCTCTAAAAGAAGATCAGATCATGTGAATCATCTAAAAAAAATATTTGATCAGTGTCGTACGTATGGGGTTTCTCTCAATCTAAAGAAAAGAATATTTGGTGTGTCAGAAGACACTCTCTTACGACTCATCATTTCCAAGAGCAGAATCAAAGTCTATCCAGAAAGGATCAAAACTATAGCTCAAATCTCATTCCCTTTAAATAAGAAGTCTATGCAATATTTCTTAGGAAATATTAGTTTCTTGCGCAAGTTCATCTCTGACTATGCTCATATAGTTAAACCATTGCAAGAGATGATAAAGAAAGATGAAATCTATAAATGGGAAAAAATAGAAAAGGATGCTTTTGCTCGTATCAAACAATCCATTGTTGATGTGTCTGCGTTGTTTAGTCCTGATTATGGCAAGGATTTCATGCTTTATACTTTCGCCTCAGATTCATCTATTGTAGTTGTATTGACATAGAAGGATGTTGAAGGAAATGAACAACCTATTTCTTTCATGAGTGTTGCCTTACAGGGTCCATATCTGAATTACCTTGTTGTTGATAAATAATCTTAAGTTGCATATAAGGAAGTCAAGCATTTTAGGCCCTACCTCCTTAAGGCTCACATGATCGTATATGTGCCTCATCCAGCAATCAAAACTTTCTTTGTGCAACAAGAGATGGGTGAGAAGAGGGAAAATTGGATGACATGTTTGCAAGAATATGATCTAAATTTTAATCCAATTCATACTATTAAGGGTCATGACCTTTTTCAACTTACAGTTGAAGTGAGAGATTCCGCAGAACAATATATTTCAAGATGGGAGTAGGAAATAGGTATGTATAATGTTAAAAAAATTCCCCATACAAGCTAGATAGTGCCATGGTATTCAGATCTACAACAATTCTTAGAGCACGACACCTTGCCCACACATTTATCGAATAAACAAAAGAGGGAAATTCACCTTAAATATAAATCTTATCAAGTTGTTCATTGAGTGATTTTTAGAAAGAACAATAATGGTTTCTTTCTAAGATGCCTAGAGCCTCAAGATACATAGAAGGTATTAAGGGATTTGTACGACGAACCAGTGGGTGGACATTATGTAGGAGATACAACTGAAAATAAAATAATGAAGGTTTTTTATTATTGGCCCACCTTATTCAAGGGCGCTCATGCTTATGCCTCTAATTTCCCAACTTTTCAAAGATTTATCATTCGAGACCAGAAGTCAGTCACACCACTACTACCAATAGCAGTTGAGGAACCTTTCCAACAATGTGGACTAGATGTTATTGGAGAAATATTCCCACACTCATCAAAGTAACATCAATACATCTTGACAACGACAAATCATTTTACTCGGTGGACATAAATAGTTCCTTTAAGACAAGTCAATGACCAGGAAGTCATCCAATTCCTAAAGAAAAACATTATAACTAGGTTTGGTGTTCCAACATCTCTTGTCTTTGATAATGTGACTTATTTTTCTTCATTGAAACTTTATGAGTTTGCATTAGAAAATGGTATTGTACTAAAGCATGCATCAAATTATTACCCATAGGGAAATGGTTTAGCATAATCAACAAACAAAATCTCATTCACATAATAAAGAAAATTGTTTTCTCTGGGCAAAGGAATTGGAAGAATGCTTTGGTAAATTCATTATGGGTTGACTTTTTAACTCCTAATCCTTCCCTCAAAACCTCACCATGCTTCCTGGTATACGGTAAAGAAGTTATCTTTCCTCTTAACCCGTATCTCCTAGCCTTGCAACTCTCCTAAGAGTCCCAAGGTAGACCATGCCATCTAGTTCATAGCAGGATAGATACTTTTCTTAAAATTAGGGAAGAAGGGCTCAAACATAAAGAAATATTTTCCATACATCAAAACCGTATTAAGCATTGGTTCGATAAGAAATCTACAAGTACTAAGAGATTCGATGTGGTTGACATAGTATTGAAGTGGGATAAAGCCCACGAAGATAAAGGAAAACACATAAAGTTCAATCTCTGTGCGTGGGCCCCTATACCATCAAAGAGAAACTTTGGCCATAATTCTTTAAAGATGAAATCTTTAGATGGGAGGACTAATACTCTTCTCGTTAATGGCGAAGTTTCAAAGCACCATTTTCAATAGCATCTCTAAGTTGCGTCTCCTATACAATTTGTTTCTTTATGATCTATTTTTGGTCTTGTGTTTGTTGTGTCAAGTCACATCCCTTCTTGTTTTATGTCTTTGGCATTATACATAAATAAGACCTTGAGTGAAAGAGTGCATGGATCATAAGGGCTTTGTAGCGAAGTAAAGAGGAAATGTGACAACCACAATGCTTGGATATTTGTTAGTTCTTCTTCTTTATTTGGGAAGATGTCATAGGTTGAGCTAAGTCTAGAAAAAAATATATGATACATCGAAGAAGAAAACCTTTAGGAGACCTATTACATTTGCATTTATTATAGTGTCCTGAACTCCTCAACTTGGTGTTAAATCTACTTGGTGTTGTTACATGCTTATCCAATCTAGTAGAGAGGATAAGAGGAAAATCTAAAGCGAGAAAACCAATTTTGTAGGTTATATTAATGCTTCTCTGAAGGGGAAACCTCTTCTGCTCCCAATAAGTTGGGATCCCTCTTCCGCCCATTGAAATAATAAGTTTTTAAGCACAGTTATATTAAATAAGTAAATAAAGGGTGAAGAAGAGAAAGGCTTCTTGTGCTGGGAGGTGAAGCAAATGAATTCGTCAGGGTATTGTTCAGGCTCACTGGCAGCAAAGCAACACTTGTGCTCCTCTACTGACTCTGTCGGGTTATTATCCAGGCCTACTGGTAGTGGATCAGCACCAGAGATGATACTCACACTTGGAATATCTTAAAATCACCACGCATATTACCCTTTCCTCGATTGAAACAATTGTGATATGGCATATTTGTTGTGTGTTTGAACCAAGTAGAAGGAAGTAAGGTGTTATATATACAACCGGGTCGAGAGGGGAAGTAAAGAAAATCTAATTAGTGAATCGGTACTTCCTGAAGGACTAACCCTTTAATTGAAAATTTATTCCTAGGTATAGAAGTTGAAGTTAGTCCAATGTGTTGCCAGGTGTTTTCACTACTATAACACCCTCCAAAACTTTACTACATTCAAATTTTGGAGCCTACCAAGTTGTTGCATCAAGCGTCGCTTTGGTCGTAAAGTGTCATTTCAATTCATTTCACATGTTTTAAGTGTTATTGATCATTCCTAAGTGTTTTCGCATTGTTTATAACATTTCTAATGCACTTTATGGTTACAATACCTTTGTTTGTTGTAAAATGACACTTTTCATCGCAAACACACACACTTTGTTTATTGTACTTGGGGAGTGTTTGTAAATTGGCATTTTTATGTGTATTTATCATTGTTTGATCCTATCTAAGTCTTATTGATGATTTGGTATGTGTCGCACTTGATTTTATGTCTAAACTCATTGTGTTTTCCCCTTGTTTTATCTTTTAGACTTAGACAAATTTTGGTTGCACAAGTTAGCCCACTAAGGCTAAGAGAGTGCATGGCGCACCCTTAAGCCTTAGTCAGGACCCCTTCCCTATTATGAAGTGTGACTTGTACCCTCCAAGGGTGCATAGCGCACTTCCAAGCATCATTCCCCCTTCCCTGTTTCGAACTCCACCTTAAAGCCTTCCTCCTTATTGAGCACATGGCGCACCATCGAAGCAACATCATGGTTCCTTCAACCTTCAGCCTTGCGCCATGCACCCTCCTTGACTCACTTGAGTGCACAATACTTGGGAAAGCCAAAGCATGACCCCTTCAACCTTCAGACTTGTGCCCTACGCCCTCCTGGCTTCTCTTGAGCGCACTTGGGAACATTGAAGCTCGACCCCTTCAGCATTCGGACTTGCACCCTACACCCTCCTTAGTTCCCTTGAGCACATAACACACTTCAGAAGCCTCATTGGTCTTCCTTACCCCTTTAGACTTGCACCCTACACCCTCCCTTGATATTCCTCTCTCTCAATTAAGCACACAACGCATCCTTAAATCCCTAAGCACTTAATCTTCCCTCCTTAGCAATGCGCCCTATGCCCAGAATCCTCCTTATTCTTCCCTAGCACACTGATAAGTCACAAACATAAATTTTACATGAACATGCTAGAATAGAAGATCTTTTAGACTGGTTTTTACTTTCCATGAGTGATTTTAGTTGTAGGTATTTCATAATTGCATGGAAAATATGCATGAAGAGATATGACAAAGAGGATAGTCAAAGGAAGCATTCAAGAATGAAGAACACATGATGAGACAAAATGAATGGCATTGAAATCTCAATGATCAAAGCAACCTCAAAGAGACCATATGATCAAAGACCCTTTGGAGGGTGAAAAAATCAACAACATGGAAGTTGCATGCAAGATCGAAGATACAAGTGGCAGCATTGTCACCTATCAAGAAAGTCCATGTCATCAGTCACTATGAGTCCAAGTCATCAATATTAATGACTTGTCATGTTCTCACCACATGATGATGTGGAAATCACAATGTAATTATGTAATTATTGTAAATACAAAGAAGTGGAAGTCCAAAGTTCATGTATGGAAAAAAGAGCCATATGAAGAAGTCTAAAAGACATGTAATTCCAAAATTCATATGTAATTCCAAAAGTCATTTAGAAGTCCAAGAGTTATATAGAAGTCCAAAGGTCATTAGAAGTTGAAAATTCATAAGAGAAACTCAAGAGTCATGGGGATATGAAAGGTCATTCCTCAAGTTATAAAAGGAGCCTCATTACTCAAGAAAAAGACTTTTCACCTTGGCTTCTCCAACAAGGTATTATAGAGATAGAGATAGTACTTTTTGAGAGAAAGTAGTGGCTCTAATTTTGCTTAATACTTGAAGCCATTCGACCAACACATTTTCATGCATGGATTGTGGATGTTTTGAGACTATTCTTCTAATGTTTGTGGTTTATGTTGGATTCCATATGTGCTAAAGTAATTGAACTATTTCGGTGACTTTGGTGCTAAACTTGTTGGGAATGTGTTGTGATGCTTTTAATGATTGTAGCATCTATGTGAACTATTTCGATTAATGTCCAACGATTATTCCTTGTTTATGTGTGTGCATCTCTACTAAAATAGTATTGTTACTTCTATTTTAGAGGCTCACCTTTCTCCCTTGCAGTGAAAGAACCTTGATACATTTACAACCAAATAGTCCACAAGGCACACTCTCTTGCTCATTCAAAATCACATGTGCACTACTCTCTGTAGTGTCCTTTCTTGGTGAGACAACTTTGATGGCACATGGAGAGGGTGATTTTGATGCAATGATATAAATATTATGCATGTTAGGCTTATGTATATGCTTGTATGCCATAGACCTGGTTTAGGTCACACAATTACTACATGCTTATGATAAACACTGATTTTGGTAAGACTAATTTTGGTTAAGTGCATATTATCAATGTTTTCTCTTTTGGTATCCAAGTTTGGACATAGGTTTATGACATGGATGGTAATCCAAGATTGAGACACATAGATCCATGGATGATAATGGTTATGTGGAACATATGGTTAATTATGATTTATCGATGATACATGATTTGTATGATTATATATGCTTAATATTCTTGTATTGAGAAGGATGTGGGAGGGAGCCTGGTTATTTGCAAATAGGGATGCTCAAATTATAAATGATTTTGGAAGTCATGATAGATGATTTGTATGATTATATATGCTTAATATTGTACTAAGAAGGATGTGGCACGGGACGTGGTTATTTGCAAACAAGGATGTTAAAATTATAAATGATGTTGGAACAAGACCTTACCAACGAACCATCAGATGGGTATGATCTCACAATTAGTACCTTAAGGTGAAGCGCAAAGTTTCAAAGAAGAGTATATGAGAAGTCATTGAAATTAGGGTGAGGAGTCCTAAATCCATGAAAGATAAAGACATGGAGGCTTGGATCTATAATAAAATGATTAGGGCATAGAGTTCTAAATATTTAAAAGATCAAGATGTGGAATCTTGGATCCTCAAAATAGATGAGGGCGTGAAGTCCTCAATATACTAAGGCACAGAGATGCATTCGATAGGGATGTCGAATCGCTATTCTCCAGAAGAAACATACCACTCATGGGTAGCTCGGGGATGAATTTCCTTAATAAAATCTCATTTTTGACAATTCTGGAGTGACTTTCTAAAATTAGGAAGTCATGCATATTATCTCAAGTATGACTTTAAAAAAATATTAAATCAACTTACATCAATTAGTAATCAAGTATAGTCGAAGGAAAATCACTTAACCTATCACTAATCAATCGTAATAGTATAATATTGACTTAGTCATCAATATTAATAATATTATTATTATCTTTTATGATACTATGATATTATTATTAAAAGGAATTACAAGTCACCTTCATCACCTCAATCACTTCACACCTCTCTCCTTGATGACTCTCATGGCTCTACATAACTCTCTCTCTTAATGATACATTACACTCTCTCTTACACACTCATCAAAGACATGGCATATTCCTCTTACACTCATTAAAAGTATGTCATAAAAGATTCCTCTTACACTCTCTTTAATGCATATGTTACACTCTCCTTAACTAAGGCATGCATACCTCTCCTTAATGGCATGAGTTACACTCCTCTAAATGGAATATGTTACTTTTTCTCAAGGCATGCATATTACTCCTCCTTTATGACAAGAATTTGTTGCTCCTCCTATATATGTGTCTCATGTCTTCTCACTTGGGGGAGAAAGAGGTGCATTGTGATACCAAGAGTTGGAGAGATTTGAAGAATATTGTGAGAGGAAGAGACCTGGAGAGTATCCAAATTCTAATCTAAATTACTAAGTAGCTCTACCCAGCGGAGTTGAACATGAGTGGTATTGAGAGGAAGTGAAACGTATTCACCATCTTGCCTTGTATATCTCTCTATTGTTATATTTTGGAACTACTTGTGAGCTTATACAACTCGAGGATTCCAGGGGGAGAAGTTCTTCCTAGATATGGTTGGGAGGAAAACCGTATGGTTCAAATTAGTTGGTTAAGGTACCAAGGATGGAGCATGATTTCAGCAATTGGAATTGAATATCGCATCAGGTATATATTTAATTTCCTTGAAATTTTAGTATAATATTAGCATAAAGAATTGTAGAAATTTTAATATTTGTGAGCATGTAACTTTGGTTTAAGCTTATGTTATTTGGAAGATTATTGGCTGAGTTGAGAATGAATACTAGGAGTAGTCTATTTGTATGGTGCTTATACTTCAAGTTGGAAATATTATTAGTGTAGTTTATTGTACTAACATCGGTATTATAGCAAACTGGGGAAGAAAATCCAAGTGTTGCTAACAATAATTATAATGAATAATTACGAAGGATGTTGAGTAAGAGATTCATGACTTGTGGTTTTGTGTTGTTTTAATTGAATTAGGTAATTAGATGCATTTTAGAAAGGGTTTCAGGGTATGTTTGCAAAGTGTTTGAAAAAATACTTGAATTTATATATTTATGCATGAATAAGTGCTAAATTGCAGTTTACAAGAGAAATAAGAAAATGGACATGTACCCAAAATATACCTGGAGGAGTTATAGAATCAACCTTTGAAAGAAAATGCAAAATTAATGGTAGCTAAAATATGGTTTGGAAGATCAAAGGCTTGAGGTATGTTTGAGGTAATTTTTAGTTATGGCTTATGTCTCATTCTTATTAATAATTCAATGTTTTGTGATTCAATTTTTTGGTATAGTATTGTTAGAATTTTGACAGAAAGCCTTAATGGTTGTAGCATTCAGGGATTCCATGTGTTTGTCAAATTGTAGCAGTGGTTGCAATAAGCTTGTCAAATTATGTCAAAGGAAGTACCTTGCAGGTTGTAAAAATGTTTCAAGAACTCATATGGTGGATTTATAAATGTGTAAATTCAATGAAAAACTCTTAGTAGCATAATTTTGGGTTGTCTTTCCTCATGTAGATTTGTAGATGAAAGTTTGCATTCCATGTGTTTGACAAAAGTGGTAAATGAGACATTATGGAAGCAATTTTTTTTAGTTTTAAAGAATTGTGTCCCTGGTCATATTGGATGTGATTCAGCCCAACATCAGGGGGTATCTGTGTCATTTTTATCTATAACCCCTCATTTGATTTTAAAAAAATGCTTTTTAGAACCCAAATCATAAATCTAGGTGATTTTGCAGATTGTTGTTGCCAACTGTGTGTGCATGTTGTCAATTTTTTGGTGAAGGATTAAGATGAATTAGTCCTTGTTTTAATATGCCAACATTTGAAGTTTTAATTTATTAATTTTATGAGTTAAATAGGTTGAGTAAGAATCTTAGATTGCATGCTTGCAAAGTGTTTGTCAAAAGGCCTCAATGGTTGTAGATTACATGCTTGCAAAGTGTTTGTCAAAAGGCCTCAATGGTTGTAGATTGCATGCTTGAAAAGTGTTTTTCAAAATGCCTCAATGGTTGTAGCTTGTAGAGTGCATGCTTGCAAAATGTTTTTCAAAAGGCCTCAATGGTTGTAGCTTTTATGCATATAAATTGTTAGAGTAAATGTCTTACTTACTGTAGCTTTTATGTACTAGAAATTTATGAATAAATTATTTAATGGATGTAGCTTCCTATGTCTACAAGTTTTGAATGTGAAAATGAATTTAATAATTTTCTTATGTGTGAATAGAGGATGGGATAGTTGTTACTTTTATTATCTAAAGCTTTCATAAAAAAGGGGGCTGGGGGTGTGTTGTTGGAAATAATTTTTCAATGACTAATTTTGTAGGATTTTGTGCAAGTGAGCATAATAAGTTTCGTCTAAGCTGCATGTATTCATGTGTGCATTCTTGTGCTTTAATGATTGTAGCAAACAACTATTGTTCCCAATTTTGGCAAGTCCATTGTTTTATTTGGCACTTTTTGAAGAATAATATGCTTTTGAATTTGTAACAATGGCTACTCTTGCTACAACATTCATTATACGAGTCTCGTGATTGAAACAATGTCAGGGGGATTTTTTTTATTGATGAATCAATAAACATATCACATCTATTATATTCATTGATGAAGAGAGGCATATTCCTCCTTCAATTATATTGTTATAAGTAGGTTAATATTGATACCTTTATACGTTATTTTTGTGATAGAAGCATTATATTTTAGGTTCTCGTGGCATACTTTTGTGGTTATGATGTCAAGAGTCAATAAGTAGAACTCATTTAGCATAATCTATGAGATCAAATAGGTTGATCTAGCTTAATTCTCGCACATGGAATTATAGTGGAATTTATTTCTAGTCTTACTTAGAGCTCACATAGAAGTATGAAAACAACACATGCTTCTTTTAAACTTGAGGATAAATGTGTTATGGAATTGGTTTTAAGGGAAACTTATCCCCGAATTCTTAAGTTAGTTGAAGGAACATGATCACATGATAACTAAGTTAATCATATTATGAGTAAAAAAAAATGAGTAATAGTGTTCAATGTGACCTTTACTTCTCTATATTATTGATGGTTGGTAAGGTGGGACCTTACATATGGTATCAGAGCGAGCTACAACACTAGGGCCTAATGGGACAACATGCTTTCTTATAGGTTGATGATGTATGAATGTTGATTTTGCATGCATGTTGAATTGTTGTGTATGTTGACTTGGGAGCATATTGGTTGCATAGGGGATATTATTATTATGTCATTTAGAAACTCATGAAAGAAAAATAATGCTTTCTTATATTCCTTAATATTTTTGTTAAGGCAAGAAAAACGTGAGTGTGCCCCTCTGCTAGGTCATCCACGACTGCGCCCCCTACTTCGGCCCTCGGCCCCTTGGCATGGCCCCTCTGGAGGCTCCACCGGAGGAGGCTGATCTTCAACAGGCCTTTTCAGCACTGGTCAGATCCTTACCTCCATAGAGACCTCGCCCAACAATCTCCAAATTCGTGAAAAAGCTCGATGTTTTGCAGGAAGTTAACTTGCCCCCAACTCTGCCTCGCATGGCTGCCCTTGCTCTAGCAGAACGAGGACTCATTGGGCAATTTACTGGACTCTAGCCATCACCAAAAACAGTGCAAAGATGGGTGGAAAGGAACTGGTCTGATAAAACACAAGGCAAAATCTCCATACGATTCTGTGGAAAAGGGTATTTTACCTTTCATTTTGAAACAAAAGAAGATAAAGACTTGATATTCCGGAATGGGCCCTATTTCATGGATTCAAGAGGATTATACCTCAACAAATGGACTCCGGATTTCGATCCCGAGTTGGACATACCGAGCATTGTTCCTGTTTGGGTTCGGCTTCCTCACCTTCCTCTTCACTGCTGGGGAGATGAATCAGTTCGAGCTATTGGGAATGTTGTAGGAAAATACATTGATCGCAGTGAACCTAAAGACAACATGCAGGCCTGTGCTCGCATTTGCGTAGAAGTCGACCTAGGCAAAGGACTGCCAGAAGCCATCAAGCTCAAGGTAGATGATTGGACCCACATTCAGCAATTAGATTACGAGCAGATCCCATTCAAGTGCAAGGTATGTCATGAATATGGCCATTTTGCTAATCGTTGTACTAAACTAGTAGATGTAGAAAATACTCTGCAAGAAGAGCAATGGGAAACAGTTAAGAAAAAGAAAGCTGCCCCTAATCCCAAGCCAAACCCTGAAGCTGGACCTTCTTCTCGTATGCCTCCCATTCCATCCTCCTCTTCCCTCCCTAACTCTTCTCTAAACCCGCTGAACCATCCTGATCGCCATCCTGATCCTCAACCTTCTTCTCCATCCTCCAACCCCTTCCATATCCTCTCTCCCCCTGAAGATATACCCACCCCCGTAGCCCAAACCGATCCCTCAGAATCTCCTCTCCCTCTGATTATCTCCTCCTCCCTCCCTCCTGACCCACCCTCAGCCAGAATCACTAGAAGCAACTCAAAGGAGCATGGCGCAACTCTCGACAATCAAAAGAAAAACGAGCCCAGAAGGAAATCAGCTAAACAGCAAAGAGATGAAAATGCCCAGAAGGATATAGCAATGGGCATTCAGAACCCCATAGAGTCCTACATCTTAGGACATATTGACAAAGATTCAATAAATAAGGAGCAGGGAGGGTGAGCAACTCTCTGCAATCCTCATTTGAAATGATGAAAGTCCTCTCATGGAATAGTAGGGGACTAGGGCACCCCTCCAAAACAATTGCCTTAAAAGACCTAATAAATCAAGAGAAACCAGAAGTTGTTTTAGTACAAGAAACAAAGCAGGGACAACAAGAAATGAGCAAAATCATTGCACAACATAAGCAGTATAAAGGATGTGTTTGTGAATCAAGAGGAGCCTCTGGGGGAATTGCAACGCTTTGGAACCAAAACATTTGGAGTATCACAGCAGAAACAATAAATCAGCACTGGATAAAGACCGTTTTGGAGAGCACTTCAAATAACCATCAGATAGTCATTTACAATGTATATGCACCAAATCATTATAGAGATAAGGCACAATGCTGGGACTCCCTCAGTGAAAATATAGCTGAAGAAGATAATAGCAACATTATTCTGGGGGGAGATTTAAATCTCATTTTGCACTCCAATGAGAAGCGAGGAGGTTGTTTCTCCCCAGACCCCTATAGAAACCAGCTGGAGGCTATCATGCAGGACGGTGATCTTGTTGATGTAGTCCCTAAAAACCACAAATTCACCTGGAATAATCATAGGCTGGGGAAAAATAACATTATGGAAAGACTGGACATAATTCTGGTGAATGTAACCCTCCTATCCACCTACTCTACTGCCTACGCCCTCATCCACCCCTTCACAGCCTTTGATCACTACCCCACTTCTCTGGTCCTTGAAACCCACTGCCCTTTGGGACCTCTCCCTTTCAAATACAGTCCGTTGTGGAACGAAAATGCAGCAGCCAAAGAACTTATCCAACACACTTGGCATCAGCACATAGAAGGATCGCCGGGATATATTTGGGAAAGCAAAATTAAAAGAGTCAAATACGCTCTAAAGGATTGGGAAAAAAACTACTACAAGGAGTCGGAAAAAGAAAAAAGAGAGACCAAAGCCAAGCTAGAGGAACTCCATAGCACAATTGAGAAGCACGGATTTCAGCAGGAAGATAAAAATCATGAAGATAATCTCTATAACCAGCTTTATCGCATCAACAGAGAAGAGGAGCAGAAATGGAGAATCAAGTCTAGGCAGCTATGGTTGAAGGGCGGGGACAAAAATTCGGCCTTTTTCCATAAGCAAACCACAGTTCAGAAAATTAGGAACAACATTACCTCTATCATAGATAGTGAAGGAAATCAACAAACCAGCCAAGGTGCTATCAAGCAAGCTGCTTCAGATCATTACAGAGAGCTCCTAACAGAAAATGGAGAAGAAGAAGACTACGCAAACCTATTACAATATCTGCCGAATAGGATCACTGCTGAAATAAATGAAAATTTGAGCAAAGAGATAGAGGAAGAAGAAATAAGAGGAGCCATCTGGGCTCTCCAACCAGACAAAGCTCCTGGCCCAGATGGCTTTCCAATTTGCTTCTATAGAGCTCATTGGGGAACTATTAAAAAAGACCTCATCAAAATGATGAAATGGATTCAACACAAGAGGAAAATTGGAGGCTACACCAATTCCACCCACCTAGCCCTCATTCCCAAGGAGAATCGACCCACAACCTTCTCCCGTTTCCAGCCTATTTCTCTTTGCAACTCCTCTTATAAAATATTTACTAAGATTTTAGCAACCCGTCTCAAGCCTCTGCTTCCTTCGATTATCTCTGAAAACCAAGGTGGGTTTATGGCCAATAGGCAAATATCAGACTCCATCCTCCTTGTTCAAGAAGCAATCCATTCCAGCCATTCCAGGAAAGAAAAGGGATTCATCCTGAAGTTGGATTTGGCTAACGCCTTTGATAGGGTCAGGCATTCCTTCCTAATTGTTGTTCTCCAAAAAATGGGCTTTGCTGCTCCCTTTCTTGAACTCATCAAAGCTTGTATCACGGGACCTTGGATCTCCCCCCTTGTTAATGGCAGACCTGGACCTCCCTTTCAATCTTCGAGAGGGCTGAGGCAAGGCTGCCCTCTATCCCCCTACCTGTTTATCTTGATGGCTGAATCTTTCAGCAGTGCTCTCGACCACAAGAGACGAGCTGGCCTCATTACTGGCATAAAGTATGAAAATGGAGTTAAAAACATTAACCACTCCCAATTTGCTGATGACACCTTGCTAATAGGAGGAGTGTCTATTACAATTGCTCGTCGATTTAAAGCTCTTCTGGACAAATATATGAGCTATTCAGGAGGCATGATCAATCATCTAAAAAGCTGCATCTATGGTTGGCATGCCTCAACCCAAACTCTTCATAATATAGCCAACATTTTTGGGGTTCCTTGCAAGCTAAATTGGGACCATTTCAACTATCTGGGAATGCCTGTGAGCATTGGGCCCTTAAGAGCTGAAATCTGGGATACAACTCTTGATAAATTGAAGAGAAAAGTACAGCAGTGGGGATCTACTTGGCTTAATCCGGCAGGTCGACTTGTCCTCCTCAAATCTGGACTCTCATCTCTTCTGCTTTACCAATTCACTCTTATGCAGGCTCCAACCACTTTCCATAACAAAATGGAAAGCATCCTCCGACATTTCCTCTGGCAAGGAGGGAAAAATGAAAAAAAGAAGTTTAACCTTGTTAGCTGGAAGCAAGTTATCCAAAGTCAGGACTGTGGAGGACTTGGAATTAGATCACCTAAACTCTCAAACTTAGCTTTTGGAGGTAAGATTGTGTGGAGACTAATTGGTGAACAACAGGCATGGTGGAAAAGAGTTCTTGAAGCCAAATACCTCAGCAGCCCAAGACAACAACTTTTGGACTGTGAAATACCCACTAGAAGCAGTTCAAAAGTTTGGAAACTTTGTAAAAAAGTTATCCCCTTTATGGCACAAAATATCTCCAAAGTTCCCAAGGGTGGCAGCAGTGTCAAAATTGGAGCAGACAAGATTATGGGGAATCAGTCTATCAGTAGCCAACCAGGTACGGATCAAATCCTCCTCTTCCTACACAACAAAGGAATACACTATTTGGACCAAATCTCGCAATGGGACATTAATTCGCAGACTTGGAAGGGATGGAGCTTCCCTCCCATCCCCAGAGATCTCAAGAAGAGCTTTGACAGTCTTCAGGTTCATCTCCACAGCATTGCACCTATCATAAAAAACGACATTGATAGTTTTCGTTGGGATCCCACAGGTTCTAGTTACACAATTCAAGCTGGTCACCATTACTTGTGCAATAGGGACTATCCTGCTCCTCCTTGGACGCACTGGAAAACTATTTGGAAGTCTGAGACCATCCCCAAAATTAAATTTTTCATCTGGACCCTTCTGAAAGGGAGAATCCTCACCTTTGACAATTTGCAAAAGAGGGGTATAGTTGGGCCCTCCCGATGCCCAAACTGTCAAGAGGCAGAAGAAACTATCCAACACCTTTTCATCACATGTCCATTTGCAATCTCTTGCTGGAATGGAATCTCCCCTAATGGCCATCCCCCTTGGAACCCCCAGCATTCCATTGGTGAGATCCTGAGCCTCTGGAAGAAGAGTTACCCTTGGCAGCATAAGAAGAACAATATAGTTAAAAGGGTGTGGGATGCTCTTCCCTATGCCCTTCTATGGAAAATTTGGCTTGCAAGGAATCACAAGATCTTTAGAGACAAGGAGACCATCACAAGGAAACTCTGCAGCAAAGCTAAAAGTTTAACGCTAGAAACCATCTCTGCTAAGAACATAAAGAAAATTGATGTTGCCGGCCTCTGTGTAGAAGAAAGAGACTTTATTGGCAGCTTGATAGACAGGAGCATCCAAATAGAAAATGATGCCAGCTACCATTCCAACACTCCCAGTCACAGTTGGAAAATTAGAATCAAACAAGAAGAATTCTCAGAATGGCTCCGAAATAGCAATTCCCATTACCTCTTCTTCGATGGAGCCTCTAAATCCAATCCTGGAGTAGCAGGTGCAGGTGGAGTCATTTATAATCCCAGTGGTAATATCATAGCCACCTTTGAGTGGGGATTGGGACCTTTATCTAACAACAGGGCAGAAGCACTTGCTCTCTACCAAGGACTAAATCAACTTCAAAAGCTTGGTATTAGTAAAGCGATGGTTTTTGGAGACTTTGCCACCATTATCAGTCTCATGATCAGCAATCGTAAGGCATCCAATCTCTTCATCCAGCAAACAATAAGCAGGTGCCAAACTCTAAACCACCAAAACTTGGATCTTCGATTTTACCATGTGCTCCGCGCCTTCAACAAAGAAGCTGACAGATGTGCCAACAGAGCATGCAGCAGATCCAAAGGAAATCTCCTCTGCAACAATTTAGAATCCCAACATCATCTACCTTGACTATTTTTCCTCATGACCTGTGACAGTATATTTGAATCTGATCTCTGCAGCAAACTCAAGAAATATCCTGATAGGATCCAACACCATTCCTTCTCTGCCAAATCTCTGTCAGTGATTTTATCTCTGCCCTTCAATCCTGTCGCCAATCCCGCGCTCTCGATCTCGGGTCGATCATCCTCCCGTGTCTCCCATGATTTTTCCCTTCTCCCTCTCGTGACTTCGTCCCGCCTATTCTGTGGTCCGCTCTCCTTAAATCCGACCTCCCTCTCTCAACTCAGCGCTCAGAAGTTTTGGTCTCGTTCCCTTGCGCATATTCTTAGTCCTCTATTCAGCAGAGTTCCCTAGCTCTTCACCACTTCCTCCCCCTCTTCCCTTCCTCGTTTCCCCTTTGTTCCTTCTTCCCCTCGCCTCTGTAGCACAAGACCTTCTTTCCTACCCTCTTTATCCCCAAAAGAATATTTCCTTTTCTATCTTGTTCCTCAGAGTGCTTTTAGTCCCAGCTTCATCTCTGTTTCAAGTATCGAATCAAACTTTCTCATTTTTAGCAGGCCCTCTCTCTCCATACAGAGAAGCAAGACAGCGCTCAGGACTCAAAGAATGGCTCAGAGTGAAGATTGCTTGCACTGTGCAGACCTTCAGGCGGAGTTGGAACAAATTCGAGTGCACCAAAAAATCCTGGACTCCAAAATCGACTCACATGCCAGGATGACCAGCAAAAAATACGAAGCTGACCTCAATCTCTTCCTCCACAGGGTCTCCTCGCTCCAAGAACAGTTCAACGAACTAGCCAACAGATGCAGCCACGCTCAAGAATCAATTGACATCCTCAAATACATGCTGGAGAAACGTAATGCGCCCAGCACTAGTTCATCAAGCTTCAAGAATGCCGAAGCCAACAGCAAGCCAGATGAATCAACAGCTCGCCAGATCAGCCATATCAACATAGACTAAGATGTATTGCAGATTTTGTTTACTATTGTCTCAGTTTGTTAGAATCTTCACTTGCTCTTGTTTTCCACAAGTCAGAAATGACAAAAGCTTAGGAGAATTTTGTTTCAAAAACCATCTCCTAGCTCTGCCTACGGGCCTTAAAATCTTGTATCTCAGGAGCTCAGTCTCCCAAACTTTTTTTTGAATATAAATAGCAACCGACTATGTTAAAAAAAAAAATTGTTAAGGAAAATTATTGGAAATATGTTGAAGGACTTAAAGACATGATGAGAAAGGATGTGCTTGAAAAGTTGGGGTTAAACCTAAGCATTTGAATGGCTTGATAGTCAATGGGTGAGTGAGATATATTGAGTGCATGCATCGTTGCATATATGTTTAATTCATCATTATCAATGTGATATGGAATTACTAGCCATCTTTACTAGATGAAATAATATCTACCAAGAAAAATATTTGCCTAATCTAGACTATTGTATGATGACCTTGGTGTGTATGCTTTGGGAATGTGTAAAAAGTGTAAGGTTGAGATTCAATTAACTTGATGATTGAGTTCATCATGTTAATTTTGAATCTTTTATTATCTACACTAATAGAAACTTAACAAAAGTTGCCTTGAAGGATGTCACTTTTAACTGCGAATGTAGATTCACAAGAAATGTATGTGCATTAATTTGATGTGTTAAAATATGATTTGGAAATAAATTATTGACGAGTAAGAATGGATTTCCTATGATTTATTTGACATGATTTTGTTTAGTTTGGGTTGACATTATGCATCAAATAACTTCAAATTACTCAAATACTAGGTTGTGGTATGATCTTCCTTATAAACAAGAGGCTAAAATGGCTTGTGCATGAATGGTTGTGGAAGCCATTTTAAGGAACACATGAAGGTTGTGTTTTCCTTAAGTTATGTATGGGTGTGGAATATACTAGCATATATCTATGATCTAATGTATGGGTGTGAAATCCATACGAACATATATCTGTGAGCTAAGTAATGAAGTATGTAGAAAATCTGTGATAGGTTAACCCAATAATGCAATATAAATCAAAGCAGAATACTATAGCCTACTTCTACTATCAATTTGTGGAAGCTTAAAGATCGAGTTGAACAATATAACCAGAAGAAGAAGAATCAATGGCACAATACACATGAAAATACTTTGGGGAAAGCCTTAGATAAAACCCCACACTATTGTATTATCATACATGGTGGAAATACATAGGAATTATACAAAGTCTTAGCTCTCACAGCTAGCCAGCTCTCAGTACAATCCTCACAGATGATCATAGGCAATCTTGGCTTCTCTCCAGCCTTCCTCTCTACCCTCCAAGCTCCTATTTCCTTGCATTGTTCCTTGTGGATGATTAGCCTATTACCAAGTGGAAAACAAACCTTCAAAACTACACAATCCTCAAGGATGAATCCTTGACTGCATGCATGAGTTTTCTCCATGAGAAAACATGCAACTGATAGTACAAAGTCCTTCAACATTAATCTCAATTGGGTCTTTCTCAGAATAGACATGCATGAGTTTCTGATGAGGGAATATTCAGTTAACTAGAGTAGCACTAGTTGAGTGCATTAATGCATCAACTAATTGTTAACTCACTATCAGTTCCTCAAACAGTTTGGAACTAATTCAACTGGACTTAACTCAGTAAACTGAGTTAACTAATTACAACTCAAATATAACTCAATCTTATCTCCTTAATTTAAGGGATAGCTCTTGCATGACTTCAAAAAGACTTCTAACTTGAATTTCTCCAACTAATTAATTTAAAATATATTAATTAATTATTTCCAAGTAGCTGTTAAGACTAAATTCAATTTTAATTCACAATTTAATTCAAGGACAAATTAAATTGTAATATTCTTGTTGCCATATTTCGACACTCCCTCTCAACAAGAAAGGGATTATCTGCTACCCTGATCATGTCTCTATGGAACTCGAATTCACACTTTGACAATTCCTTTGTCAAAATGTCAGCATCTTGCTCCTCTATTGAAATATATTGCAGCAACATAATCCTCATCGCTACACAATCTCTGAGATTATGATACCGGATGTCGATGTGCTTGGGCCTATCATGAAATACTAGATTCTCATAGAGTTTGATACAACTCTGATTATCACAATAGATTACAGTTGGATCCATCCTCTAATCAAACAAACCAACTAGGATTTTCCGCATCTAGATGGCCTCACATGCTGCCTGACTTGCAGCCATGTATTCTGCCTCTCTCGAGCTAAGTGCAATCGACCTTTGTCCTGTTGTACCAAGAAACTGTCGCTGACCCAAGGTTTAAAATCCCTCCTAATGTGCTCTTCCGATCTGATGGACTCCCTACCCATTCTGCATCAGTGAAGCCCTGTAGCTTCACTCCCTCTATCCATCTGTACCATAATCAATACTGAGATGTGCCTATAAGGTATCTCAATACATGCTTTGTTGCCATCCAAAACATCTTGGTAGGCTGAACCATCGCTTGACTTAGCTGGTTCACCACATAGCAAAAATCTGGTCGTGTGTTCATTAAGTACATCAGTGAACCCACAAGTTTTCTGTACACAGTAGCCTCTACTACTTCTCTTGGAGTAGCAATCTCCTTCCTCTAGTTACCTGCTAGAGGAGTCTACATGGGCTTTCACTTTTCCATCTGGAATCTCTTGAGCATCTCGTTGGCATACTTTCCTTGAGACACAAACAACTCCCCATCCTTCTGCCACACTTCCATGCCAAGGAAGTAATGCAGGAGACCCATGTCTTTCATCTCGAATTCTTTTGCAAGGTCCTCCTTCCAAGACATGATCAACTGATTATCACCAGTCAATATGAGATCATCAACATAAATTATGATGATCAACAACTTACCTTTCATCGCGATGTGGTACAGGTTCGCATCCGCTTCACTCTTTGTGAATCCTAACCCGGTGAAGTAGTTGTCTATCTTGGTGTACCAAGCACGAGGTGCTTGTTTCAACCTGTACAATGCTCTCTTGAGTTGGCACACATGCAACTCACGATCAAAGGTCTCAAAATATTTAGGCTGCTTTATGTACACCTCTTCCTCAATTTGGCCATTAAGGAATGTAGTATTCACATCCATCTGATGCATCTTCCAACCCATCTATGTTGATATTGCCAACATAGATCTGATAGATGAGTACCTTGCAACAGGAGCAAACGTCTCATCATAGTCAATCCCCTCGACCTGTGAAAATCCATGGGCAACAAATATTGCCTTATGCTTCTCCATACTACCATCAGCAGCTTGCTTTACCTTGTAAAGCCAATGGGAACTCACAACTGACTTTTTCTCCGGTCTCGGAACCACGTCCCAAACACTGTTACGAACTATGGAGTCAATACTACTCCACCATAGCATCAACCCAAATTGGCTGTTGCACTGCTTCCTCAAAGGAATATGGCTCGGTCTCAACACATTCCCCAGCAAGGGCCATGTATCCAGTGTACCTCTCAGGTGACCTCCTCTGGCTGCACTGAGAAGATGGTGCTCCCACATTCTCTCATACATCCTCCAACAATCTATCAACCTCTCTTGTGCGCTTTCGTCCATCTCTGGAAGACTCTGCTTGAGTGGATGTCTCCACTCCTGGAACATCTGCATGTGAATGCTTCGCGTCAGTCTGAGGCTCCTCCTTCTTAGGAACCAACAATTCCTCCACAGCCTGTAGTTGGAGCTCCCTCTCAAGGGAAACTCGCATGGCCTTCTACTCATCAAACTTGAGATCTCTGTGAACCACTGTCCTCCGACTGGTAAGTAAGTACACCCAATAGTTTTGAGGTGTATTAGTGTACCCCACAAATATCCCCAACTCTGCTATCAGCTCAAGCTTCTTCTATGCATATTTTGTCACATGGAAATATACTGATGAGCCAAAGATCCTGAAGTGACCCACATCTGGTCTCTTACCGGAGAAAGCTTCCTCTGGTGTCTTCATCTCAAGTATGCGATGCGGGCTTCTATTCTACAGATAGGCCATTGTGTTGCATGCCTCAGCCCACAAGTGAATTGGTAGGCCTTGGTCATGCAGCATTTCCCGTGCTTCCCCTAGAATAGTTTTGTTCTACCTCTTGGCCACCCCATTCTGTTGTGGGTTATGAGGTGCCGTCAACTCTCAATTAATACGTTTTGCCACACAGAAGTCCTTAAGCTCTTGAGAGACATATTCTCCATCAGTGCCGCTTCTCAAGGCCTTGATCTTCTTCCCTGACTCTTTCTCAACCAAAGCTTTGAACTCACAAAACTTTATGAAGTTTTGGTCCTTCTTCTGCATGAAATAAATCCAGCATTTACGAGAATAGTCATCAATGAAAATCACATAATACCTTTGCTTCATTGTGGATGCCGTCGAGAATGATCCACAAAAATCAGTATGAACTCGCTCTAAGATAGCCTTTGCTCGACTGTATCGATCATGAAATGAATACTTGGTGTACTTTCCTGAGGTACAACCTTTGCATGTGTCAACTTGCTCAAATTTACCTTTGGGAAGTCCTGTAGATATCTGTTACATTATCTTCAAATCCCCATGATGCAAATGGCCCAACCGCCTATGCCACAACTCGCCAATGTCTTGGCTTTGTACCAATTCTTCTTTCGTACTCAATGCTGCACAATCATCTACCTCCAGTTTATAGAGATTCTTCACCTGAATCCTTATCCTCTTGGTCTAACTCATGGCTATGTGTCTTAGGAACGCATTTCCTTTACTGAAGACAACATCGTAGCCTTTTTCCTCCAACATCACAACCGATACCAAGTTCTTCTTCAATCCAGACACATACATCACATCTGTCAAGGTGAGAGGAGCTCCATGCTCCCTCTAAAAAGAAACTGTTCCCACTCCTGAAACACTATACCTTCCGTCGTCACCCATCTCTATGCGCATCTTGAGGTCTTTCTCCTCCAAGGCATTGAATAAATTTTTATCACTGGTCATGTGGAATGAGGCTCCACTGTCAAGATACCAGACACAACCCATCATCGATGACACCATGCATGCGATGAGGGTAAATTCCATTTCAAACTGAGAGGCTAATGCCTTACCTTCCGATCCTTCCGAGGATCCCTTCTTGGACTTCTTCGATGGGCAATTAGTCACATGATGTCCTATCTTGTGACAATTAAAGCATCTTACTTTAGATATGTCACCCTTCTTCCCTCCATGAGAAGAATTCGATTTGAAATGGGAAGCCTTCCCCTTCCCTTTCCTTGCCTTACTTGCTAAGGCCAAATTTTCTTCATCATCATTCTTGGATGAAGAACCATCTCACGTGCTCCTCTTGATTTCCTCTTGCATAAGATCTGACCACAGTTGTTCCCAATCCGATAGTTTCTCCCTTCCATTCATAGAGTCCTGGTAGCTATTCCAAATCTTTGGAAGGCCAAGGAGAGCGAGGCTCACCATATCATCATTGACAGTAGTTATTCCCACACTGTCAAGCTCATCTCTGCAGGTGGTGAGCTTGTTCAGATATGTGGAAATAGTATCGCCCTTATCCATCTTGATTCTTCGAAGCTTATTCTTGAGCGCCAATTTCCTCTGGTCGCTACTGTTCTGGTAGAGGTCCTTCAATGTCTTCCACATTGAAAATGGAGTATCCTTCCCATGGAAACTCGAGATAATATGGTCTCAAACTCCCTCAAGGATGATTCATCTCACCTTCACCACACACTTCCTCCACTCAACCAACTCTTGTGCATTAGTTGAAGCTGGCTTTGGGATTTCTTGATCAATGAATTTCTTCAAACCATTGTCTTCTAATATAGCCTCCATTCTATATTTCCATGTTATGTAATTCAAGCTATCTTCCAAGGCATACTTGAGTCTCAATCCATAGAACACCATTGGCCAACCTTGAAGTATGATATGAATTCGATTTGCACCTGCAACCTCGAACTTCAAACTTCGAATTCTCTTCTCAGTATATTGTTCATAGCTCTGATACCATGTAGAAAATCTGTGATAGGTTAACCTGATAATGCAATATAAATCAAAGCAAAATACTATAACCTACTTCTACTATCATTTTGCGTAATCTTAAAGATCGAGCTAAATAATATAACCAGAAGAAGAAGAATCAATGGCACAATACACATGAAAATACTTTGGGGAAAGCCTCAGCTAAAACCCCACATTATTGTATTATCATACATGGTGGAAATACATAGGAATTATACAAAGCCTTAGCTCTCATGGCTAGCCAGCTCTCAGTGCAATCCTCACAGATGCTCGCAGGAAATCTTAGATTCTCTCCAGCCTTCCTCTTTGCCCTTCAAGCTCCTATTTCCTTGCATTGTTTCTTGTGGATGATTAGCCTATTACCAAGTGGAAAACAAGCTTTCAAAACTATGCAATCCTCAAGGAGGAATCCTTGACTGCATGCATGAGTTTCTCCATGAGTTTCCTTTAACATTAATCTCAAATTGGTCTTTCTCATAATAGACATGCATGAGTTTCTGATGATGCAATCTTCAGTTAACTGGAGTAGCACTAGTTGAGTGCATTAATGCATCAAGACTGTTAACTCACTATTAGTTCCTCAAATAGTTTGGAACTAATTTAACTGGAATTAACTCAGTAAACTGAGTTAACTAATTACAACTCAAATATAACTCAATCTTATCTCTTTAATTTAAGGGATAACTCTTGCAAGACTTCAAAAATACTTCTAACTTGAATTTCTAAACTAATTAATTTAAAATAAATTAATTAATTATTTCCAAGTAGCTGTTAAGACTAAATTCGATTTTAATTCACAATTTAATTCAAGGACAAATTAAATTGGAATATTCTTGTTGCCATATTTCAACAAGGTGAGGTATGGATGTGGAATTCATACTAACATATATCTATGAGCTAAGTAATTCTTTTGGTTAGAATGAACCAATTATTTTGAACGAATCTCATAGACATGATTAAGGAGCATTGATTATGTGTAATTAAAGTTAAATGGATAGAGATCCGTAACATGAATTTGCTTAATATTTAAATCCATTATTTTCTTTTTATTACAAATGAAGATACTAAGATTGGTATAGTGAAAACCATTAGGTGGTTTAGAATGTTTGGAATAACTTATTTTGATATATGAAGTCAAGTGTGAACTAGGTATCTATTCTATAGTATTGTAATTATTTTGTATGGGTTGGATTTAAGTAGAATTAAATTGATTTTCAAATTATTGAAATGTAGAAAAAGGTTATTGTGATTAAATATCTTTTCTATTAGCTCAAGGCAAAATAGGTATAGGAAAGCAATAATAGTCTCCTTAACGATTTTATCAATTGCATATTTGTTGGATTCTATTTAACTATATTAATTAGAGAAATTATGAGGATTGAACTCATGAAATGTTCTAAACTATTGTTAGTTAGCCAATCGAGTCAAAATCCATATTTTTAAGAACTTGATGAAGTGCTTTCTTGAAATTTGATTAACTTGTAAATTGTTAAGAACTATGTTTTACAAGAATATTTGCTTGTGATATTTTTTGAGGGAGAAACTGATGGAGAGTGAGACCACATTTTGATGCATTGGAGTTATTGCATGATTTAGAAACCTAAGATGATTGTATTGTATGTGGAATGGAAGAGACTATTGGATTTAGTAATTTGTGCTTGGATTTATAGTTGTATGAGTAGTTAATAGTCCTACAAAAGGTTGTAATCTTTTGAGAGGGTGGTAATTCTCCTTAAAAAAAGAAAAAAAAAAGGCTTAGCTTTAGGCTAGAAATTCCCTTGTGATAGTCTAAATCTTATTTAAATTCAACAAGATTCTTCATAGTTTGAGAAATGTATGGTTTTAATAGCTTGTTTTTTTGTATGTATTAGTAAGGAATAAGACCTGAAACCAAATGAATTGATTAATTATTGAATAGAAATCATGAGTGATTTTATAGTTGGAAAACAAGTTGACTTATAGTTATCAAGATAGATTCAATAATTTATATATATATATATATATATATATATATATATATATCATATTTGCATAATTATGAAAGTTGTTCTTGATTACAAGCCACTTTCGAAAAGATATCATTAATTTGTTTTTGGAATGAAGATCTTCTAACAAAGTCATTCATAATTGATTCTCAAGTAAGAGAAGTGAATAATAATGAAGACTTGGGAACTCAAGGAATGGTCCATAATGCTAAAGTGGGTCAATGAGGACTATATGGAACCTTAGCTCGTTAGTTTAAAAAAAAACGGTGTCTTGAACCTCAAATTGTGATTTTTACTAAAAGAGTAAACATTTAGTAAAAATTGTAGGTAGATCCTAAATATTTTGATTGCAGGGATGTCTTATGGAATGAAAAGGGGAAAATTGGATTGAGAAGGCATAAATCAATTAGGATGTAAGAGTGGGTTTTATATATGACATCATTTTTTGTTGCATAGTTTCACTGGAAATTGTATGTGGATGATTTAATGCATCTTGTATGAAAATTTGATTGTGAGATGGGATGGACCATCATTGTTGTTTATACAACCAATGTGTGAGCTATTTATAGCTTGGCAAACTCAACATACTATAGAACCAAGAAGATGACACATGTAGAATTCATGCAAACTATGAGAAATAAAAACATGTAGAATATCAAGTTATTATAGATAACTTAAGTAAATGTCATATCAATTACATAAAACAATATTTTGATATGGTAAAATAAATTGTATGGTTGGTTTTGATATAGAAATATTTAGCATTTTATATCAAAACATGTTTAATATGGCATGGATATATTTTCTACTTGATTAAGAATGGTATGTTTTGGTTTTCATGGAGTTGTTTCCAATTTAGCAAACATTAAACTATGAATTGGCATGAAGAAAAAGATATCAAATACATATACATAAGGTTAACACCTTATTGATAGGAGAATTGAAAAGAACTATCTTATGACTATAGGAAAGCTCCGAGCCAAGTTTAGCTCAAGAGGGGGAGTATGTAATATCCTTTCCTGCTGAGGTAGTTTTGATGAGATTTAGAGAAGGTGATTTTGATGCAGTGATATAAAGATTATGCATGCTAAAATTATGTATATGTGTGTATGCTATAGACCTAGTTTAGGTCGCATGGTTACTACGTGCTTATGATAAAGACTAAATTCGGTAAGACTAATTATGGTTAAGTGAATATTATCGATGTTTTCTCTTTTGGTATTCTAGTTTGGAAATAGGTGTATGAGGTTGAGAAATGGCAATAAGAAATTCCAGTTTAATTTGTCCTTGAATTAAACTGAGAATTAAAATCGAATTATATTCTCATAGCAACTTGTAATTAAGTTTAATTAATTTTATTAGCTTAGGAATTTTGAGTTGGAAGTCTTTATGTAGTCATGTATATGTTCTCCCTAAGTTTTAGGAGTCTAGTATAAGTTTAAATTGAGTTGGAAATTAGATCACTCGGTTTACTGAGTTAAGTTCAGTTAAATTAGTTCCAAACTGTTTGAGGAACTAATAGATGACTAACAGTCAATTGGTGCACTAATGCATCCACTAGTGCTACTCTAGTTAATTGAAGATTCCCTCGTGAGAAACTCATGCATGTGAATTCAAAGAAAGACTCAATTGATACTAGAGTGTAGGGACAATGTACTATCAATTGTATTATTTACTAGAGCGTCAATATCATGCATGCATAATAGATTGATCCTATGTTTGGATTGCACAATTTTGGAAGCATGAATTCCCTTTAAATATGGGTTATTCATCCTAGGAATTACACAAGATATTAGGAGCTTGGAGAACTGCAGAATTGGCTTAGTGTTGGCCAAGAGCTAGCTTTTGAGCTGAGAGAGTTAAGCGTACTTGTGCAGAATTATTCTAGTGAGAACAAGCTTTGTATCTTCACTCATATTTGTGATACATGCAATACAAATAGCGGGGTTTTGAGCATGGCTTTCCCAAGATACATCTTGTGTTATGTGCCATTGATTTATATTATTCTTGTTCTTATTGTTTTCATCGATCTATTGGCTTCTGTTGGTTTAAAATAGAAGTAGATTCTTATCCTCTGCTTTAGTACATTGCATGAGCTTGTGAATCTACAGGATTTTCTACATGGTATTGAATCTGAATTCAATATACTAAAGGATATTTAGAAGTTTTGAGTTTTGGGTTACAGGTGAAATTTGAATTTGCAATACATACTTTAGGATCAGCAAATGGCGTTCTACAGTTTGCGGCTCGAGTATGCCTTGGAAGGCAGCTCGAATTTTATAACCTGGAGGGACAGAATGGAGGTTGTGCTAGAGGATAATGGCTTGAAAAAATTTGTTGATCAAGAAATTCCTAATCCAATAGCATTGGATGCATAGAATTTGGCCGAATGGAAGAAGTGTGTGGCAAAGGCAAGGCAAATAATCCTTGAGGGAGTTCGAGACCATATTGTCTCGAGTCTCCATGGCAAGGAAATTTGGTATGCTATGTGGAAAACATTGACAAACTTGTATCAGAATAGCAATGACCAAAGGAAATTGGTACTGAAGGACAAACTTCGAAAAATAAAAATGGAAAAAGGCAAGACTATTCCAAAATACTTGACCAAGCTCACTCAATGTTGTGATGAACTTGGAAGTGTTGGAATCACAATTACCGAGGATGATATGGTGAGTCTTTCTATTCTAGGACTCCCAAAGAGTTGGCATAGTTATCAAGACTTTGTAAATGGTTGGGAGAAGCTACTAGATTGGGAACGACTGTGGTCGGATTTGATGAAGGAGGAGATCAGGAGGAACACAAGGGATGTCTCTTCATTAAAGACTGATGATGAAGAGAATTATGTCATAGAGATTAAGGTGAAGAAGGGGAAAGGGAAAGCTTCCCATTCCAAATCAGATTCTTATCATGGAGGTAAGAAGAAATACATGATGAAAGTTAAGTGTTTTCATTGTCATGAACTCGGCCATTTTGCTACAAAGTTTCCATCCAAGAATCTAAGAAGAAGTCCTAAGGAGGAGCGGCGGGTGAGGCTTTGGCCTCCCAATTCAAATTGGATTTTTCTCTCATTGCATGCATGGTGTCATCGTTGATGGGAAGTTTATGGTACTTAGATAGTGGAGCTTCATTCCACATGACTAGCGACAAAGAGTTATTCAGTGACCTGGAGGAGAAATATCTCCAGATGCATATCGATATGGGTGACGATGGTAAGTATAGTGTTAATGGATTGGGAACAATTACTTTTTAGAGGGAGCATGGGGCCCCACTCACCTTGAAGAATGTTATGTATGTGCCCGGGCTGAAGAAGAACTTGGTATTTGTTCCATGCTTGAGGATAGTGGCTATGATGTGATCTTCTTTAAAGGAAAGGCGTTCCTTCGACACATAGCCACGGGTAAAGTAAAGAAGATAGGGATTCGGGTGAAGAATATCTATAAGATGGAGGTAGAGGAGTGTGCTACTTTGAGCACAAAAGTAGAAAGGGTGTAGAGTCGAGACATTGGCGAGTTGTGGCATAGGTGATTGGGCCGGCTTTTATGATATTGTAGCAGATCTATACCGGTATTCCCAAAGGTATGCTTGAGAAAGTTGATACATGCAAGGGGTTTACTTTGAGAAATACACCAAGTCTTCCTTTCATGACAGAGATAGTCGAGCAGAGACTATTCTAGAGAGAGTCCATTCAGATGTGTGTGGACCATTCTTGACAGCATCCATGGCCAAACATAGGTATTATGTTATATTTATTGATGACTATTCTCGTAAATGTTAGATATTTTTCATGTAGAAAAAGGATCAAACTTTCAAAAAGTTTTGTGAGTTTAAAGCACTGGTGGAGAAAGAGTCGGGCAAGAAGGTTAAAGCTCTACGGAGTGATAATGGTGGTGAATATGTCTCAAACAAGTTTAATAACTTCTATGCATCGGAAGGGATTAAATTGGAGTTGATGGCACCCCATAACCCTCAGCAGAATGGGATAGTCGAGAGGAAGAACAAAAGCATAGTAGGGGCAGTGAGGGTGATTTTGCAAGATCAAGACCTACCACTACACTTGTAGGTTGAGGCATGAAACACATCAGTTATGTTTAGAACTGTAGCCCACATCGAATACTTGAGATGAAGACACTAAAGGAGGCTTATTCTGGTAAGAGGCCAGATTATGATCACTTCAAGATTTTTGGGTCATCAGTATATTTCCATGTGACCAAAGATGCACAGAAGAAGATTGGGCCTAGAGCAGAGTTGGGGATATTTGTGGGGTACAGTAATACACCTCACAATTATCGGTTGTACTTATTGACCAACAGTATGACAATGGTTCCCAGGGATGTCATATTCAATAAGGAGAAGACCATGCAAGTTTCCCTTGAGAGGGAGCTTGAGCTACACATGGATGAGGGCTTTTAGCTCCTAAGGTTGAGGAGCCTCAGATTGATGTGGAGCAACCACATGTAGACAATCTGAGAATGGAGACATACACTCAGGTAGAGTCTTCCAGAGAGGGAAGAAAGCACACCAGAGAGGTTGACAGATTGTTCGATGATGCACGAGAGAATTTGGGAGCACCCACTTCTCAGCATAGGAAAAGAAGGTTACCTGAGAGGTACAATGGATACATGGATCTTATGGGTGAATGTGTTGTGATAGAGCCATCTTCCTTTAAGAAAGCAGTATACAAGTCAGTTTGGGTTGATGCCAGGTGGAGGAGTATGACTCCATAGTTTGTAACAATGTTTGGGATGTTGTCTCAAGACCCGAGGATAAGTTAGTGTTGAGATCATGTTGGATTTACAAGGTAAAGCAAGTTGTAGATGGTAGTGTGGAGAAGCATAAGGCTAGATTTGTGGCCTGTGGCTTTTAATAGGTAGAGGGGATTGACTATGATGAGACCTTTAATCCTATTGCAAGGTACTTGTTGATCAGATCTATATTGGCACTATCAGCGCAGATGGGTTGAAAGATACATTAGATGGATGTGAAGACAACATTCCTTAATGGAATGATTGAGGAAGAGGTGTACATAGAGAATCCTAAAGGTTTTGAGACCTCTGACTGTGAGTCGCATGTTTGTCGGCTCAAAAGAGCATTGTATGGGTTGAAGCAAGCACCCCATGCTTGGTACACCAAGATAGATAGCTACTTCACCTGGTTGGGCTTCACAAAGAGTGAAGTGGATGTGAACCTGTACCACATAGTGGTGGAAGGTAAGTTGTTGATCATTGTACTTTATGTTGATGATCTCATACTGATAAGTGATGATCAACTGATCAAGTCTTGCAGGAGGACCTTGCAAGAGAGTTTAAGATGAAGGACATGGGGATCATGCATTACTTTTTTGTTATGGAGATATGGCAGGGAGATGGAGAGTTTTTTGTGTCTCCGGGCAAGTATGCCAATGATATACTCAAGAGATTTCGTATGGAGAGCAACAAACCCATGGAGACTCCTCTAGCAAGTAACTGGAGGGAGGAGGATGCTACTTCAGGGGAAGTAGTGGAAGCTACTATTTACAGGTAACTTATGGGTTCACTCATGTACATAGTAAACACACGACCGAATATGTTCTATGAAGTTAACTAACTTAGTCAAGCGATGGTTAGGCCTACCAAGTTGTATTTGAAGGTGGTAAAGCATGTCTTGACATACCTCAGGGGCACTACTCAGTATAGATTATGGTATTGTTGTAGCAACTACAACCACCCTCCAAAATTTTCCTTAGCGTAGTTTTGGAGCCTCCCTTCCAACCTTCATAGTAGCTTGCCTTGCTTCGTCAAGTTCACAAGATTCAGCGTCTTTCTTGCACAAAGGTAGCCTATCAGTCATAGCTTGATCCACTCCCTTCACAGGTTTTTCACCCGTACTTGGTCTAGCTGCAGGTTGAGCAGCTTCCCCTTGAAAAATGCGCATTTCTAGCATGGATGTCACAACCTTGATGTTATCAAAACTCGTCAACGGACGTTGTAGAGCTCATTCCTCACACCAACCTTGCAGCTCTAACATCCCACATCACATTTAGGAGAAGTCGAGACATTCAACTCAGTTGTTTTGGGGTAAGCCCACTTCCCATGCCTTGTGCTGCATTTTTTTCACTTTTTGTGTTTTTGCTTGTGGGAGTACTATTTTCTTGATTTCTTTGAACGCTTGATGTCGTTTACATGCATACTAGCTTGTCTTAGCTCCATTTTATTTTTCGTTGTTATCTCATTGTTGTTGTATGCATGAAATTTTTTTGCATGGACATTCATCAAACCGGCAAATTGCCTCACCCACATGCATGTTGATATCTTTGTTGAATCTTCATTCACTGTCTTATTTTCTCTCGGTTTCCCATGGGCAAGATGGGCCAACCTTGGCCTGAACTCTGCCTTCACCAAGGCTGCATTGTGTAATCTGGGGAAGGAAGGCTCTACCTTACTCTCAAGAAATGTGCATTTCTGCCCAGCACTAGCCTCAAGGACTATTTTGCACATTTCTGGAGGACAGTAATTGCTTGGCCCAAAAAATTGCGCAAATCAATCCCTGGGTGTACAGTCCTTCCCAGCTGGAATTGTGCATCATGCAGTTCCAACATTCAATTAGTCTCCCAGCAGCCCAAAATGTGCCTTGTGCAGTCTTGGCAGTCAGTCTCACGACCTCCCAGCCGAAATTGTGCAACCTTCATGATCAGTCACACAAGCATGTCGCAAGTCAGTTCTCAAAGTTCATGTTGGTTTTCAACTGATAAATTGCTTGCCATGAGTGTTTCCATGTCCCTAGGTATTGTAGGTGCTCATCTGCCTCTCAGCAATTCAAGTATAATGATTTCCAAGAGAGCGGAGTCGAAGACACCATGCAGAGCATACCTGGAGATGCAGTCGATCAAGTGTCTATGAGCTTGCCTACTCATGAAGACATCAAGTTGTTCATAGACAAGGACATCAAGCAACAACATCATGAACAGTAGCTGAAGTCAGCATACAGAATGCAGCGAATGCAGCAAACACAACAAATGCAAGAGGAAGGTTGTTGATAACACGAAGGTGGAACAAAGTTGCAAGATCAAGCAAATCCACTGATAATGAAAGCAACTTTGGAGACTCAAGCTATGAGGTGATGGCATGACATGAAGGTCGCGTGAAGTCAAAGGATGGAACAAAGGAGGAGTTACATGTGTTGAAGCAGTAAATCAAGGAAGAACATGAAGCTGCACAGATAGACGAATGAGGTGTAGTAGGATCAGGAACATCAGTGGGCACAACATGCACTCACGGATGAAACTATGCCCGTACAAGTTAAAGATCCATCCCAGCAACTAACACGGAGCAAACATGGTGAGCAGTGTTTTTGATCTCATGTAAGGGATTCAAGAGCATGCATGTCATTATGCACATGCATGCAACCCAACCCATTCAGCACACTCACCAAGGTGAAGACAAGAAACAAGTCCAACTGGAATTGAACATGTACTTCGACAAGTTGATGTGCATGACCATCAAGCACACACTTGACCATCAACACGGACACTACGCATCAATTTGTTTCCAGTTCAACCACACCCAAGAAGAGCATGCACATGTTAGCAAACTAGTTGGATGAAGGGGTTGAACGAATGCACCGTTTGCAATGGAGGCAAGAGTTCACTTCAGCAAGATATCACCGTGAGGTGCATGCACAACATCATGGACTACCAAGCTAGGCATCAACTAACCACCTTCACCATCACAAGCATGTCAAAGAGCCGGTCTCATCACAATGGACCGAGTGTCAGTGATGTCTTGCATGGATTTCTCAAGCCATGTTATCTCACATGAGTACATGTGCATTGTAATGTTGAGTCATGTCAAGTGTAATTCAAGTTTCAATTGTTGGATGTAATAGTCATAGAGTAGGTGAAGAGTCATGAGGGTAGGTGAACTGTCACAAAGGGGAATGTCAAGGTTCACCCCACCCTTTGCTATAAATAGCCCCTCATAACTCATTGTAGAGGCTTTTGGTCAGCCAAACTTCTGATAAGACTATCTTGGAAAGAGCTTGGAAAGTATTTTAACGCGCCTTGGCTTCTCCACTACATGGAGCTAGTTCATCTCTTTGAAGGAGTAGGTGGATGTAGATGTAACGTTCCATTGTTGGGGCTAGCAGGTTTACATGGATGTATTGTATGATTGGAACTTACACTTCTTTATATAATAAGAGCCCACACGTTTTCATGCATATGTTGTTATTGTAGTTGAACTACTCTGATTTCCTTAATGATATATGTTTTTTAATTTATGTTTTGTGTATGAACTGATTCGTATGCAATTATATGAATCTTGTTGCAAATGTGTTGTATATGCTGTTAATTTTGTCCCATCCATGTCTACTGCTCTGTCAAACATCAGACAGGCCTTTCACGTGAACCTTGCTGTAACAACCGTTGCACTCATTCGGAATGATCCATGAGTGTTGTATGATTTATCTTACCTTGTATGTTGTGACTACCACATCCGAGTGGACTGCTCCGCCAAATGTTGCGTATGTCCTTTTGTGTTGTGTGCTCCTAGCCGAGTTGGGACTGATACCCTTCAACCTGGAACTCACCTTCACCCTCATCTCAACCCACCTGTGTTAGAACCTCTCATACACCTTCCTTGACGCACTGCAGCAGTCACATCCTTGCTACTAATAGAGTTATCTTACTTGTCGTTGTGCAACATCGCAGTCAAGGCATTAACTTATGACCCACTGTTGGGACTCCTACACCAAACGGTCTAAGGTCTAATTGGGACTTCTTACTGAGCAGATCCCCTTGACATGTTGGCAGGTCCAACACCGTCAACATTTATGGTGCTAGATGGAGGGCTTGATGACAAGTTGTGTCCTCTCATCTAGTTTTCAACCTTTTCACATCTTTCATGGAGTCTTGTACTCTTCTTCCCCCACGGTGTTTTTCGAATCGTGAATATGTCTCCATCATGGGGAATATTTTTAATCTCTTTTCTACTCACACGTATGATGGTGAAGGTGAAGTGACTTGGCCTGAGCACTTATATAACTTTCTTTCCATGATTCATGAGGAAGATGAGTTTTCTGACAAACAGGTTGGTTTGCTGCTTGCATACACACTTCACGAATCTCCATTTCATTGGGTTCTCAACCTACTGGCTGACACGATGCACTCTTTTGAGCACTTCCGTGATCTTATTGAAGGCACGTTCTATCATTTTGATCCAAACCATCTTGACCAGAAACTGTTACAACAATGGAGGGCTCTGCAGGAATCAGTTATTTATTTTTCGCAGTGCTTCTGTGAATTGCAGTTTCAAGCTCCGAGGAGCCAGATGAAATTTCCTTATCTTTGGGACCGGTTCGAGTACTACCTCAGGAAATCTGCCCATCCCAAGAGAAAGCTTGAGATCAAGCCTTGCTCAAAATTCTTCATTGATGGAGCTGCACAATCTCATGTAGATGCAGGCATTGTCTCGATTGACTGCCCACCTTCCTCTCATTCAACAGCTCCACCATTTCCCAGTGATGTTGAGGATCATGCTCACACACCTGTTCATCCTTCACATTCTCCCAACATCACTTCACTCATTTTTTGTGCAAATTTGGTTGTGAGTCCTTCGAGTTCTCATATGCATTCTTTTCTACAACCTCCATCTTCACACTCAAGTGTTCCTCCAGATGATGTTGTCTTGTGTTCATCCATTCTGGACTCTCCACTTGTTGTGAACGAGGAACAACCCATTGACGGAGTTGGTGTTGCACAACCAACATGTGTTGTCATTCATGAAGAGTATGAGTGGGTGCTTGAAAATCAACACTCGGCGAAGGATGACTCCCTTCAGTTTGAGCCCCCTTCGTTCTTTCCTGACCTCTTTGGTGAGCCTCCCATCCATGATTTTGCATGTGTTTCTTCATCCACGGATGCACCCATTGTTGATCACTCACGAGACTCATTGGATGTTAGTCCATCATTCGACAATAGAGGAGATAAGTTACTCATTGAAGATCCACTTTGTAGAGTCTGAAGATTTCCCTACCATGACATCCTTTTTGCCCAATAATCATCTCTTTTTCATATATATGCACCACTTAATAAAGCCATATCTCCAAGGTTTTGATGAAGGTATTCATTAGTATGTTTTCTTGTTCATATTGAGCTGAATACCCTATTGTTTTAATTAAAGTTGCAATTAGCTATCGAATTGACGTGTTTCTGCAGCTAGTCCAATATTTTGTAGTTGCCTTCATTGTTCGCGAGGTTTTAGAGCTCTAGTTCAGTAACAAAAGGTGTGGATGGATACGAGGTGATTCCCTCATGAATAACTTCCTATTCACTTGAAACCATTTTCCGAAGATGGCACGGGAGATCGCTGTCAAACCCCGATTTGACCATCAAATTAACGCAGCACAGAGCCGAGATAAGCTAAAACCTTATCATTTTTCTTTTGAAATAGAAAAACGACAGTTTCACGATATAAGATTAGATAGGGTTAAGAGATATTAGGCTTATAATTATCAAACGGTTATGCAAAAGACATGTTATAAATTCAATTGTCGCACTGGTATTTGGGTGTGCGCCGTATGAAATGTTTCTGAACAATTTATGATTTCCTTGTGAATGAATTTGGTTTCTATGTGCAAGTATTGTACTAGTTTAAATCTTTGAACTACTATGTGGAGGGCCCCTACAATCAGTGTCAATTTTTTATCGAATGCAATCTGATTTCTTTCAATTATTTAATTACTCTGTTTTTTGTGAATATGTTGTATAATGATTTCAAATCATTACCTGCATAAGAATTCTACTTTTCTTTATACCTAGATTATACTACTGTTTACTTTGCTTTATACCTGGTACTACACAATTATTTTCTTTGCTTATTATCTAGCATAATTTAGTGTGTTCAATTCAGAAATGTTGCTTGGATTACAGTGCTTGAACAGAAATTGAACAAGTGAGAAGACTTCTCCTAAAACAATTGAGTTCAAAAGTAATTCCTTCATAGATGCTAGAGTAAGATTCTATTTTACACTTAGAAGATTAGGAGCTACAGCAAGAGGTTTAAAATCAAACTCCAAACAACTTAACATAAGTAAAACCACCCTCACATCATCCACAAACTGATTGAACAACTATTGATTCCTAGGAAACTTATCCTTAAGAATGACAACATTAGTTCAACTAACAACATCACCTCCACCCTCGGACTAGACTGTGACAAATACATAATGACATACTAAGATAGCTTCTAAGCACATATTTTGTACCTATACTTCGTCACTCTACGCACCCTGGTTGACAATTTATGATTGCCAATTCAAGGACATTGAATTGACCAAACATTTTGGCATTGTTGTCGGGAAAGTATAATTAGAAGCCATAAAAAAAACCAACAAACAAAACCATCATTAATTTGAAAACATGACATGCGTAGAGATAGAGACTCTAGAGGTATATTTGTAGGATGAGGAAGAAGTTTAATTCCCACAAATCCACTCACTCCACCACGATTTCGAGATTTGACACCACGTACTCAAACCCAAATTCCATTTAGAGGACAACAAAGACTTCCTAAAGTCTCAAGATTGGAAATTCAATCCAAAACTTTGCCTACTTCCTCTACTAAGGCAGTAATTGAAGAAAATCCTACATCCCCAACCACAGGAGTAATCTTTTTGTCCTCCACTGGTGAACAAATCGAGGGAGAAGAATTAGAAATTCCTAGTGAAGAGGAGGGATTGGAAACTTATTCTGAACAACCATTGATAGAGGAACCAGAAAGATTAGAAGAACACTATCTTAGTTCTGAAGAATCTATCATGGCTGAAGAAGAAGGAGAAGTACATAATGTCCATGGTGAAGAGGATAGGATTGGAGGCAGAGGAAGAGGAAGAGGTAGAGGTAGAGGAGGGGGTAGAGGTAGGGGGAATCAAGATCTTTCGGGATTCCCTATCCTTGATGAGGATACAACCCTCACAATGAAAAATATATCACCCTTGATTCTTCCTAATTTCCATGGGAAAGGAAACGAGGATCCATAGACATTTCTCTTTGAATTTGAAGTATTGTGCAGATCATATGACTATCTGCATGATGCTCAAAAGTTGAAATTATTCCCTGCCACATTAAAAGACTCAGCATTAAAATGGTTTATGAGTTTGGGAGTGCATTCTATAGCAACATGGGCACAGATGAAGGAGGCTTTCTTGGGAAAGTACAGAGACTATTGTATGCCTAGCAACCTTAAGGATGAAGTCTTCAAGATGACACAGAAAGAAGATGAGAATCTTGAAGACTTAGTAGAAATATTTGTTTATAATGTTAAAAGAGCAAAAATGGATAATTTGGATGAAGAAACCTTAAAAGCTCTTTTACTCAGAGCTGTTAAAGATGAATGGATCGATCTACTTAACTTGACAGGGAAAGGAGATATCTCCCAACTCCCATTTGCAGATATTTGTGATTTGTGTGTACATATCTCAAGGGACAAAGCAAGAGTTGGAAAGAGTCCTAAAGACCCTCTCTTATCAAGAATAAACAAGTCTACAGTTGGAACAGTTAGTAGGGCAGAAATAGGGAACCTACTTGATACCTTTAAGACAGATAGTTTAGGGAGCTTAAGTGAACAAATAGACACTCTTAAAATACAGAACAAGCAAAATTCTGCATTATCTATCTTCTATCCCAAATGTCGGAAGAAACATGCTCTGAGAAAATGTCCCTTAGACTCAAAAGTCATAGAAACCTATGTCATATGTACAGAAAATCATGATACAAAGGAATGTCCATCCTTACTAGGTCTCAAGGTTATATTCAATGACGAAGAAATCTCAGAACCAGTAGACCCTCTCTACTTTTTAGCTAAAATACCATGGCAAAACCCCCAACCAAATCAACCACAAGGATTTAGACCACAACAATTTTCCCAATCTTCACAAAGTAATTGGAATCCAGCTTGGCAGTCTTGGGCTCTACCACAATCACAACCTTGGAATCAAGGATGGAAAAATCCTTATGGAGCCTATGCTCAATATTAGCAATACTCACCATCCTATATTCCACCACAATTCTTAACCCCGTCCAATCAAATTCCTCAAACTAATCAATTACCACAAGTCCCAGTACAAAGTCAAAATCCGCAACTTTCCCTACCATTTCCACAAAAATCAAATCAACTACCCGCTCAACCACTTCCAAATCCTAATAATAAAGTACCACAACAACAAGTATACAAAATGGAGGGTCGAAATCCTCAAACTTATGTAATAACCCCACTAGACCTAAAAAATGTTCAATTGAGGTCTAGAAGGGTATTACCAAAAAACGCTCCCGTTGTCATTCAGAAAACAAAATCGGATCTTCAAAAATATAAGAATCATCCAGAAGAAGGAGAGACCTCTCTTCCACAAAAAGAAACTAGACAAACAGAAGAAATTCCAATAAATACTCCTATCATAGAACAACCTTCAATATCAGTTAAGCCACCTTTCCTAGAAAGATTAAAAATCGATGAAGGAGTAAAGAAACAAATTATCTTGCCTGATTATAATATGATGGACGAATTGAGAAATGTCTGTATTAATATTCCTTTATTGCAATCCATAAAAGAAATACCAGCTTTTACAAAAACAATTAAGGAATTAATTACACAATGATCAAGAAGAAAAAGAAAAGATATAAAAAAAATTCAATTAGTCAGAAAACTTGTAGACATTATGATGGGAAAAAAGATAATCCAAAAGTATCTAGACCCAGGAAGCCCCATTGTAAAAATTCACATCAATGGAACTGAAATACCAAACACACTAATTGACCTAGGAGTAGCTATAAACATAATGAGTAAACAATGATGGATACACTTAGGCTTCCTAATCTTCTATACACACCAACTTTGTTGCAATTAGCAGATAGATCTGTTATTAAACGAGATGGTGTGTTAGAGGATGTTTGTGTATCCTTAGATTCTTTGGAATATCCTATTGATTTCATGGTCTTAACACCCAAGAGAAATCTAGGAGGACATCCCTTAATTCTAGGAAGACCTTGGTTAGCCACAGCAGATGCTTTCATCGGCTATAGGTCAGGAGATATGTTTATCTTAGATGGAAATTCCACAAAGAAATTTACATTATACCCCCTGCAAGAACAACAATAGATATAGAAACTGAAGAATGGATAGAAGATGGAGAAGACATCCAACCTATTTTTGTCACTGAACAAGTAAAAGAGGAAGACAAACTTTTAAACTTGTTAGAAAATAATGAATCTTCCTCACATTACGAGCGTAGTCGAAATGAATATCTCTCTTCTAAACAAGTATCAATGTTGTCCATGGAGAAATTTTGGAATTCCTTGATAGAAATCTTTCCAGGAAAAACCTTAAATATCAATGAAAACTTGGAAGACATTCAAAAGAAACAATTGATAGAAATTTTACATAAACATTCTTCTACTTTTGCATGGGAATATACTAACATGAGAGGGATTGATCCTAAAACTTTCATACATCATATCTACATTGAACAAAATGCAAGACCAGTTAGACAACCTCAGCGAAGAATGAACCCAAATCTAAAATAAATTGTTAAAGAAGAATTTCAAAAATTATTGAATGTAAATTTCATTTATCCAATATCTGATAGTCAGTGGGTTTCACCCCTGGTAATCGTCCCTAAAAAAAATGGAAAATGGAGAGTATGCATTGATTACAAGGAATTGAATAAAGCAACATTAAAAGACCACTTTCCCCTACCTTTCATAGATCAGGTCTTAGACACTCTAGCAGGAAAGAAATATTTTTCCTTCCTGGATGGGTTTAGTGGATACAACCAGATTCAGGTGGCCCCTAAAGATCAGGATAAAACCACATTCACTTGTCCATGGGGAACTTATGCTTACCGAGTACTTCCCTTTGGGTTATGTAATGCTCCTACAACATTCCAAAGGGCAGTCCTTGGCATTTTCTCTGACCTTATCCATGATTGTGTGGAGGTATACATGGATGATTTCATAGTCTATGGGGATTTTTTCTACAAAGCACTAGGGAACCTGGAGAAATTTTTAATAACATGTCAAGAAACAAACCTCTCATTAAGCCATGAAAAATGTTTCATGATGTTTAACGAAGGAATTTTTTTAGGTCACCATATTTCTGGAGATGGAATTAAGGTAGACCCATCTAAAGTAGAAATCATTTCCAAGTTATCAGTGCCAAGTTGTCAAAAGGACGTCAAAAGTTTTCTCAGTTTTACTAGATATTATAGAAGATTTATAGAAAACTTCACAAAGATTGCATCTCCACTCTTTAAACTACTTACGAAAGACTGTGAATTCAGTTGGGATACCGAATGTCAAGTTGCCTTTGAAACATTGAAAAATAGAATTTCTGAAGCTCCCATCTTAAAAGGACCTAACTGGAAATTACCTTTTCGTATCTCAACAGATGCTTCAAATTCAGCCTTAGGAGTTGTTTTGGGACAAAATATCTCACTCCTTATGCCATTTATTATACTAGTAAAAATTTAACCCCTGCAAATTTAAATTACACTGTAACCGAGAAGGAGTTCTTAGTTGTGATTCATGCCATTAATAAGTTCAAACATTATATAACTAGCTATGAAACTTTTGTCCACACAAACCATTCTACCATTAGATATTGGATGAATAAACCGGTTACTAATGGAATAATAACCAGATGGCTCCTACTTTTACAAGAATTTAACAAAACCATTCTAGATAGGCCAGGAAAACAAAACACAATTGCCGACTTTCTATCTAGAATACAAAATGAAAACAATGATCAACCCGTAGAAGATAAATTTCTTGATGAATATATTTTTGCAGTATCTACTAAATCACCTTGGTATGTAGATATTGCTAATTATTTGGCCACAGGAAAATGCCATTTCATTTAACCCCCAGAGAAAAAAGAAGAATAGTCCACAATAGCACATCCTACTCATGGATAAATGAAGAATTGTATAAGATGGGACTAGACCTCATCATCAGAAGATGTGTTCGAGAGGAAAAAATATTAGAGATACTAAAAGCTTGTCATGATGAGCCATGTGGAGGACATTTTTATGATAGAAGAACTGCTTACAAAATCTTACTTTTAGGATATTATTGGCCTTCAATTTTCAGGGACACCAAGTAATATGTTAACAGATGCGACAGTTTTCAAAGAATGGGAAAACCTACTCTTTCAAATGAGATGACATTGCAACCACAGGTACTTATCGAACCATTCGAAAAGTGGGCACTATATTTTGTTGGACCAATCAGTCCACCATTAAAGCAAAAGAAGTATATTTTGGTATGTACTGATTATGTCACTAAATGGGTAGAAGCCAAAGCACTTCCTTTTGCTACTGAAAATACTATAGTTTCAATTATTTTTGAGGATATTTTTACTCGCTTTGGTGTGCCAAGAGAAATTGTAACAGATCAAGGGACACAATTCACATCTAGACTAGTGCAGAAGCTTGTGGACCAATACAAGATAAAACATTGGAAGTCAACTCCATATCATCCACAAGCAAATGGACAAGTTGATTTCACAAGTAAATTTATTGAAGCTATCCTTACAAAGACTGTACATCTACACTTAGGACTGTACATCTACATAGGAAAGACTGGGTGGAAAAACTTCCAGAAGCCTTATGGGCTATAGGACTACATGGAGGAACACTATAGGACATACTCCCTATGAACTTGCTTATGGGAAGCAAGTCTTACTTCCAATAGAGCTCCAAATCCAGACCTATAAGACATTAGTCCAATTAGATCTTGATTTGTCAGAAGCCCAAAAGCAAAGGATGAGACAATTAAATGAGTAGCGATGAGATCAAACAAGAAGCCTTTCAGAGGACCAGCTTAGTGCAACAACAAAGGTAAAGATGGCATGATAAGTATATTAAAGAGAGGAAGTTTCATTCGGGAGATTGGGCATTGCTCTTTGATTCAAAATTCAAAAATTTTCAAGGGAAATTCCAAACCCAATGGCTTGGACCTTATGAGGTTGAGAATATCTTTGATAATGGTGCAGTTAGAATCAAAACTATTGATGAAGAAATAACTCCTCTATTAGTAAATGGATATTGACCCAAGCTTTACCAGAAACCATTAACAAGAGAGGAATTTGTCCAAATATTTTATTGAGAACTGAAGATGGTCAAGAATAATTCTTCTTACTTTCCTACCTTAGAAATTTTCATTCAGTTTGTTCTTTTGAAAAAAAAAATATATATATATATACACACACACACACATATATATAACAAAATATAATAAATAAATTATGTGTATATATATATATATATATATATATATATATACAAATAATAATAATAATAATAAAATTGTATAAACATGAAAACCAACATGTTGTTGGCATGTTTATATAGAAAATTTAAAGTGAAAACCAATTTATTGGCACTTCAAATTTTCTTTTCAAAAAAATATACAATAAATCTCATCTATCAAACTTTTATTTCTCTTAAGCTGCAGAAACAACAACTTTCCGCAGCTCATCCAACTTTCTGTAGCTTGGACAAGTTTCTGTAGCCAAACGAATTTCTGCAGCCTAAATATTTTAATTACTACAAGAATGCTTGGTGATCTGGATTAAAGGACAATTGACAACAATGCACCTGCAGAAGATCAAAGGACAAAAAATGAGGTTAGCAACAGAAAATTAAAGGTACGTGTTGCTTTAGTTTAACAATAGAGAAAGATATGGCATGTCTGAATAATAAAATACGGTACTAAAGTGCAATCATTATAGCCTAAGGGTAATGGTCGTTTAACAAAATATCAAATGCCACCATTCTAGAAGTCATATCATGACCTTGCGCCAAATATGCCAACTTAATTACCAAATCATAAGTTTAAATGTGCCCAACGGTCGAATCCATTTCCATAAACCTTTTGATAATCCATCCATTCTTCCCTATTCCTACACTCCTCTATTCGTTCACCATCACTCCATCTTTCTGCCAGTTAGCAAACTCCACCGGTCTCATTTTCCTGTCAAAGTAACCAATCTTCAAGGCAAGCATCCTTCAGCATGGAGGTAATTATTCGAACAGAGCCAACAGGAAAGCAATTCCTAGAAGGGTACCCACAAATTAGGGAGTTGCTGCAAAGAAGACAATGGTTGCAGTTCATTGAGAAGTTTAGTGGTTTCCACAAAGAGGTAACCAAGACATTCGCATGTTCCTTCGATGGAATGGAGGCCAAAATTGGGGATATGAAGCTTACAATAATGGAGTCTATGATTGCTGAGGCCACCGAATTGCCAAGGCATGGAGAAAAATGGTTTAAAAACAGAGGGATTTATAGTGAAGACTAGAGGGTTTTTCTTAAGAATCCAAGTACGGACACGGCAGTCTACAAGAAAGGTATTCCAAGCTCTGATCTTAAAGGTAAATGGAGAATCTTATTGCTTGTGCTTGATAAGTTTATCACTTGTGATGGTAGGGTAGGACAGATGTACTTTTATCATATTAGAATGATGATGCACTTCAAGGAGGATCATCAGATGAATCTTCCCTATTTTCTCTTGAATAGCCTTAGGAAAATGGCTACAAATGTTCATAATAAAGTTCAATGCATAGAAAACACCATGTACCATCATGGTATGGTGAAAATATTGGTCGAATTTCACCTCCAAAATACAGGGGATGACTGGGAAAGTTTCTTGATAAGGAATCATTTCGAGGAAAGATCCCCAGAAAAACCAAGTAGCAGCAGGACCCTCAAGGGGGTAAAGAACCATAGAAATGACAAAAGAACAGGCACCTCAAACTCAGACAAAGGTAACAGAAGAAGAGCTGCCCATAGTCAAGATTTTGCAGAGAATGAAGAGAGGAAACCCTAGAAGAAAGAAAGCTAGCCCAGGAAAGGAAGAACTCTCACAAATTAAAACCTCTCCTCTAAGAGGAAAATCAGAGAATACACGGAGGAAAGTGCAGAAAACATAAACCCCAGGGTTGAGAAGAAGCACAAGGTTGAGCATAACTCAACAAACAACACCAAAAATTACATAATACATCAACCTGGAGGAAAATGAGCCACCTGAAGAAGAGCCAACAGAGAACACTCTGACAGAGATTGAACCAATAGAGGATGATCCAATTGGAATCCCTGGGGATTCTCCAAAAGGGTCACCAAGATCATCACCACAGCCTTACATCTCACCTCTAGGGAGCTTGATACGTAGTCCAAGTGTTGAACCTGCACGGAATGAAATATATGACTACATAGAATCACTGGAAAGGAAGGCAACAACAATAAAGGAAACAATATAGAGCCCTGGAGAAGGAAGCAACCAAGTAAATGAACAATCGGCCTCAAACATCTTGAAGCAGGAGATCTTTGAACTGGAAACATTGAATTGATATCTTAAAAATGAAAATCAAGCCCTAAAGACACAGAGTGAAATACAGATCGCCAAGAGTGATAATTTAATCTTACATCTAAGCCTGTGGTATAAGAAAAACAAGAAGCTGAAAAAGGAGAACAGAATTATGCAGAGAGAGATAATCAGTTTAAAGTACAGAATCCTAATGAGGAAGCCTAGAATTCCAATCTCTGCCAGAAAGAAGAAAGAGGTGAAAAAGGGAAATAATAAACAAGAGACACAAAATGAAGACAAAGAGGAAGTGTATGAGGACATACAACATCTCCAATATGGGGGAATGTAGAGTCTAAAGATTGCCCTACCATGACATCCTTTTTGCCCAATAATCCTCTCTTCTTCATATATATGCACCACTTAATAAAGCCATATCTCCAAGGTTTTGATAAAGGTATGCATTAGTATGTTTTCTTGTTCATATTCAGCTGAATACCCTATTGTTTTAATTAAAGTTGCAATTAGCTACCAAATTGATGTGTTTTTGCAGCTAGTCCAGGATTTCGTAGCTGCGTTCATTGTTCGCGAGGTTTCAGAGCTCCAGTTCAGTAACGAAAGGTTCAGATGGATAGGAGGTGATTCCCTCATGAATACCTTCCTATTCACTTGAAACCATTTTCCAAAGGTAGCACAGGAGATCGTGGTCAAACCCCGAGTCAACCATCAAATTAACGTAGCATAGAGGCGAGATAAGCTGAAACCTTATCGTTTTGCTTTCAAAATAGCAAAACGACGGTTTCACGATATAATATTAGATATGGTTAAGAGATATTAGGCTTAGAATTCTCAAACAATTATGAAAAAGACATCTTATAAATTCAATGGCCGCACTGGTATTTGGGTGCGCATCGTATGAAATGTTTTTGAAACAATTTATGATTTCCATGTGAATGAATTTGGTTTCTGTGTGCAAGTATTGTACTAGTTTAAAGCTCTGAACTGCTATGTGGAGGTTCCCTGCAATCAGTTTCAGATTTTGATCGAATGCAATCTGATTTCTTTCAATTATTCAATTACTCTATTTTGTGAGAATATGTTGTATAATGATTTCAAATCATTACCTGCATAAGAATTCTACTTTGCTTTATACCTAGATTAGACTATTGTTTACTTTTCTTTATACCTAGTACTGCACAATTATTTTCTTTGCTTATTATCCAGCATAATTGAGTGTGTTCAATTCAGAAATGTTGCTTGGATTACAGTGCTTGAATAGAAATTGAACAAGTGAGAAGACTTCTCCTAAAACAATTGAGTTCAAAAGTAATTCCTTCATAGATGCTAGAGTAAGATTCTATTTTACACTTAGAATATTAGGAGTTGCAGCGAGAGGTTTAAAATCAAACTCCAAAAAACTTAACATAAGCAAAACCACCCTCACATCATCCACAAATTGATTGAACAACGATTGAGTCCTAGGAAACTTATCCTTAAGAATGACAACATTAGTTCAACTAACAACATCACCTCCACCCTCGAACTAGACTGTGACAAATACATAACGACATACTAAGATAGCTTCTAAGCACATATTGTGCACCTATACTTCGTCAGTCTATGCACCCTGGTTGACAATTTATGATTGCTAATTCAAGGACATTGAATTGACCAAACACACTTGATCCTTCATCTGTCTTTTCCGAAGACAAAGAAGATGAGTTTGTTCGCTTTTCATCTACCCCTCTGTTTGATTCATCTGATCATGAGGATGTCTAAGAATTCATTTATTTTTCTGATCATGGCAGCCGTGATCCATTTGCTTCCATTTTTTTATCACGACCATGGATCTATGGCAATTGATCTTTCGAAGCCACCAATGTATGATGATATACCTAATGATGAAGTTGAGACACCTAAGATTGTCGAGGCACTTCAGCCCAAGCTGATGGTTATGTCAGGCCCTCACCCTCTTGGGGTTAGTCTCACTTCTGATCATGAAACTGTTCAATCACCCAAGGTTCCTCAATACTCATCTGTATGCATTGAAGATCCATCTCACTCACAGATCACACTTCCTCCACTCGAACTGCATGATCTCATTGCTCATGCATTGGAGGAGTCTTACATTGCAAGCACTCGTGCGCAACGCAAGTTTTCTTTGTTTCTTTCATTTGCTTTCCTATCACAGTCAAGAATGTGTTTATGCTTCAAAGTTGCACATAGTGTCATACAACACCATGTCAAGTCCACAGATCGCTCGTCATGCACTTGCACTCACTTATGTCCCGTGGGCACTTTGAAACACGAAGTGTGGCTATCTTCATTGTTATATATTTCTTGTTTGTTAGTTTGCACAACTGGGTTGCTCGTGGACCAAGTCTTCACCAACAGGGGTTTACCAATGTGCCAGTCACTGCATTGGAAGTATCACTTCACGTGATCAGGCACATGCACCGTTAATGTAGGAGTAGGAGTAGTGTTTGCTTTCAGTTGCTTGCTTGCATGCTTGTTTTCTTACATGCTTTGTTTGCTTGTTTTCCTACTTGCTTCGCTTTCACTCTTCTTTCGCTCTTGCTTTTCTTTGTTGTTTGTTAGTTCGCTTGTTTCGTTCGTAGGTTAGTTTTGCATGAAACCATGTTTGATTGTTGAAACGAGATGGGTAAAGTACAAGAGGGTTTGTACAGCTATTACTACTTGGTTATCTATCATCTTGCCTCTGTATGATGATCTCGTTACTTTTAGTCCATGATACATCAAAGGAAAATGCGTATTGTTTGAAGTGAACCTTGGTGAAAACACAATGTTTGCGCACTAACTAGTGTCACCTTCTCCAATCAGTTTTTTTGGGGTTAACCCTTGTCATCCCAGTCAAGTAGAGTAAGGTGAGGGGGAAAACCTTAACAGGCACGTTAGAGATACAATAAACTACTTCTCTACTGGAACAACCTCTTCTACTCTCAATAATTCGGGATCCCTCTTCCGCCTCTGAAATGAATAAGTGTTATGCACAGTGAAAAATCAAAAAAACATGAAAATTCAAAATGAAAATGAATAAGGCGAAAGAAGAGAAAGGCTTCCTATACATGGAGGTGCTGCAAGTAACTCCGTCGGGGTACCAACCAGGCTCACTGGTAGCGGAGCCATACTTGTGTTCTTATGTGACTCCACCATGGTACTGCCCACACCTGCTGGCAGTGGAGCAACACTAGAGATGAAACTAAGACTCTGACAACTATATTGCTTATGCACCTATATACCCCTCAACCCCAATCGAAACAACTGTGTTTCCTTGGCTTGGAATGTGTGTCAATCGACCAAGGGTTTGGAAGATGCTACATCTTTCAATCAAGTTAGTGTGAAACCAATATGAGCTGAGAATTGAACAATACTTCTGGAGGTGTTAGACTTGCTTTTCATGAAAAAGGTCCATTCAGAGAGATGGAGTTCTTCCAGTGTGTTGCTAAGTGTTGTAGCAGCTACAACCACCCTCCAAAATTTTTCCTTAGCCTCATTTTCGAGCCTCCCTTCCAACCTCCACAGCAGCTTGCCTTGCTTCATCAAGTTCACAAGCTTCAGTGTCTTTCTTGCATAAAGGCAGCCTATTGGTCACAGCTTGATCCATTCCCCTCACATGCTGTTCACCCAGACTTGGTCCAGTTGCAGGTTGAGCAACTTCCCCTTAAAAATTACGCATTTCTGGAGGGCAACCATACTTCCCTCCAAAAATTGCGCAATCCTCTCTAGCAGCCTGCTAGGCTCCAGGATTGCGTAATCCTGCCTGCCAACACTCTGAGCAGGATTTGTGAAAATTTCCCCAGCAAGGTTGCTCAGCCCAGAATTTGCACAAATATGGGCAGTAGTTAGTTGCTCTGCCTAGAAATTGTGCAAATCTCCTAAGCAGTCAGCCCAGCTCCCAGCCAGAAATTAGAATTTCCTTTAAGTAGTCGAACAACCTCTTAAATGTGCAGGTGAGTTGACCGGTTCCCTACAGGACTGTTGGCTTAGTGTGCCCTGACCCAAGTTCAACGTTAATTTAGCCAAACAAATCTCTACACAACTGGCCCTTTCAGGATCAATCCGCGGGGTGCGGACTGAAGGTTTCCGCACCTAGAGATGGTAGCGATGTCGTTTTGTGCCCTAACTCTGCCTTCACGTAAATCGATAAGCCTTTTAGGACTTATCGATATGCTTCCCTTAATCTGCCTCTAGACCTTCGTGAAGGTCTATGACTATCATTCGCGAACCCTAACTAGGAAAATCAATCACTTATGCGCTTATGTAACTACTCTTACTTCCTTATTTACCCAGATCAACTTAAGTATTAGATAACTTCAATATGCATTAATATTTTCTTCGCATAAACAGATAGTATTACTTGCATTCAGATAACAAGATGAAACATATAGATTCACGCATCAATATAGCATTAAATCATGAAACCATTATTTAGCATAACATAACCACATGTATTCATAACAAAAGTAAATAGATCAAAACATAGATAATTCAAAAGTAATCTTCTTTATTAGTACTTCAGATCTTCTTACAAACTCTAACTACCTTGTGCACTCAGCTGCAGGGGTCTGCACACTCAGTTGTGGAATTCTACCTTAGGCCTCTGTGCACATAGTTGCAGAGCCTTCCTTCTATTATAAGGCTCTTCACTCTTTTCACTAATGACCCATTACATTCATCATCCAAAAACTGAACTGCCTTAGACTCCTCTAAGACTCTCCTTTTTATACACTCCCATGGTCCATGGACCATGGGTAGATATTCTAAAAGCCGACGCAACTTACATAAAAGAAGGGTGGAAACCCTTTATGACACTTTACATCTACGCACTCCGCGACCACAAATTGCAGAGGCTCTTCACTTTACATACAAAAACTTGGCCTTTCTGCCCCAAAACTTGGTCTTTTAACCCCAAAATCGACCCTAGAGGACCTTGTCCCAACAGGCGCCCAACAAAAATATGGTGACTCGCCCCTGATTCACTCTGCTGGCACAGAGATCTTGCTGCGAAGACATCCCAACTCCACTTGCACCACTGCAACTCCAGTGGTACACTGTGTCATTGCCTGCTTAACCTGCTCTACCAGTTGTTGGTCCTGCGTTATCTGCCTGGATCTTCTGTTGTGTTGTCTACAAGCTAGTCAACTTTTCCTCAATGGTGGTATTGAGCACATAATCCTCATCCAACCAAGGCCCCAATTTGGCCTTGAGTACTGCCTCTCTTCGCTACGCGGCATTGACTTTCCCCCGAGTCACTCTGCTGGCGTGGAGATCTTGCTGCGAAGACCTCCCAACTCCACTGCACCACTGCAACTTCAACGGTACACTACGTTATTGCCTGCTTAACCTGCTCTACCAGCTGCTCCGTTGTTGGTCCTGTGCTACCTACTTGGAAATTTTGGTGTGTTTTCTACAAGCTAGTCAAATTTTCCTCAATGGTGGTGTTAAGCACATAAGCTTCATCTAACCAAGCCCCAATTTGGCCTTGAGTACTACCTCTCTTTGCTACACTACATCCACCTGTTCTTTCAATTCCTTTGCCTCCTACAGCTTTGCCAATTTATGTGTGATAGAAACGATACGCATCACCGCTCTTACCTCGTCATACCACTGCTACAATTCCCTCGCCTCTGTTGCTAACCTCTACAGGTTTGGATCTTCCTATAGACTGGTAAGTACCTCCAGCGATTGCTCGAAGAGTGTAGTGCAATCTGCCACCGCAATATCTACTACAGCAACTGCATTCTTGACAGCTGCCTCGCACTGCTCTCTGACCTCTGGTGGAGTTGAAGGTTGTGCCCTCAACTCGAGCTCTGTAATTTTGAGGTTCAGCTCAAACTAAACCTTGATCATCTCGGTCTAATCATCGTGCACACCTGTAGCCAACTTCCTAATCTTAACCTCCATAAGCACTTCTTCGGGGATGTGCAGTTCCAAAACGGTTATGCACGCCTCTACTACCACCGTTGTTATGTGCTCGTTCTTCTCCTCGACCTTCTTCCAAGTTTCTATCATGGATGTTTTCTCAACGAACAATTGTTTGTTGTTAACCTTTTGCTCGTGTAATATTCCTAATTAGCCATGGCTAATTGGAATATTCGATTTTGTTCGATTTTTGCCTTCTATAGTTATTTGTAAATAAAAAGTGAGGAAGGGGGACATAACTCACTTTTAGAATAAAAAGTCACTTCCTAGTAGCACAACGTTGTGACTTAAAGGGGAGCCAAGGGGGCCAAAAGGGGACGCAGAAATGGAGCCCACACAGACACATGGAGGAACTGCGCAGGAGGAAAGGAACACGTGGCAAGAGGGGAATCACACAGGAGGAGGTGAGCCTTGGGATTAAGAGAGGCAAAGGCTATAAAAGAGAAAGGAGCCCCCTCATTTTGATCATTCTGGTTATGAGCATTTGTGATAGTCATTTCGACTTAGAGCACGCTGGCTGTTTAGCTAGTCTGCAGCACTGTTTAGTGCATTGAGTGTCTCCGTTTGGAGATCTCACCCTTAGCCCCGAGGGACTTCGAGTGCCTGCTCAAGCAAGGTATTTCCATTGGCATTCCAGCAGTAGATTCATCATCATTTTAGCAGCAGTTTCATCAGCGTCTTTGAGGAACTGCGCAGAACCCCAAGGGGGTGATTTTCGGGGGTCGGCCATTTCAAAAAATCTTTCTGGGTTTTTCTGGGTTTTTTTAGTAGAGTCCGATTCCAGAGTTTCAGCCTTTTCTGAGGAGGGGAGTAGCCCCAAATCCTCATTCGATTTCCAACAACACTGTAGTTTTCTAGTAGCTGGGACGCAGATTAGTGTGAGGCCATTCCAGGAAAGCTTTCTAGGCTTTTCTGGGTTTCTTGAGTAGAGCGTGAATCCAGAGTTTCAGCTTTTTCTGAGGAGGGGAGTAGCCCCAAACCATCATTTGTTTTCTAGCAGCAGCATCCACGCAGAGAGGCCATTCTTGTCATCCTCAGAGTATTTCTTCACTTGCCTTGTGCAAATCGAGGTGCCATCTGTCCAATCACCTCTTGTACTCATTTATTGCTCAGTATAATAAAATGGCTTAGAATTTCTCGCTGCATTTTCATGTGTATCTGCTTATATTCCTGGTTTACATTATTATATGTTGTTCCACTATTATTTTATCACTTCTGGGTTATTATATCATTTGCACATATTTGGTTGGAGTTTTTGCTGGGATTTGAGGAATATTCTGGGTTAGGGATATTACAGCTCGTTGATCGCTCTCAGCGTGCGCTGCTCTCGGGCCCTCAGCTCCGCGATCACACCTGCTTGCAGCATGTTAAGGAATTCACTTGGGAGCATGGTCAAGTTGAGACCAATGTTCCTTAAAGTAGCCCTGTCAGGTAGCACAACCTCTTGAGGATCTAAGGAGCAAACCATCTCCGCTGCTCCAGTGGTCCCCAGTGCCAAACTAGTCGACGTCGCGCTACTCTTCCCTACATTGGCCTGCAGTTGAGTAGTTTAGATATGCAGCTCACGCAAACCTATCTGAATGGAATCCAAGGCTTGCTTCTACTACTATCTGAAGTACTGCAGTAGTTTCGTGGTCGCGTCCCTGACCTTATCCCCAATGTCATCTAAGTCACCTTCTGTCAAGGTGATTAGGTCGAGTGATGACTTAGTAGCCTTGGCCTTCTTTCGCAACCCTTCTTTCAATTGTTCCCGATTCCATTTTACCCGGGAGGGGGTGCTCTCCTAGTCTCCACCACCCTGTTCAGATTGCTCCTCTTCCTCCATCTGCAGTGAAGGAGACTTCTGACACTTGTGAGAGTCGCGCTCTTCCTCTTGTTCCTTCGCAGTGTGCTCTGCTTATACTTTTTCTTTGTCCTTGATCTCCTTTTTCCGTTTTTCAGCCAACTACTGCATTTTCGACCGGGAATCTTCCTTCTTTTGCTTTCCTACGGACTTACTAGACCCGGCTAACAAACCTGAGGTCATGCGCCTCTCGATTGGCCAACGATCGAGAATCGTTGTTATGGCATCATTTGTCACAAGGTATGGAAGATCATACCATTTCTATTATGGATCCTTCCGCGCCCAGATGGAGATACAGTGGAAGTTCGCTTTGAACTCCACGTATCCCTGCAACTTCTCAAAGACAGTTGGTGACAATCTTGGCTTGCAGTTGATGACCATATTGATGAACATCTGCATCAAAACCTAGAAGGCCTTTCTCTCATGGACCCACTCAACGTCCTTTGTGGCCCATAGTGAAGCAAACTTCGCTACTTCTGGAAAATATGTTGCAATTAGAGGAAACTGATTGTCCTCTGGTAACTGCCATGCAACCAACACAATCAACAACAACAGCCATGCGTAATGAAATTTTTTTTTGTGGTCCTATGCCTCCCTGTAGTTCGCAAATAACTTGCTGCACAGGTAGCGTGCCCAATTGAATTATGTGTCCTCCATGCAATGGGTCGATAATGAAACAACTCGTGTCGGCACCTCATCTGCACAACACTTCCTCATTACTTTCCCAGCCAATATCTGGGTGGTCACCTTCACTGTAGGGTCGGTTGCTTGAAATTGAATATCCGCGCGGCTTCTTGACAAGCTTAAACTTGTCCTTCATTCTCTCGGCAAGGTCGCACTTGCCCACCTTTCTGCCAAATGCCTTGGCTGGATTTAGTCCTGAATGGGGTAGCTAAGTGATCCTATGGATCAGCATATCAGCTATAGGGATTGGTTGCTCCAACTAAAGGAACCCGTTGTGCACCACGCACAACAATTATTTGATAACTATCAAATTTATTGGCACGTGGTGGTAATGCGGTACCCATAGCAAGTTCAGCAATACTGCCTTCTCCACCCCACGAATCCACTTCACGAGCTCCAGTGTGGTGACACCTGAATCTTTATAGAATACCCTCTGCATGAAACTATCAGTAGCCAAGTGGGGGAACCGCTCCATGTTCGCCAAGTCTCAATCTTCATGTTTTAGGTGGGGAAGCGCGCCAAGCGTGGTTCTTTAAACGCAATCTTTTCTGGAAGTAGGGGTGTATTAAGCATAAACTTTCCCTCATCTGGGTCCTTTGGGATCTTCACCTTACCTTGGCATGGAGGAATGTATTCTGGTAGCTTTGAGATAGGGTCTACACCCTCAATGTCAATGTCCTTTGCGCCCATACTAGTTTCTTCAGCGCCCTCATCGGATTCTAGGTTTACCACCTTACCTTTCTCCTGCACGATGGGCTTCTCTTTCTTTTGGTGCTTCCTTAGCAACTTGTGCACCGGCTGTGTCACTTTTTGTTTGTCCTTCTTTGTCTTGGAAGCCTCTCCTACCGGTGTAGGCTTCGACTTAGGTGACCTTGGTGATTTTTGCACCACAGTGGGCATCTCCACACTTATGACCTCAAGGGCAGCTCCCTCAGAGGCCATCGATCCTCTAGCACTTGCAGTTTCCACAGGCACTGACATTAGGCTATTAAGGAGCTCCTGGGTTTCCTTAGGCAACCTGTCAAACATTGAACTAGCCACCAAAGCCTCAAAACTCACAGGGTTCATGCGCAACCGATAGCTCGACACCTCAACTCTCAGAATGCAAAGTGTTTTTCATTGGGTGTCCATCTGTAATTTATAGGCAAATTTGAATTCAAATCCGACCGTTCCCCCCAAAATCCACTCATAAATGCTAGATCAGCGGCAAATTTTCAAATATCTTGCCTTTAAATTCCGCCTTAAATGCCCCCCCCCCCCCCCCCCCCACTCCTCTTAGCCTTTTTCTCGCTGTTAAATCATGAACAATGACTGTAACGGTCACTTTCTGACTTCCATGCACGGTCTCTCCTCCTATAGCGCAACTCCCTTTGCCCTTCTATTGATGTTGTGAAATTCTTCCATCCTGCGCAGTCCCCAGTCGCGCAACCCTACAACCCAAGCAATGTAGTTTATAGTCTCATGCCTACATTCAGCTGCCTGAAGAATTTCAACGATGCTACCATCATATAGTCATCTGGCCAAATCCTCAGTGTATGGCTTCAATTGGATGCCATTTACCTTTCGGGGAAATGGATCTCCATTCAATTTCACCAATTGAACTGCTCCACCATCGGTAATCTCTTTGATGACATATGGCCCCAGCCAATGCATCTGAAATTTTCCTAGAAATTTTCAAACTTGTTGTTATATAATAAAACCAAATCGTTTACCTTGAAGGTGCACAGTTTGATGTGCCAATTGTGCCATTCCTTTTCGCACTCCTTATAAACTTGTTGATGGAATCCAACCAAAAACCCATCTTCTTCAAGATCTGTCAATTGTGTGAGCCTCTCTTCCAGGGTTTTGCGATTTTCCATTCCTGTGAACGTCGTTATGTGTAGACTAGGTACAATACACTCCATTGGCATCACAGCTTCTATGCCATAAACCAGCCTAAAGGGTGTCTATCTAGTCAGTTTCTTACAAGTAGTTATGTAAACCCATAGCACCGTGAGTACGCACACATCCCAATCATTCCTTTATACATTTCAAACTTTCATCAGTGTGCTCTCCAATATCTTATTAAATGCTTCAACTGTCCCATTAGCCTGTGGGTGATATGGCGTTCTCTTTTGATGATAAACTTGGAATTCCTCCGTCAGTACGCTGATCATTTCATTAAGGAAATGTGTACCATGATCGCTCATCAAAATCTTTGGGCAACCAAACCTAGTCAGCACATATTCAAAGAGGAACTTCATTGTTGTTGCCCCTGTATAGTCCTTCATGGGTTGCGCCTTCGCCCATCTGGTCAAATACTTCGTCGCAGTGATGATATACCGCACACCCATCTTCTTTCCTGGAGGCTAAATCAAGCCTACAAAATCAATGGCCCATTTCTCGAATGGTTGTAACAACACTTGCAGATTCAGAGGCAACTCATCCCTTCGTGATGGCCTGCCCATCCTCTGACATGCATCGCATGCCTTATAGTAAGCCTTGGAATTGTTATGCAGTGTCGTTCACCACAACCCAGTGCATAAAATCTTCTGCACTATTGCTTTTCCTGCATAATGTCCTCCGACAGCTCCTCCATGAGCTTCAATGAGGATGTTGTTCTATTCAAACTCAGGTACATAACGTTGTAGAATTTTATCCAAGCCCATTATATAAATGTCCAGCAATGACAGAAAAGTCTACCGCGTGCACCACCAACTCCTTCTTTTGTTGACTTGTATACCCTTCTAGATACATCCCCGTTGTCAGGAAGTGTATGATATCTACAAAGTGATTGTCAGTTATGCGCACCATGAAGATTTGTGCATCAGGCAGTCCATCATCCAAATTAGTAGGACCCTCTCCTGTTTCAATGCACGACAGATGATCTAGTCCTGCATTTAATTGTCCTAGCTTCACAATGACTTCAAAATCATATTCCTGAAACAGCAGCAGCCATATGCATATCTTGCCCCCCAACACAAGCTCGGTAACCAAGTACTTCAATGCAAAATGGTCTATATACATCTTAAAGTGTCCACCTAGCAAGTAGTGTTTGAACTTTTGGAGCGCGTACACCATAGCCAAACCTTTGCGCTCTGTCATTTAATAGTTCTTCTCAGCTTTAGACAACTTCCTACTTGCAAACGCTATAGGGTGATCCAACTCTCCCTCATCGGCCTATGTTAGTACTGCTCCGAGCGCAATACATGATGCGTCCACATGCACATGAAATTCCTTCTTCCAATCTGGGAAGACTAGGATCGGTGCGGTGACCATCTTTTCCTTTAACACATCTAGGCTTCATTAACATTCTTCATTCCAACAGAATGTAGCATCCTTCTTTAGCAGCTTCTCCATCGGCGTGGTAATCTAGGCATAACTCTTGATGAACTTTCTATAGTATCTCATATGCCCCAACGTTGCGCATAGCTGTTTCACACTTCTTGGCACCTCCAAATTAATTATAACTGCTATCTTAGCTGGGTCCACCATTAATCCTTGTCTGCACACCACATGGCCCAACAAGATTCTGAAAGGAACACAGAACAAACATTTCTTCAAATTGAGCGTGATTTGATAACTTCGACATGTATCCAGCATCAAGCGTAGGCTAGATACATGGCGTTTCACTAGCCCAAACACCATCCAATAGTCAAAGTATACATCCAGAAACTTGTGAATGAATTCATTGAATGCCACGATGACTACGTGTGAAAATATCATCGGCGCATTCTTTATTCCAAAAGGCATTACAGTATACTGAAAGCATCCCCACTCAGTTTCGAAGGTCATCTTATTTCTATCCTCTGGCATGATCTTGATCTAATGGTACCCCAAGAACCCATCAGTGAATGAATATGCTTCCTGTCCTCCTGCATTATCCAACACTTCATCGGTGAACGGAGTCAAAAAAGGATCATGAACGCAAGCGTCATTCAACTTCCTGAGATCTGTTAGGGCCTGGATCTACCTCAGGCTGAAGGAAGGTAGGTCTAGGGTAACATCAAACCACGCTTAACCTAGTAGCTAGCCCTACCAGATTAGGAGAGGGCTCTCTCCTTGTCAATCTCAATTAGGATATTGGCAGTTAGGGCTTGAGATGATTGAAATGAACGCTGATTTTAGGCTAGTATAGTAGCTCTAGGGTTTTTTGTTGATTTTAAAAGTTTTGTTGCTGGATCAAATGTAGCAGGCAGCTTTGGGTCTGGGAAATCAAATCAGAATTGCAGGGTGTTCTGTGGGGTGAGGTAGGTAGGTGTTTTGGCACTTTGAATTGAATGTGATGGTAAGTCTAAGACCAGTGAGGAGTTGGGGAGGGTATGCAAAGTTCATGAGTCCTCGTCAAACAACAGAAAACATTAAAAACTAAATGTATTCCCAAGGCAGAGCACTAAATATCAATGGATTCCACCTATCTATCTTGATTCATTTAGTTATGAAGAAAGAAATAGATGTTGGCACATATAACACATAAGAGAAACTAAATAAAAAAGGAAGAAACAATGCCAAGACACATTACCACAAGAATCCCACGAAAATAGCTGCAAACCCTGGTTTATTTCCTTGCCAAACTGCTGTAGTGATGTACAATGAAACTCAAAGCATTTACAAGAGTCCACCCTTTATAAATGAGTAAGAAAGTACATAATATAGGCATCCAACCACCTATGCTAGCTATCAGGGGTCGAATCCATGAGAAGAGGGGTGGTTTCAACCATATCTAAACTAAGAATAGGAATATAGGCAATGGAACAGCTTGCCTCTAAATCCATTGAAACTAATTCATTCAACCTCAAACCACCTCTAACTGATGTATCTACCCCTCAAGTCATTTTTCATAAAATTTACATCATTTACCATGCGTACATTTACCAAGAAAGGAAGAAAAGTCAATCATTGAAGAAACTGGGCGAAATTCTGAGTTTTAGGCAAAATTGGCAAAAATTTGCCTGATGGGCAGCGCCTTGAGCCTGATGCACAACGCCACTTCAAGGATACTTTTGGAGGCCTTTCACTTCACAAAATTAGGCCCAAGATAGATTGCTGGAAAGATCTACCTATCTAGTTTCTGGAACACTTTGAATTTTCTGATTTGGAGTTGATTTTCCCCTTCAAAAATCATTTCTCCCAAGACTGCTTCCTGTGGGTCCAAAAAGTGGCAAAGAGGGAATTTTTTAGGTGTTTTTGCCCTTTAAGTGACCCAGATCTTCTCCAAAATTTATGAAAATTTCTGGGTTTCATTGCTTTTCCATGATGAATCCAAAACCACAAGCCATTTGGAAAAAGAGTGAGCCAATTCAATGCACAGCGCCGGTGGCGCTGCACATCAGCTGAAATTTCCTGTGTTGCAATATTTGATGCGCAGCGCCACTGATTTCATGCACAGTGCCCTTTTTCAGACTGATTTTGGAGGCCTTTCTGGCGTCCAAATTGGGTGTAGGATAGATTGTTGGAAATCTTATTGAGTCTACTTTCCAAAACATCTTGAGTTTTTCAATTTTGAGTTTATTTGCACTATCAAAAGTCAAATCTCCCAAGGCTGGTCAAAATGTGCAAAATGAGGCTGCCAAAATGCAGAGTGTTGTTGCAGTCAACTTTTGAAGGTCTTCCTCAACTCCAAATTGAGCTAATAATAGCTCATTTGAAAGATATTTGTGTCTAGTTATCATTTAACTCATTAAGAAAGTCATTTGACCAACCAAGATAGGAGAAATATTGATTTTCCTAAGGCCACTCCAGAGGTGCAGCAACCCTCCTAAGGCAACTTTATTGTTGACATTTCTCTAAAACCATGACACCTGTGTAAAAAGTGAAGGAGGTTTTTCTTCCTTAGCCTATTATGGACAAAAACCTCTCTCACGTTTTCCAAATTCATTTTTTCTTGCTCATAAACACCATTTGAGTAAAACCTATCTCGATGTGTGGAACAGCGGATTTGTCGAAATGAAGTGAAATGAAGGGGATAAGGGGCTTATAAATTCTTGAGAAAGTTTTGGGAAGTAAGGAGGGATGTTAGGAAGCAGGGTAAAGTGAAATTTTAAATGTTGAGTGAGGGGAAGGGGTTCAAAAGGGAAAAACACAGGCCTAGCCTAAAAAATTGTCAAATTGTAGCAAGAAGCTAGGGTTTGTGGGAAAATAATGAATTTGAGGGATATCAGTGATGGGGAGTGCTTAATAATGTGCATTAAGGATAGGGGAAGGTGAATGAACATCAGCATACAAGTTTTGTTGATGATTTGACCATCCAAGATAAATTACCTTCAAAACCCTAGGAGAGGGAAATGAGCCTTACCCAGTACAACTGAAACACGAACAAGGTGTAAAATGACCCATTAGAACCTAAAATGATGATAACTCTTTTAAATGATGGTACACTAAGCTGAATGGTGACATGGACCAATACTTGGAAAACTTTGGAAAGAGTGAAAACAAACCCTAGACCTAATACCTAGTGACCAAATTTTACTTGAAGACTCACTAAAATGACAAAATTTGACTTTGACACCCTGAGACCACTTTGTAAGAGCATATTTGATCACTGATGGAAGGTTTCAAAGGCTGACACTAACATTGGCTCCATTGGGGATGGTAGCTCCTTGGAGGTGTCAAGAACACTGTAGACCAAGTAGCCTTATCCATTGGGCATGGAGTGAAAAACTCTAACTGAAATGCTTGATCGAATACTGATAACTCAAATACACAAACTGACTCTTATGCAACTAAAAATTGACTCAATACTAAAACATAACTGACAGACTGGAAACTATACTCAAAATGGAGCTTATTCAATAAAACCTAGTCTAACTGTTATAGTCATCACCTGATCAAGTGAAATGAAACAACCATTGCAACCAAGTAAGCATTTTGGCCGTTGTTTTCATTCTCTGCAAGTGCTTGCTTATGAACAACAAGAGAGAACTACTGAAATGCAACTCCCATGAAAACTTGTAAACAGATCCGTTGAAAAATATGGATTCTCTATCCGACTCCAAATGCACTACATAAGGATCTTGAAATTCATGTGCACTGGGACTTAACTCATCCAATGGATTACTTTTCTTATTGTCGTACCATGAATGCAAACTTTCTTTTGAGCTTTGTGATGAGACTCCTGCTGAAAATGACAAAGAAACCGACTGCCGGATCAAGTTTGTATCGATACTTGTTTCAATCTCACAGTTATCTAGTGGAGAAGGACTTTGAGTGCTGACATCATCCAACACATCAGCTATTGGATTGTGAAAAACTTAAAAATACTGTTGCAACCCATTTTTGATTGGTTCCAATGAGATGGCATGATTTTCTATAGGCTTCTCATCCTTTATTGCAGATATAATATGCAAATTTCCCTTCAAAAACTAAAATGATTCGAAACAGAATGGTACGGAATCATCTTGCATCATTTGATCATATGTTCCAACTTCCAAGTCTTCATCTACAACTTGAAAATCAATGGCATTCGGTGGCTGCAAATCTAGATACGAGAAGTCTTGAATAAGGATCTCATTGCCCTCAAGATGGTCCAGATCGAAAGTTATCGACGGTTGATTTCTGATAGCACGAAAGATGTCTTTGATGATCTAAAACAAAGCAAAACAGAAAGTCAAAGATCCTTCACTTACTTCAAAATTTGTTGCACTTTCCTCCTCACTTCCATAGCTGACATGCATCGGCTGATCACTGTACTCGAGCTACTTAAAGTGGACTTCCTCCTTCCACAAACCAGCTACTGATTTGTCTACATGATTAGCTTCTGTTTGGAGGACATAATCATCATCATACTGATTGAACTGAGGCAAATCATCAGTAAAAAACACATCATCAAGCATACATGTCATATCAACAGATCTCTCTTCTCCAAAATTATCTATAAAACAATCATTTTTCGATCTATGACAACTGGGATAAGAAAGAAAATGTTTTGGATTAGCAACTTGTTCCTCTTCAATCAGCGAGCCATGGTCTTGAACATTTTACTCATTCCTTGTGGTGATCCTTTGCATCATCTCTTCCACTGCACTTACCAAAATGTCGTGCTTTACCTCTAAAGATGTTGATTCCTCTAGATCTATGCTCTTCATCTCTTCTTCCTTCAACTTTGCCCTTCTGATCAACAAAGTAGCCTCTACATCTACTACATTGTTTTGCATCTCTTCAAGTGTTGCAAGGTTCCTTTCTCTCAGTTGAAACTCCATTTCTGGATCAAAGGCATCCAGGTAGTGCAAGAGAGCAAATCCGGGAGGAGGTCTTATATTAACCGGCATCGAAAAATAGACTTGGTTAAACCTCGCAAAAAACTGTTGTACTGTCTCCCCTGGCAATCTTTTCAGCTCGTTGTACTCTTCTATAATCAAGAAAGGGTTTTGTCTGACCACCCACTTGTTGAGGAAAAATTTGATGAACTGCTGGAAATCTGAAATGCTCGCATCAGGTAGGGTTTTGAACCAACTCTTGACTTTGCCTTGCAAAGAAAGAGCAAAAAGCCTAATACTGACATCCTCTTCATCAACTTCAAAAATGTCAAGAAAAGACTCAAAATTCAGTACATGTCTCTCAGCAGTGATGTTGTCACATTCACCATCAAATCTTGGTAGATATAGGTAATGATTTTTAGGGAAAGCATGGGATATAGGAGGTAAAATCAGAGGCTTGTATCTATCTGGAATTTTACAAGGTATAGGAATATGTACAGAAGGTGTAGAATCAGTCTTTGTCTCTTGAGGCTCATAAGTTTGAAGACGATCATCATAAAATTCAGAAGAAGGGTCTTGATCAAGATCAAAGGCATGTGAACATTTTGTATTCACAATCTTCAAAGGGAAGGAATCAAATGCAGGTCTAGGATCTTTCCTCGAATACAATATACTTTGTAAAGCCTTCTTGACATTCTCGAGAAAAGAGAAGAAATAATTTATAACAAAGAACATAATGTCTTGGATGAAATTCCAACTTGAATACCTGATATTTCCATATTGTCCTTTCATGTTTCTGCTGGTCAGGTTCATCCTCCAGTGGATTCCTTGGATCTGATCTCGAAACTGATTTGGAATCGCCAAGTGAATGATTTCAGCCTTCCGGTGTCTGATCGTTGTCCACCATTAACAATCATATCTAAACTTGCTACATTTTGCTGAGGAACATAAAACTACGTTCCGCAGTATGGTCGCCACTATGTTAGTGCCTAAATCTACCTCAAGCTGAAGGAAGGCAGGTCTAGGGTAACATCAAACCACGCTTAACCTAGTAGCTAGCCCTACCAAATCAAGAGAGGGCTCTCTCCTTGTCAATCTCAATTAGGATATTGGAAATTAGGGCTTGAGATGACTGAAATGAATGTCGATTTTAGGTTGGGTATAGTAACTCTAGGGTTTTTTTTTATTTTAAAAGTTTTCTTGTTGGATCAAATGGAGTAGGCAGCTTTGGGTTTGGGAAATCAAATCAGAATTGTAGGGTGTTCTGTGGGGTGAGGTAGGTAGGTGTTTTGGCACTTTGAATTGAGTGTGATGGTAAGTCTAAGACCAATGAGGAGTTGGGGAGGGCATGCAAATTTCATGAGTCCTCTTCAAACAGCAAAAAACATTAAAAACTAAATGTATTCCCAAGGTAGAGCACTGAATATCAATGGATTCCACCTATCTATCTTGATTCATTTAGTTATGAAGAAAGAAATAGATGTTGGCACATATACCACATAAGAGAAACTAAATAACAAAGGAAGAAATAATGCCAAGACACATTACCACAAGAATCCCACAAAAATAGTTGCAAACCCTGGTTTATTTCCTTGTCGAACTGCTATAGTGATGCACAATGAAACTCAAATCATGCACAAGAGTCCAACCTTTACAAATGACTAAGAAAGTACATAATATAGGCATCAAACCACCTATGCTAGCCATCAGGGGCCGAATCCATGAGAAGATGGGTGGTTTCAACCATATCTAAACTAAGAACAGGAATATAGGCAGTGTAACAACTTGCCTCTAAATCCATGGAAACTTATTTTTTCAACCTCAAACCACCTCTAACTGATGTATCTACCCCCTCAAGTCATTTTTCATCAAATTTACATCATATTACATCATTTACCATGCATATATTTACCAAGAAAGGAAGAAAAGTCAATCACTGAAGAAACTGGGCAAAATTCTAAGTTTTAGGTAAAATTGGCAAAAATTTGCCTGATGCGCAGCACCCTGAGCCTGATGCGCAGTGCCCGCTTCAAGGCTGATTTTGGAGGCCTTGCACTTCACCAAATCAAGCCCAAGATAGCTTGTTGGAAATATCTTCCTGTCTAGTTTCTATAAGACTTTGAATTTTATGATTTGGAGTTGATTTTCCCCTTCAAAAATCATTTCTCCCAAGACTACTTCCTGTGGGTCCAAAAAGTGGCAGAGATGGCATTTTTAGTTGTTTTTTGCCCTTTAAGTGACCCAGATCTTCTCCAAAATTTATGAATCTTTCTGGGTTTCATTATTTTTCATGTTGAATCCAAAACCACAATCCATTGGCAAAAAGAGTGATCCTATTCAATGTCGGCACTGCGTATCAGCTGAAATTTCTTGTGTTGCAAACTTTGATGCGCAGCGCCACTGATTTGATGCACATCGCCCTTTTTCAGACCAATTTTGGAGGCCTTCCTAGTGTCCAAATTAGGTGCAAGATAGCTCATTGGAAATATTATTGAGTATAATTTCCAAAAAATCTTGAATTTTTCAATTTGGAGTTCATTTTCCCTATCAAAAGTAAAATCTCCCAAGACTGGTCAAAATGTGAAAAATGAGGCTGCCTAAATGCAGAGTGCTCTTGCAGTCGACTTTTGAAGGCCTTCCTCAACTCCAAATTGAGCTAATGATAGCTCATTGGAAATATATTTATGTCTAGTTATCATTTCACTCATTAAGAAAGTCATTTGACCAACCAAGCTAGGAGAAATCTTGATTTTCCTAAGGCCACTCCAGAGGTGCAGCAACCCTCCTAAGGAAAAGGTATTTTTGAAATTTCTCTAAAACCATGATACCCATGTAAAAAGTGAAGGAGGTTTTTCTTCCGTGGCCTATTATGGACAAAAACCTCTCTCATGTTTTCCAAATTCATTTTTTCTTGCTCAGAAACATCATTTGAGTAAAACCTATCTCGATGTGTGGAACAGCGGATTTGTCGAAATGAAGTGAAATGAAGGGGATAAGGGGCTTCTAAATTCTTGAGAAAGTTTTGGGAAGTAGGGAGGTATTTTAGGAAGCAGGGGATAGTGAAATTTCAAATGTTGATTGAGGGGAAGGGGTTCAAAAGGGAAAAACACAAGCCTAGCCTAAAAAATTGTCAAATTGTAGCAAGAAGCTGGGGTTTGTGGGAAAATGATGAATTTGAGGGATATCAGTGATGGGGAGTGCTTAATAATGTGCATTAAGGATAGGGGAAGGTGAATGAGCATCAGGATACAGGTTTTGTTGATTATTTGACCATCCAAGATAAATTACCTTCAAAACCCTAGGAGAGAGAAATGAGCCTTACCCAGTACAACTAAAACACGAACAAGGTGTAAAATGACCCATTGGAACCTGAAATGATGATAACTCTTTTAAATGATGGTACACTAAGCTGAATGGTGACATGGACCAATACTTGGAAAACTTTGGAAAGAGTGAAAACAAACCCTAGACCTAATACCTAGTGACCAAATTTTACTTTAAGACTCACTGAAATGACAAAATTTGACTTTGACACCCTGAGACCACTTTGTAAGAGCATATTTGATCATTGATGGAAGGCTTCAAAGGCTGACACTAACAAGATCTATGCATATCCTGATTTCATCCTTCTGCTTCTTTTCCTAAACAACTATTGGGCTCACCCAATCAAATTCTTCCACTAGTTCAATAATACCTGTCGCAAGAATTTTATCCAACTCTAAGCAGACCTTTTCTTTATACTTTGGATTGAGGTGGTAAAGCCTTTGCTTGATTGGATCCATGTCCAGTTTCAATGTAATTTTCATGATTCCTAGGTCCCCTATTATCCCCTTTAAGTCTCAGAACTTCGTAGGGAACAAGTTCTGGTATTCGCAGAGAAACTCAGTGACCTTATCCACCATAGCATCATCCTAGTAGTCCCCTATCTTCGCAAACCTCAGCTCCGCCTCTGTCCCAATGTTCACTTGTCTTGTTTTCAGCGGCGTGGTGATATATGGGTTTTCTATCTGCGACCCCTCAAATTCGCAGTGTCCTTCTATTTCTGGGATATTATTGTTCCTCAGATCCTCATTTTCTTCTTCAGCAGTCACATTGTAGCACTCCAGCACGTGGCGCAGCCAGGTGGTCCAATCCGGTTGAATAAAATCCAATGGATCCTACGGTATTTTGAAGATCGTTGCTTTGACCTCTTGCAGCACTTCATCAATGCACGCAAATCCATCTTCAAAGCTGAATGTCATCAATAATTCTTGTCTCAAAATATCCCATTCGTCCATGCCATGGCAGAGCTTTGTCTCAAAATACCAATTCATAGGTATTACATCCAAGGTGTGACATAACAGATGCACCCACTCCAGTTGCGATTCTACTCCATAAGCATTGATCCATTTGGCTAAGTGATCACGTGGATCACTCCCATCGTATTTCTCAGTCAATCGTACCTTTGGGCAACCAAACCACACCCTCATCATTCTTCTATATTCGCGTCATCCATCGAAGTTGTCTTTATGCGTACCCCACCATCTTGCAGGCGTAGCGCGCAGCGCCAATTCCAAGGCTTGGAAGCGATGCTTCTTCGACACTTCCCTTTCAAATTCATCCATAAATCTATCAACATCAGTTAAACAATCATTGTAAGACATACTTCTTAGCTCTGATGATATGCAGTGCAGCAATTTGGTCATCATGTTACATAGTAGCATAGATACTTTGTGCAATCTATTCTGCCAGTGTTCCAATTCCTTGTTTGAGTCTAATGTGCAGGAGTTTTTGCAGTCCCATGCAAGACGTCCATCAACTATCATATTCACCCAATCTTAATCTCGCGTCGTTATCTTGTAAATTTGGTCTAAATCGTCATCACTTTCGTAGTTGCGGACTGGTTCAGTGTAGCACGGTCCTTCTGCAGGATCCAATGGTACTACTACGTGAAGTGATTTTCTTTCAAATGAAATCATTCATTTCTTCAAATTAATCACCCAATTCATGTTGATAGCCTAGTCAATCCCAAGGAGCACAGGGTAAGGATTGTTTTCATCCACAATCTCTATCACTTCAAAATCGGCCAACGTGCTTGTGCCTTTGATATCAACTTTCACTCCCTGTAATCTTCCCATGGGGATAATATTTTGTTGATTCGCCATCCTCAATTGAATAAGAGACCACTACAGCATAGGTATCCCCATTCTCTCCCATGTTTGTTTAGGCAAAACATTCGCATCGGACCCTAGATCCAGAATAACTTGGTCCATTTCATATTCTCCTATTTGCGCGGTGAGTCTCATCTCCTGCCTTATTCTTGCCTTATGCTTACCAATATTCTTGACCACGTGTGGGCCATCAGGAGTATTACCAGCACATTTATTGATCAACTCCTATAATCCCTTTACGGCCTTGCTATCTCGAAGTAGCTTCATACAGGTCTCCAAAAATGTAGTAAGCATGGATGGGTCCATTTCTTCAAACTTCTTATCCTGACTTCCTGAGGTAGAAGCCTCAGCGAAGCTTTTCTTTGCTTCCATGAAGGTTTCCTTCGCGCACTCCAAATCAAAGCCAACCTCCTTTTTTGGAGCTTTGTAGACCCATTCACCTTCTTCAGGCTTCTTTCCCTTGTCTTCGCTAGTCGTTATTCCACTTCGCAGCACGATTTTCACATTAGGATCCTCTTCGCGGGGTTCATCCTTCATCATTTGCATGTTCTAGGTAGGTTGCTGAGGCTATGCCCCTTTTTCGCATATCTTAGCTATTAATACAAGGCAGTCTTATGTCATGTGGTCAAACTGAGTGTAATATCTACACGACAAGCATGTCAGTTTCATGCATTCTCACGCATAGTGTCCTACTCCCTCGTAGTTGTAGCAAATCACTTGTCCTCGACCTCTACCAGGTCCTCCTCCACCTCAGCCTCGCCCACGCCCTGAAATTCTCCTCGCACTCCCTTAGCGCCTTGACCTGGAAGCCGAGTTTTTGCCTGTACTCTGTATGCGGGCATTCTACCCATCATTAGCTCATATCTATGATAGTTACGCTCATCATGACCCACCGATTGATAGAAGTTGCAGAAGAGTTGTTGCGGTGTCTGTAAAAATTTCTACAGCATGTGACAATTGTTTATCACATGTTTTCCAGCCACCTAACAGATAGCACACCATAGGGCGGGCCCTGTACTTGGCCTTGCTTGAACTTCCGACCTTAGAGGCATTGGCCTTCCTGTTACAACATAATTCACGAAAACTGGGAAGTGATCTTTGTCATGCCCCTCGCTTTTTCATTTCAAGCACCAAACTTCTTCGCGCACCTCTAGCCGAACTGCTCTATCCTTCTTCAAACTTTGAAACTCTAGGAAAAGGTTCTACATTTGTGCATGAATCTGCTGAACTCCCAAATTAGCATCTTGCATTGGCGTCTCATGGAATCTCTATGGCTTTCACCTAGGTCCCAATATTTTGTTGCAATAAAGCAACCCTAAAATGGGGCAAGAGCGAAGCCACAAACCATTCACGATGTTGTCCATCTGTAATATTCATGTTGGATTCGCGGATCGTGCACTTCAATATCTGATCTAAATCTCAGGGTGTCTCGCTAGGCTTCATCATGATCTCCTTGAATCCCACAATTCATTGAGCTTCAAACTTAGGCCCACTAAACTCCTTGTTTAGCACGGTCTGAATATCTTCTAATGAATCCATTAGGTTATCAGTGTAGTACTTAATGTACCATGTCAGCGCGCGTTCCTGTAAAGTAGTTACCAGCGTTGCCTTCTTCATCTAATATTCTGTTATACCCTGAGCCTCCCATATGGCCTTTGTGATGAACCAAAATTGGTCTGTGTCCTCAGTTCCCAAACCCTTGAACATGGGAATTTTTACTGCATTCGCCATTTTGAACGGTGGCAGAGGTGGTGGCAGTGTGGGCAAAGGTGGGGTAGGTGGATGGAGTATTCACAGGAACCCTCATTTTATTAACTGAACAGTGCTCTGCGATGAAGCATGTGTTGTTTCCTCATCGTCACTTAGAGGAGGTTTGATCAGCGGGCTATATTCAAGGCTTGTTCTTCCTCTATCCCTAAAGATCTTTCCACTTCGTGTAGCTCCAAACATCAAGGTAACTGCATAACCTTCTTTTCACACAAGAGCATCTTAATCCAAGTATTTAAAGACCTTAAATACTTACCTCATGGTCCCTTGAAGAAGTGGCACTCTACTTTGCTGTAACTGACCGAAGTATCAACCGTGAACTCTATCATGAATCCTCCTACGATGCAATCGAGCCAGTGATCAACAGAACATGTGATCTTATCTTCTGAGGCTTCCAATCTCTACACTAACTCCGAGGTCCACACTATCGGACTGTCAAGCCTCTAGTTTCCTTAGTCGTCTGTCAATTTAGTGATCCACTCGTATAATTCAACTGGGAAGGAATAGAAGAAGATTCCATGTATCTTTGTGTATAGATATCTATCCAACCAATGTTCTTTCGTCAATCGCGGATCTATGTTCTCTTATGCCACGAATTCGTGGATCTTACTATCCAACCAATCTTCAATTTCCTTCTTATTTGGATTCCATTGATGCGACATCACACATCTCTTTATGCAGATCCTGGTCCCAGCAACGAAACCATTTGTTGGCTTAGTGGGCCCTGACCTAGGTTCAACGTTAATTTAGCCAAACAAATCCCTACACTACTAGCCCTTTTGGCATCAATCCACGGAGTGTGGACTGAATTCTCACCCGAAGTAGTATGGGGGGATGTTGGAACCAATTCTCCCCGCCAAGAGATGGTAGTGATGTCATTTTGTGCCCTAACTCTAGGGCTTATCGATATGCTTCCCTTAATCGACCTCTAAACCTTCGCAAAGGTCTACGACTATCATTCACGAAACCCTAACTGGGCAAATCAATCACTTATGCGCTTCTATAACTACTCTTACTTCCATATTTACCCAGATCGGCTTAAGTTTCTGATAACTTCAATATGCATTAATATGTTCTTCGCCTAAACAGATAATATTACTTGCATTCATATAACAAGGTAAAACATATAGATTCATGCATCAATATAGCATTAAATCATGAAACCATTATTCAGCATAACATAACCGAATTTATTCATAACAGAAGTAAATAGATCAAAACATAGATAATTCCATAGTAATCTTCTTTATTAGTACTTCAGATCTTCTTATAGAATCTACTACCCTACGCACTCAGCTGCAGGGGTCCGCGCACTCAGCTGCAGACTTCTACCTATTGTGCTATACAACAACCCTCCCCATTTCAAAATTTTCATCCAAAACCTTAACAAGAAATGGGTCCCCTTTTTAGGACTTAGATAAAATCAATAATTCAATAAAAATCGCAAACTTTTCCAAATCCATATAACACATGAAAATCCTTATAAAAAGGTCCGATCCAATTTGAATATTAAACAAGACCTTCTCATAAAAACAAATATAAAATAATGTGTCGCACCCTTTATTTAAAGGATAGACTTAAGGCTTCCATTGGTAATCGTTGATGCGATAACGCTATCAGAAAGTGCAAATCGCAAGTTATCAAGGAAACATTCCAATAGTCCACTCAAATCTCCCGATGCGATAATCCGATTGCAATCAGCCATCGCTGAAAACATAAGACACATAATTGTCTATTTGGAATCCGATGATGCAATTTCATTTTGGAAAAGTGTGCTTTTCGATAAAAGATTGATTAACGAATGTTTGCGGGTCTAAATCTTAAATCAATTATAAATGAAAAAAACATATGATTTATTGATTATCTCGCCTCCCAATGATAACTCACTTATTATCGCAATCAAATCTATGTAAGGAAACAGGAAAAACATAACATTTGTGCCCCCCGATCTATGATATGCGATTTTTGCTAATTTCTGATCGGGAAAGTCACAAGGTCCACTTTAAAAGAATTTTTAATAATTTGAGCAATGTGACATATCATTATGGCATTTAAGTATCACGATTGGCAGTTACGAAAATCATTAATAGAGCAGTTATGGTTGAATCTTTCGAGGATTTCATCTGTGGTAATATTAGAGTTCGTATTGTTTATCACGCTTAAATTACCATTAATCTTTATATTCTGTGTTGGATTTGAATAGGTTTTTCTCTATTATGTTCTTCTGTTTATTTTGCAGAGCAAGTCTGAGTTGATGAATCCAGCGAAAATGACGAAGAAACCAAAGGCCCCTATCATAGCCAAAGAAGACCCAGTTAAAAAGGTCTTGATAGCATATACTACCTACCTCGGTCTAGGCAAGGCTTCATGGGAAAGTATATACAATTTACTGGAAGTCGAGGATCCGGAAGAGATTGAAGAAGAACCGGGAACAGCAAATTCCACTGACAAGTCAGAAAGTACTCTTAAGGAGTTGGCCTGCTCTTATCTTCACAAAATAGCAGCCCACGCCAAAGTATTACCCTACAATGACTTAGTCAGATGGGTAATTGAAAGTATCAACATTACAGACAGAACTTTCTTTACGGTTGATGGAAGAATGTTTGGGTCATTTAGAGAGGAAGATATAAAAAAGATGTACCATTTGCTTGAACCACAAAAGCAGAACAACAAAGAATTTTTGGAAGCATTCGCTAAGGAAAATGTTGTGGAGTCGGACCCTATCAGATAGTCGAGGCATTTTCCAAACAAACACAAGCATTAATCATCGGGTATGTACTATGTGGACTCATTAGCATCTACTTACTGTTATGTCGGTGCTATGATATGCAGACTCTTTGGAGTCCATGATTTGGCCAAGTTTTCTATACAGATGGTACCTTTAATGGAGGCTGCAGTTAACTCTTATATCATGGACTGTGCGAACATTTTCTCTGATAAAATGGCCAACCAAATACTTGATTATAGGAAAACCAGGTTCGTGACTACCCGAGTATACCGCCGTTTTATATGAGTTCCTATATTTTGGACACTATCTGTTTCAACTCTGATTATCCCATTTTAGGTTGGAAATTGACTCCACAAGACCTGAACCCCATTCATATCTATCATAAGGAATTGTGGAAAGCCCATTATAAAAATCATCTTTATAGAATCTACCATGGTTTCATCCTCCTTGTTTATTATGCTATATTCAATAAACCCACTACTAGGTTGTCCAATGAAGCCTGTGTCGACCTAACATCAATTGGTAGTTGGTTTGGTGAAGAAAATTTCACCGACATCAGACTTTTTGGCAGCACTACTGACCCACATGTCCTTCCCTTATACATCCCTAATAAGTTATTTTCCAAAGAAATAGCATATCAGATACAGTAGAAGGGATGTCAAGGAACTTAAAGGAGTCTAAAAAACATATGTGGCCTTCATTCCCACTCCAATGTGGTTCTTTTACACTACATGACTTCAAACATGCAGAGAAGGAAGCTGAGAAAATTAAAATGTTAAAGTTAGCAGTCATCCCAAAGAGGCAGTATGATCCTAAATCTGTTGCCTACAATTTCACTTCTCGTGTCAAAATCACCAAGTTTGAACATAAGAAGGATAATTATGATGATTTGTTTGCTTCAGCCAAGTTATTTTCGCAAGTGAAACAACTGGCAAAAATAAAATTGGGAGCAGAGGGACTAGAGGAATTTTTCAAGTTCAGGACACAGAGATTGCAAACATTGCCTCTGAACTTGTTAAATACTACTTCTATGGTGCAACTAGAAGGCCACTGTGAAGAGAAAATTATGGAAAAGACTCCTAAAAAGGAAAAGACCCCAGAAAGGGAGCAAACAAAGGAAGGAACTAGTGAGCTTCTTAATACGAATATCAATGTTGATCCTACTTTAATCAACAAATGGGAGCAGTTTGACCTAATCATCAATAACCCGAATAAATCCCAAGAGCTCACTACACCAAATTTTCCAACAGTAAAAAAGCTAGAAGCTATTAGTGTTTGATTGAAGGGACAAGCGGCCTACCCAGAATTCAGTAGGACATAGAAATCATTCCCGAAAATCCCATAGAGGATATTGTACTTAGAATAGAAGAAATACCACCCCTCGATGTATTCTACAGTTCGAAACATAGGGTTGTAGTTAAAAGACAGAGGAAAAAGAGGAAAATTGATCAAAGTCCTCTTCTAACTCCTTAGGTAGAAATGATGAATGTGGTATGGAAAGCAAAAGCCAATCCCTCTGAGGATCTAACAAAATTATCTCAGTATGCAGGAGCTTACACAGCGGCGACAATGGACAAAGCCTTAGAGATCAACCATTTGATGAGGGAAAAGGATCAGAAGATTACTCAACTTGAGGTGCAATCAGTAGAAGGACAACAAAAGATTAGTCAGCTTGAACAAAAGTTAACAGAGCAGAGGCAGCAAAATGAGCGATTAAGAGAGCAATTGAAACTGGAGAAACAGAGGATTGATGAGTAGACTCTCCATAAACAACAGGAGTTGTGTCAGGAATTAAGCAGGCTTTAGATGTTAAGTGAGCAAGAAAAGAAGGCAAAGGAAGATCAAATTGCACAAATGCAAGAACAGATAGAAAGGTACAAGGGCTATCCATAGGTAAGTGAATTCAGAACAAAAACCTTGGAGATAACCAAAGCCTTGTCCTGACAGTTGAATATTCTTTGCCACAACATATCATTGGCCAACCCCTTATGCGATATCTCTGCATCACTAATTGAGAAGGCAGTGGACGCCAGACTTGAATTGGAAAAAACAGATGAAAGGTTAACCAATTTTCTGTCTTGGCAAGATTCCATAGAAGGAATGGCTGCCAACTTGCCAAGAATACAAGAATCGCACAAGGAAATCCTGTTTTCTGAATGGGAGTCCCAGCTAATGAAAGTCGAAAGAGCAACTTCTAGATGCAGAGTTGCAATGAACGGTTTGATCGAATTAGTGAATAACAGTTTACATATGTCTAATTTGATCACCGATTGCTCTCCAGGTAAACTCCCAAAAGCAAAGGCATTGGAACATCATTGGAAACAAGAGCTGGTGAATAGAGAAAAATAGATTGGAGAAATCCAAAACTTGACATGGGAAACATTCTGGTTTTTTCTAGTCAAGCCACATAGCCAGCAGATGGCCATGAAATGCCTATCCGACGCAATCAACTGCATGATCTCTGAAATCTTTGATGCCACCTTTACAACCCACCTACACTCCAGGATGAGTCAACCTCCAGAAATCCAGACAATGCTCGTAATCTGCCAGCTGCAATCACAAGAAAAGAAGCTGATACAATGAATTCGTTCAACCGCTACTGCACTTCTATTTTCATAATGAATCCCAGATTTTCATGTCTACAGTTAGAACAGCACATAGCGATTTTTATTGATAGTTAGTTTTTATTTTTATTATTTAAGACCCTTTCATGTATTTAGAAAGGGTCCTCAATTTGTATTAGAACTTGACTTGGGAGTTGCACTTTTGTACTTCTAATTTTTTTTTATCAAAAGCTACACCAAATTTCTACATTTTTGTGAAAGAGGCTTTTATAAGACTTGCACTTTTGCATCTTTTGAAGGTGTTCTCAAATAGGAAAGCAGAATTTGAGTGTTGTTTACATCGGGAGAATTCAAATGCATACGGTACTATTATCATTGTTTTTGTCTTATTTCTCTATGTGAATGAACATTTCTTAAAAATTGCTATATATATATATATATATATATATATATATATATATATATATATATATATATATATATATATATATATATATATATATATATATATATATATATGTATGTATATATATCTATATATATATATAGATATATATACATACATATATATATATATATATATATATATAGATATGTATGTATATATATCTATATATATATAGATATATATACATACATATATATATATATATATATATATATATATATATATATATATATATATATATATATATAGCAATTTTTAAGAAATGTTGATTCACATATATATATATATATATAGATATATATATATATATATATATATGTTTTTTGAACAATTCTTTAGCATATCATTTCTAAAGGTTTTGAAATTGTTATCATTTGGATATATATCTCAGTGACATATATTATGATAAATGCGATAATGTTTATATAATAACTTTGTTTAACTTCTTAAACAAAGTAATTATTATATGAATGCATCTTTCTATTTTACGAATAAGCCATCTTTATGATTATTTGTTTAATAGAGATAATCAAAAATCGTGTCGTTAACAGGATACCCAGGTTAGATTAGTTATATTTGTATATTTTTGAATTGTAGGATAAAATACTTATCACCTTTGTTACACATTACAAAACGATCACCCATCAACTCATGTATCACTAGGAAACTGGTCCCATTATATCCAGTCAAAGCCACCACACCAAACGGAAAAGGAGTTGCACTAATGTCCGAACTGGGTGGTTTTCCCCGATGTTGATGCAACAATTTTAGAGGCATCACCATTTTTGGCGCTAGGAGGGCATGAACTGTGAATGGTGAGCAAATCTAAATCCATAGCCCATTCTGAGAGTAAATCGCCCTCACCATCTCCTCCAACTTCTCCCTCGCATTCTAAATCCCTAATTTTCAAGCGAGAAGTTGAAAAGACAACACCCATTGCTGAAAACTTGAACATATCAGACAAATCTTCCCTTGAACCCCCTGAAGTTCAATCTTTAATTCATAAACTTCAAGGGTTTTCAATATCGCAAGAGCAGTCTGAGTTATCCCAAGGCAGTGTGACTTCGCAATATCGCAATACATTCCTTCTCAGCCTCTTACAAGATTACAGAGCGAAAAGCTTGGTATTGAACCAACAGAATTTCCTCTGCCTAGTCAGAAAAGAGCTAGGAAGACACCTTTAGAGTCTGATAGTGAGACTCTTTCATCATCATCATCCATTTCATCCAATCCATTTCAAAGTCAACCATCCACTTCCCAAATTCATATCATAGTTCAACAAGGTACAGGCACTCCGACATCCCCTACCTAATCACTTGCAACTACATCCTCACCTTCCTCTGTTGTTAGTGTGACAATGGCACAAAATCAACCACAACCGAGGCCATGGACAAATCCAAGGGCAGTCGCAATGCCTGCACCCTTGAGTCAATTACCGGCCCACCCTGAAAAGTGGTTGCCAAAGTTTAATCTGGATATCAGCATACTAGAAGAAGAACACATAAACAACTTTATGTTGTCAATAAACCTAAATGGGGTGACAGAAGAAGATGATGTTGTGAGACTTTTCCCATACACCTTACAAGGAGCAGCTGGATCATGGTATTTTTCGCTACCACCAGGATCCATTAATAGTTGGAATGCTTTCCAAGAGCAGTTTTTGACTAAATTCGGAGATGATAGGTCCACGGCAACATTAATCAATGATCTCTCCAATCTTAAAACTGAATCAAAAGAACCCATTAAAGATTTCAACTCGCAATTTAATAAACTCTTAAATAAAATTCTTGCTACGTCTAAGCCTAGTGAAGAGGTCCAAAGCGAATGGTATATTTCTTCTTTACCTTCGAATATAGAAATCTTCGTTGATAGAGCTGCAAAACCCACCTTAGAAGAGAATATGAAAGAAGCAATCACCGTTGAAAAACATATTATTGCATTAGAAAATAAAATCGCTCTTGAGGAAAGAAAGTCCAGAAAAGTTACTTTTAAAGATGATTTGAAAAAGAAAGAAGTTAAAGATCCATATGATATGGAGGGTTTGCAAAAAGTTTTGAAGACTATGTCCAATGAAATGGTAGAGATAAAGAAACAGGTAGATGAAACCTCCACCAAAAAGCTATTTAGGAACTTCAAAAGAGCTGAATCAAAACCACCTAATGCCATATCTAATGCAGAATCAGATCCAAATAATGATGAGGATGAAGACACAGTGTTGTCATCCGACGAAACAGAAGAAGATGAGATAGTTGAATGTCACGGTATGTGGGACTTCATTTTGCCTAATTCTAATACTGAAAATGAACAGGAAGCTCTCCCAGTAAATACCAGAAGTAAAATCGCTGCAGAGCCTGTTCAATCAACTCAAAAGAAGAAAAATGCAAGCCCTACTGCCAAAGATAAGGCTCCCATGAAGAAATCTTCAGTGTTGCCAACTCAAAATCAGCCATCATCTTCCAATCCACCCTCATCATCCAAGACATTGGTAGTCTCTGACTCTATGGATTACAACATTATTGAAGACATGAAGAAGACTAGAGCGAATATCTCTTTATTTGAGCTTAGCAAGCTCAAACATCAACAGAAATTGCTGCTCAAAGAGTTAAATGCAGTACCTTCTTCCCCTCTTCCAAATGTTGTATTATCCAAGGCAGCCAAAGGAACAGGTAAGCCACCATCAGATAAAGTAGATGCTACTGATGTTGTTTTGATTGGAGATAGATCTAATTCTCATACTCCTCCTTTTCTCTTGACCTATGAGATCTACAATAGTAATCTGCACAACTGCGTAATAGATTCATGGGCTTCATCAAACATAATTCCAACCTCGGTTTGCTCAAAATTAAATATTGAACCCCAAAAATCTGCAGTACATATTGTTCAATTGTATCAAACTAAGGTTCAAGTCTTAGAAGAGATTAATTCAGTCACCATTAGGTTATCAGCTGATCCTAGAGTAGTCTAGAGAATTGATATATTGATTGTTGACGTCCCTGAGTTTTATGGGTTAATTTTAAGCAGGGATTGGTCTAAGAAACTCCATGGTTACATTTCTATTGATTGGTCTCATATGTGGCTTCCTTATAAAGGGAAACCAAATCAAATTAAAATCGATCGGGAGAAGCACATGACCCATACTGTAATGGAGTTTGAGCAGGAAAATCAACCCATAGCTTTCAATAATAACATTCTTGAAAATTACTCAGCCGAATCATTTTTTGGTAATTTTAATGCTCAATCATCACCTTTTTCTATTAATAGTTTCACACCACAGATGGAAAATTTCTCGCATACATATGCATCAAGATGTGTTACTATTGCTGAAGAAATTGTAAATAAACATGTAGATAAGCCTGTATTTTGGTCTTTGTATTTTGATGGGTTAAAATCCAATGATGGTGCAGGAGCAAGATGTATTTTAGTAAGTCCTGAAGGGGAAAAAACTATGCTATCATGCAGACTAGAATTTGAGTGTACAAATAATACTGTTGAATATGAGGCATTGATTCAAGGGCTTTATAAAGCAATAGGCCTGAAGATTCAATATCTAAAAGTATTTGGTGATTCTGAGATTGTCATCAAATAGGTAAGGAATACTATCCATTGCCTTTCTGGACATCTCAAGCATTATCAGTCCTTGGTTCAAGACCTCATATCTCATTTTCTAGCATTTAATATTTCTCCTATTCCCAGATCTCAAAATGCAGCAGCTGATTTATTAGCCAATGTTGCTTCTAAGCTCCTTCCATCCGAGGATTACAGCCCTGATAGGTTTTCAGTCGAATTAATTTTTAGACCATCTATTCCAGACAATGTCACCAATTGGCGGGTATTTAATCATGACGAAGACATTTTGAATTTCTTAACTTCTGAGAAATCTTATGATGACTAGATTATTGATGAGAATGATCATGATCTTCAAATAAAACAAAGACCGGATGAGAATTCCATACCTAAATTCGTGGTCAAACTTGAGGATCTTTATGATATCAAGGATAGGTTTAAACAAGTCACTAATTCAAAACTTCAAAGCTCTACTTTGAGGTTTGAATTAATAAATCTTGGCACTAAGGCCAAACCACAAAATATTAATCTGGGATTAGGGCTCACTTTAGAAGAAAGATTTGCCTTTATCAGATTTTTGAATAAATATAAAAATGTTTTCGCTTGGAATTATGACGATCTAAAAACGTATGATACTTCTATCATACAACACACAATTCCAATGATTTCTGAGGAGAAACTTGTGCAACAGAAATTGAGGAAAATTCATCTGAATCTAGAGAGTCAGATCAAAGCAGAGTTGAATAAACTCTTGAAAGCTAAGATAATTTTTCCAGTCAGACATTCTAAATGGGTTTCTAACTTAGTACCTGTTAGGAAGAAGAACAGTGATATTAGGATTTGCATTGATTTCAGAAATCTCAATAAGGCAAGCCAAAAAGATAATTTCCCATTACCAACAATGGAACAGACTCTTCATTCAGTTGTTGGTTCCGAATTAATGTCTTTTCTGGATATAACCAAATACTGGTGCATCCAGATGACAGACTAAAGACTACCTTCAGAACCAAATGGGGAACATATGCCTACCAGAAAATGCCTTTTGGTTTGATTAATGCTGGAGCTACCTTCCAAAGAGCAATGGATATAGCATTCAAGGGTTTGATTAATAGGTCAATTGTTGTCTACCTAGATGACATAACTGTCTTCTCCAAGAAAAGAGCGAATCATTTACATGATTTGAAACAAATCTTTGAACATTGTAAAAGGTATGGGATTTCATTAAATCCCAAGAAATCATTCTTCACTCTTGATCAAGGGAAACTCTTAGGGTTTATCATATCTAAAGATGGCATTTACATTGATCCAGAAAGGATCAAGGATATTTCTGATATCCCTCTACCACACAATAAAAAATTAATGCAATCATTTTTCGGTCAAATAAATTTTTTTAAAAGATTTGTTCCTCATTTTTCGCAAATTGTTTTACCTTTACAGACCATGATTAAGAAAAATTCAGTTTTCAAATGTGGGCATAACGAAAAGGAAACCTTTGATTCAATCAAACAGGCGATCATTAATGCTTTAGCATTGAATACTCCAAATTTTTCTAATCATTTTATTTTGTATACTTTAGTTTCTAAAACATCCTATGCAGCTATGTTAACACAGATCAATGATCAGCAAGTTGAAGCACCCATATCCTTCTTCAGTTCTAATTTACAAGGTGCTGAACTTAATTATTCCGAAGTAGAAAAACAAGCTTTTGTTGTGTTCAAATCTATTAAACACTTTAGGCCATTCCTCCTAAAGACTCATACAAAAGTAATATTTCCATTCTCGGCAATGAGACAATTGCTAGTCCAAAGGGAAGTAGAAGAGAAGAGAGCTAACTGGGTTACGGCATTACAAGAATATGATTTAGATATTAAACCAGCGAAAATTGTAAGAGTTCAAGGTTTTTGAAGGTTATTAGCAGAAGCTTCTAACATTCCAAAACATGAAGATTCAGATAATGCTCTTCAAATAAACAAGATAAGTATCATGAACTCTGAATCTCAATATGAAGATCTGGTCTATTATTTGAAAAATGGATATGTTCCTCCTAATCTCTCTTACAAAAACAAATGTTCCTTAAGATTAAAATCAAAACACTTCGAAATCATTGATGTTGTGTTATTTAGAAGGAATTATGATTCGATTTTGTTAAGATGCCTTAAAAAAACTGAAGCACAAAAAATGTTGCAGCAAATACATGATGGTCCAGCAGATGGACATTTTGGAGGTGATACAACATCTCACAAGATAATACATTTTGGATATTATTGGCTCACTTTATTCAAAGACGCCCATGACTATGTAAGGAAATTCAAAATATGTTAAACTGCTAGTGGAAGACAAAGGAAACTAGCCTTTCCTTTACAACCAGTCAACATTGAACAACCATTTGAACAATGGGGATTGGATATCATAGGAGAGATTGTTCCACATTCTTCCAAGCAACAAAAATATATCCTTACAACCATAGACTACTTCACAAAATGGGTAGAAGCAATTCCTTTGAAGGTAGCCAATTCTAAAGCAATCATTGAATTCATTGACCAATTCATCATTACTAGGTTTGGCGTACCTAATGCTCTCATTTTGACAATGCATCTTATTTTTTTGGAAATACCATACTTGAATTTGCTCTTAAGAGAGGATTTAAATTGAAATATTCTGCAAACTACTATCCTCAAGGTAATTATTTGGCAGAATCAACCAATAAAAATCTTATTAAGATTATTAAGAGCATTGTTGACCAGAATCAAAATAATTGGCACAAGTCTTTGATATTTGCATTATGGGCAGACTGCATAACTCAGAAGGCCTCAATAGGTACTTCTCCATTCAACTTATTGTATGGGAAAGAAGTTGTAATACCAACAAACTTAGCACTCCCATCTCTAGCCCTAGTGCAATTTATTGAAGAAAATCCCTGGTCTTCTATTCAATTAACATATGATCAAATCATTAAATTAGAAGAGGAAAAGGAAAAAGCCAGAATTGCATATACAAAACATCAACAGGTTATTAAATCTTCTTTTGATGCAAATTCTACTAGCCCAAAATTTTTACAAATTGGTGATATTGTTCTGAAATGGGACAAAGCGCACGAAGACAAAGGCAAACATACTAAATTTTGAAAGATGTGGCTTGGATCGTTTCAAATCATTGAGAAAATAGGCTTATCAACGTTCATACTGCAAGACATATCAGGAAAGAGAGATTCTCTTCCTGTCAATGGGCTTATCTTGAAAAAATTCTTTACTTAAGGAGGTAACCCCTTCTTACTTGTAAATATTCATTATGTAACTTTGTTTGTTTAAATTTTTATTTGTAGAAAATAAGGTTGTAAATAGTCTTCCATTGACCTTTTACTATTGGAAATTTATTTAAGGAAATATTGTAAATACTTACTTTCGATAGATGGAAACCTTTAAGGAAAAAACTACAGTTTTGGAAAGTTAGATAAAAAAATAAAACTCTGAGAACCTCTTTTAGATTTGTAAAATCTTCACAAGCCTTGAAAATATTGTAAATCATTCCAAGTTTTAAAGAGCCAAGAGAGGTTATTTGTAAAAAAGTAAAGACTTTTCCAAACTTAGCATCTACAACTCTAAAATTGTCATCCATAGACTCTTAAGGAGAAAGTCATTCACCCCATCCATTAAGTTTGTGATTTTTCAGAGTGCAATTCTAAAATTTGTCTGATATAAAAGGTAATAGGTCTCATCATGAGCCTACTTACCATGATCATAGGGAACTAATTAAACTGACATTACCAATACTGCATATCAAAACAGGGTAATGGTTTATAATCATAAGACAAGGAGTCTCATCACAAGCCAGCTTGTTCAATTCAATTACAACCAGTAAATGGCATTGTCAATAGCTGGCCACCAAACCAGGGCAATGGCTTTTTATCTTTAAAGAAATTGAAAGAATAGAAAACACAAGAAAGAAAAAATATGTGTAAACATATATTTTTGAATTTATCTTTCAAAATGTTTACTCTTAGATGGATGGGACAATGAATGATTAAATTGTTAATAGGTAACCCTGTTGAGACTATAAACATCTACTAGCAGCAAAGGCACTACCTGTGACAACAGAATAAACTTAAAAGCTAAGTTGGAGAAGCCCCCTCCTTTATCTATACCAACCAATCAAAGCTTGAATAAGCCCAAAATGTTTTTATTTTTAAGATTGGAAAAGGAATTACAAAATTTTCATTATATTCAGAGTTAATTTTTATTTGACTAACCTTAGATTCTTTTCTTTATCCTCAAAGGTTTCCAAATCAAGAAAGTTATAGATATTTCATTACTTTCTCAGAGATAACTGCTTCTCTCAGTGAATCACCAATTGTTGTGCTATACAACAACCCTCCCCATTTCAAAATTTTCATCCAAAATTTTAACAAGAAATGGGTCCCCTTTTTAGGACTTAGATAAAATCAATAATTCAATAACAATCGTAAACTTTGCAAAATCCATATAACACATGAAAATCCTTATGAAAAGGTTCGATTCAATTTGAATATTAAACACCCTTTATTTAAAGGATAGACTTAAGGCTTCCATTGGCAATCGCCGATGCGTTAACGCTATCGGAAAGCGCAAATCGCAAGTTATCAAGGAAACATTCCAATAGTCTACTCAAATCTCCCGATGCGATAACCTGATTGCAATTGGCCATCGCTGAAAACATGAGACACATAACTGTCTATTTGGAATCCGCCGATGCGATTTCATTTTGTAAAAGTGCGCTTTTCGATAAAAGATTGATTAATGAATGTTGGTAGGTCTAAAGCTTAAATCAATTATAAATGAAAAAAACATACGATTTATTGATTACCCCGCCTCCCCATGATAACTCACTTATTATTGCAATCGGAGCTATGTAAGGAAATAGCGAAAAAATAACATTTGTGCCCCCCGATCTGCGATATGAGATTTTCGCTAATCGTTGATCGGGAAAGTCACAAGATCCACTTTAAAAGAACTGTTAATAATATGAGCGATGCGACATATCATTATGGCATTTAAGTATTAGGATTGGCAGTTACGAAAATCATTAATAGAGCAGTTATGGTTTAATCCTTCGAGGATTTCATCTGTGGTAATATTAGAGTTTGTATTGTTTATCACGCTTAAATTACCATTAATCTTTTATATTCTATGCTGGCTTTGAACAGGTTTTTTCTCTATTACGTTCTTCTGTTTCTTTTGCAGAGCAAGTCTGAGTTGATGAATCCAGCAAAAATGACAAAGAAATCAAAGAAACCAAAGGCCCCCATCATAGCCAAAGAAGAACTAGTTAAAAAGGTCTTGATAGCTGATACTACCTACCTCAGTCTAGGCAAGGCTTCATGGGAAAGTATATACAATTTACTAGAAGCCGAGGATCCGGAAGAGATTGAAGAAGAACCGGGAACAGCAGATTCCACTGACAAGTCAGAAAGTACTCTTAAGGAGTTGGCCTGCTCTTATCTTCCCATAATAGTAGCCCGCGCCAAAGTATTACCCTATAATGACTTGGTCAGATGGGTAATTGAAAGTATCAACATTATAGACATAACTTTCTTTACGGCTAATGAAAGAATGTTCGATTCGTTTAGAGTGGAAGATCTAAAAAATATGTGCCATTTTCCTAAACCACATAAGCAATACAACAAATCATTTTTGGAATCCTTTGCCAAGGAAAATGTTGTGGAGTTTGACCCTATCAGACAGTGGAGGCATTTTCCAAACAAGCACAAGCATGAATCATTGGGTATGTACTCCATAGACTCATTAGCATCTCCTTACTGTTATGTTGGTGCTATGATATGCAGACTCTTTGGAGTCCATGATTCGGCCAAGTTTTCTATAGAGATGGTACCTTTAATGGAGGCTGCAGTTAACTCTTATATCATGGATTGGGCGACCATTTAAATACTTGAATATAGGAAAAACAGGTTCGTGACTACCCGAGTAATACCCCCGATTTATATGAGTGCCTATATTTTGGACACTATCTGTTTCAATTCTAATTATCCCATTTTAGGTTGGAAATGGACTCCACAGGACCTGAACCCCATTCATATCTATCATAAGGAATTGTGGAAAGCCCATTATAAAAATCATCTTTATAGAATCTGTCATGGTTTCATCCTCCCCGTTTATTATGCTATATTCAATAAACCCGCTCCTAGGTTGTCCGATGAAGCCTGTGTCAACCTAACATCAATTGGTAGTTGGTTTGGTGAAGAAAATTTCACCTACATCAGACTTTTTGGCAGCACTACTGACCCACATGTCCTTCCCTTATACATCCCTGATAAGTTATTTGCTAGAGAAATAGCATATCAGATAACAGTAGAATGGATGTCAAGGAACTTAAAGGAGTCTAAAAAACAAATGTGGCCTTCATTCCCCCTTCGATGTGGTGCTTTCACGCTGCATGACTTCAAACATGCAGAGAAGGAAGCTGAGAAAATTAAAATGTTAAAGTTAGCAGTCATCCCAAAGAGGCAGTATGATCCTAAATATGTTGCCTACAATTTCACTTCTCATGTCAAAATTGCCAAGTTTGAACATGAGAAGGATAATTATGATGATTTGTTTGCTTCAGCCGAGTTATTTTCTCAAGTGAAACAACTGGAAAAAATCAAATTGGGAGCAGAGGGACTAGAGGAATGAAAGAACAGATAGAAAGGTAAAATGGTTATCCACAGGTAAGTGAATTCAAAATAGAAGCCTTGGAGATAACCAAAGCCTTGTCCCGACAGTTGAATATTCTTTGCCACAACATATCATTGGCCAACCCCTTATGCGATATCTCTGCATCACTGATTGAGAAGGCAGTTGACGCCAGACTTGAATTGGAAAAAACAGATGAAAGGTTAACCAATTTTCTATCTTGTAAAGATTCCACAGAAGGAATGGCTACCAACTTGCCAAGAATACAAGAATCGCACAAGGAAATCATGTTTTCTGAATGGAAGTCCTAGCTAGTGAAAGTCGAAAGAGCAACTTCTAGATGTAGAGCTGCAACGAATGGTTTGATCGAATTAGTGAATAACAGTTTACATATGTCTAATTTGATCACCGATTGCTCTCCAGGTAAACTCCCAAAAGCAAAGGCATTGGAACATCATTGGAAACAGGAGCTAGCGAACAAAGAAAAATAGATTGGAGAAATCCAAAACTTGACATGGGAAACATTCTGGTTTTTTCTAGTCAAGCCACATAGCCAGCAGATGGCCATGAAATTCCTATCCGACGCAATCAACTACATGATCTCTGAACTCTCCAATGCAAGATTTACAGCCTAGCTACACTCCAAGATGAGTCAACCTCCAGAAATCCAGCTAATGCTCGCAATCTACCAGCTGCAATCACAAGAAAATAATTCGATACAATGAATTCGTTCAACCGCTACTGCACTGCTATTTTCATAATGAATCCCAGATTTTCATGTCTACAGTTAGAACAGTGCATAGTGATTTTTATTGATAGTTAGTTTTTATTTTGATTATTTAAGATCCTTTCATGTATTTAGAAAGGGTCCTCAATTTGTATTAAAACTTGACTTGGGAGTTGCACTTCTGTACTTCTAATATATTTTTTTTAATCAAAAGTTGGACCAAAGTTTTTTGTGAAAGAGGCTTTTATAAGACTTGCACTTTTGCATCTTTTGAAGGTGTTCTCAAATAGGAAAGCAGAATTTGATTGTTGTTTACATCGGGAGAATTCAAATGCATACGTTACTATTATCATTGTTTTTGTCTTATTCTCTATGTGAATAAACATTTCTTAAAAATTGCTATTATTGGTATCTATATATATATATATATATATATATATAGATGTTTTTCAAACAATTCTTTAGCATATCATTTCTGAAGGTTTTGAAATTGTTATCATTTGGATATATAAGTCAGTGGTATATATTGTGATGAATGTGATAATGTTTTTATAATTACTTTGTTTAACTTCTTAAACAAAGTAATCATTATACGAATGCATCTTTCTGTTTTACGAATAAGCCATCTTTATGATTATTTGTTTAATATAGATAATCAAAAATTGTGTTGTTAACAGGATACCCGAGTTAGATTAGTTATATTTGTATATTTTTGAATTGTAGGATAAAACACTTATCACCTTCGTTACACATTACAAAACAATCACCCATCAACTCATATATCATTGGGAAACTGGTCTCATTATATCCAGTCGGAGCCACCACACCAAACGGAAAAGGAGTTGCACTAAGGTCCGGACTGGGTGGCTTTCCCCAATATTTATGCAGCGATTTTAGAGGCAACAACACTACCCTAGGCCTCTATGCACATAGGTGAAGAGCCCTCCTTCTATTCTAAGACTCTTCACTCTTTTCGCTAATGACCCATTACATTCATCATCCAAAAATCTAAACTACCTTAGACTCCTCTAAGAATCTCCTTTTTATACACTCCCATGGTCCACATACAATGGGTAGATCTTCTAAAGCCAACACAACTTAGATAAAATAAGGGTGGAAACCCTTTATGACACTTTACATCGACGCACTTGGTGACCACAAATTGCGGAGCCTTTACACTTTACATACAAAAACTTGGGCTTTCTGCCCCAAAACTTGGGGTTTTAACCCCAAAATCGACCCTAGGGGACCCTGTCCCAATAGGGACCGAGCTTACATGCATAGGATGCTTCTCCTAAGGTAGCATGAAAATGCATCCCTTGTCTCAGGGATCTATGTTTAGCAGTTGGAGGTTACATGCAAGGAGCCATTCAGAAACCTCCCGCCAAGTGTCGCTTCCCCTAGAATTGTGGCATGCACGTCACAACCTCAATGTTATCAAAACTCATCAACCAGACATTGCAGAGCTCATTCCTCACATCAACCTTGCAACTTTGACATCCCACATCACATCTAGGAGCAGTCGGCACATTCAGCTCAGCTAATTTGGTGTAAGCTTGCTTCCCATGCCTTATGCTGCATTTTTGTTACTTTTTGTGTTTTCGCTTGTGGGAGTACTGTTTGCTTGATTTCTTTGAACACTTTTTGTCATTTACATGTATACTAGCTTATTCTAGCTCCATTTCAGTTTTCGTTGCTATCTCACTATTGTCGCATGCATGAAATTGTTTTTCACGGATGTTCGCTAAAACGGCGAATCGCCTCACCCACAAGCATGTTGATTTGTTTGTTGAATCTTTCATTCATGTTTTGCATGCATTTTCAATCACTTCTGCTATAACTAAGTGTCTTCATGCATTCATTGTCTTATTTTCTCTCAATTTCCCATTGGCGAGCCGGGCCAACCTTGGTCCAAACTCTGCCTTCACCAAGGCTGCATTGCACAATTTGGGGAAGGAAGGCTCTACCTTACTCTCTAGAAATGCGCGTTTTTGTCCAACACTAGCCTCCAAGACTGTTTTGCGCATTTCTGGAGGACAGTAATTGCTTGGCCCAGGAAATTGTGCAAATCAATCCCTGGGCTTGCAGTCCTTCCCAGCTAGAACTGCGCATTGTGCAGTTCCAGCAGTCAGTCAGTCTCCCAGTAACCCATACTGTGACTTGTGTAGTCTTGGCAGTCGGTCTTCCGACCTCTCAGCCAAAATTGTGCAACCTTCATGACCAGTCACACAGGTATGTTACAAGTCAGTTCTCAAAGTTCATTTTGGTTTTCGACTGACAAATTGCTTGCCATTAGTGTTGCCATGTCCCTAGGTATTGCAGATACTCATTTGCCTCTCAGTGGTGTAGGTATAATGGTTTCCAAGAGAGCAGAGTTGAAGACACCATTCAAAGCACACCTAGAGATGTAGTTGATCAAGTGTCTATGAGCTTGCCTACTCACAAAGACATAAAGTTGTTCGTAGACAAGGACATCAAACAACAACATCACACCAAGCAGCATCATGAACAGAAGTTGAAGGCAGTATACCGAATGCAGCAAATGCAAGAGGAATGTTGTTGACAACGCGAAGGTGGAACAAAGTTGCAAGATCAAGTAGATCCACTAATAATGAAAGAAACTTTGGAGACTCATGTTATGAGGTGACGGCACGACATGAAGGTCGCGCAAAGTCATAGGATGGAACAAAGAAGGAGTTGCATGCGCTGAAGTAGCAACTTCAGGAAGAACATAAAGTTGCACAGACAGACGAATGAGGTGCAGCAGGATAAAGAACAGTAGCAGGCACAACATGCACTCACGGATGAAAATACGCCTGTACAAGTTAAAGATCCATCCCAGTAGCTAACATGGAGTAGACATGGTGAGCAGTGTTGTTGATCACATGCAAGGATTCAGCAGCATGCATGTCATTATGCGCACGCATGCAACCCAACCCATTCAGAACACTCACCAAGGTGAAGACAAGAAGCAACTCCAACTAGAGTTGAACATGTACTTCGGCAAGTTGATGCACATGACCACCAAGCACACATTTGACCATTAGCATGGACACTGCACATCAGTGAGTTTTCGGTTCAGCCACACCCAAGAAGACCATGTGCATGTTAGCAAACAAGGTGGATGAAGGGGTCAAACCAATGCATTGGTTGCAACGGAGGAAAGAGTTCACTTCAGCAAGCTGTCAATAAGGTGCATGCACAACATCACGGATGACCAATCTTAGCATTAGCTCACCACCTTCACCATCACAAGCATGTCAAAGAGTTGGTCTCATCACAGTGGACTGGGTGTCAATGATGTCTTGCATGGCTTGCTCAAGCCATGTTGTCTCACATGAGTACATGTGCATTGTAATGTTGAGTCATGTCAAGTGTAAATCAAGTGTCAATCATTGGATGTAATAGTCATAGAGTAGGTGAAGATTCATGAGGGTAGTTGAACTATCATAAAGGGGAATGTCAAGGGTCACCCCACGCTTTGCTATAAATAGTCCCTCATAACTCATTATAGAGGCTTTTGGTCAACCAAGCTTCTGATAAGACTATCTTGGAAAGAGCTTGGACAGTATTGTAACGCGCCTTGGCTTCTCCACTGCACGGAGCTAGTTCATCTCTTTGGAGGAGCAGGCGGATGTGGCTGTAATGTTCCACTGTTGGGGCTAGTAGGTTTACATGGATGTATTGTATGATTGGAACTTACACTTATTTATATAATAAGATCCAACACATTTTCATGCATATGTTGTTATTGTAGTTGGACTGCTCCAGTTGCCTTAATGATATATGTTGTTTAACTTACATATTTGTGTATGAATTGATTTGTATGCAATTATATGAATCTTGTTGTAAATGTGTTGTATATGTTTTTAATATAGTCTATTCTGTGTCAATGGCTCTACCGAACATTAGACAGACCTTTCACATGAACCTTGCTGTAACAATCGTTGCACTTGTTCGGACTGATCCGTGAGTGTTGTACATGTTATCTTACCTTGTATGTTGTGACTACCGCATCCGAGTGGACTGCTCCACCAGAAGTTGTGTATGTCCTTTTGTGTTTTGTGTTCCTAGCCGAGTTTGGACTGATCCCTTTCAACCTGGAACTCACCTTCACCCTCATCTCAACCCACCTGTATTAGAACCTCACATACACCTTTCTTTACTCATTGTAGCAGTCACAACCTTGCTACAGACAGAGTTATCTTACTTGCCTCTGTGTGACATCACAGTCAAGGCATTTCGTTACGACCCAATGTTGGGAATCCTACACCAAATGGTCTGAGGTCTAATTGAGACTTCTTATATGGGAGATCCCCTGGGCATGTTGGTGGGTCCAGCACCGTCAACAAGTACGGACAAACAGAGGGAGTGAAGCTTCAAGGCTTCACTGATGCAGATTGGGTAGGGATTCCATCTGATGGGAAGAGCACATCAGGAGGGATCTCTAGTATTGGTTCAGCGGCAGTTTCTTAGTACAATAGGAAATAGAGATTAGTTGCACCCAGTTCGGTACAGGCAGAGTACATGGTTGCAAGTCAGGCAGCATGTGAGGCCATCTGGATGAGGAAGATCCTGGGTTGGTTGTTTGGTCAGCAGATTGATCCAACTATGATTTACATCGATAATCAGAGTTGTAACAAACTCTCTGAAAATCCAGTTTTTCATGATCGGTCGAAGCATATTGATATTTGATATCATCTTCTCATAGATTGTGTATTGAGGAGGATTATGTTGTTAGAGTACATTCCCATGGAGGAGCAAGATGCTGACATTTTGAAAAAATCATTGTCAAGATCTAAATTCAAGTTTCACATAGACAGGATCGGGGTAGCTAATAATCCCTTTCTTGTTGAGAGGGAGTGTTGACAAATGGCAACAAGAAATTCCAGTTTAATTTTTCCTTGAATTAAACTAAGTATTAAAATTGAATTGTATTCTCATAGAAACTTGTAAATAGTTAATTAAGTTTAACTAACTTAATTAGCATAGGAATTTCTAGTTCGGAGTCATTTTGTAGTCATGTATATGTTTTCCCTAATTTTTAGGAGTCCAGTATGAGTTTAAATTGAGCTGGAAATTATATCACTCGGTTTACTGAGTTAAGTTCAGTTAAATTAGTTCCAAACTGTTGGAGGAACTAATAGAGGACTAACAGTCAGTTGGTGCACTAATGCATCCACTAGTGCTACTCCAGTTAGTTAAAGATTCCCTCATGAGAAACTCATGCATCTCAGTTCAGAGAAAGACCCAGTTGAGACTAGAGTGTAGGGACAGTGTACTATCAGTTGTATTATTTACTAGAGTGTAAATATCATGCATGCATCAGAGATTGATCCTATGTTTGGATTGCGCAATTTTGGAAGCATGAATTCCCTTTAAATATGAGCTATTCATACTAAAAATTACGAAAGTGATTAGGACCTTGGAGAGCTTCAGAATTTGCTAAGTGTTGGCTAAGAGCTAGCTTGTGAGCTGAGAGAGTTAAGCATACTTGTGCTGAATTGTTCTAGTGAGAACAAGCTTTGTATCTTCACTCATATTTTTGATATATGCAATACAAATAGTGGAGTTTTGAGTTGTGGTTTTCCCCAGATACATCTTGTGTTATGTGCCATTGATTTATCTTCTTATTGTTCTTATTGGTTTCATCGATATATTGGCTTCCACTAGTTGAAAGTAGAAGTAGATTCTTTTCATGTGCTTTAGTACATTGCATGAGCTTGTGAATCTACAAGATTGTCTACATGGTATCGGAGCTGAATTCAATATACTATGGGAGATTTCAAAGGTTTGAGTCATGGGTTACAGGTGAAATTCGAATTTGCAATACATACTTCAGGATCGGCAGATGGCGTTCTACACTTTGCGGCTCGAGTACGCCTTGGAAGGCAGCTCGAACTTTATAGCCTGGAGGGACAGAATGGAGGTTGTTCTCAAGGATAATTGTTTGAAGGAATTCCTTTCTCAAGAAATTCCTAAGCCAACAGCATCGGAAGCACAGAGTTTGGTCGAATGGAAGAAGTGTGTGGTGGAGGCGAGGCAGATAATCCTTGAGGGATTTCGATACCACATTGTCTTGGGTCTCCATGGCAAGGAAACTTCGTATGCTATGTGGAAAACATTGACAAACTTGTATCAGAACAGCAATGACCAAAGGAAATTGGTATTGAAGGACAATCTTCGAAAAATCAAAATGGACAAAGGAAAGACTATTCCAAAATACTTGACCAAGTTCACTCAATGTTGTGATGAACTTGGAAGTGTTGGAATCACGGTTACCAAGGATGATATGGTGATTCTTTCTCTTATATGACTCCCAAAGAGTTGGCATAGTTATCAGGACTCTGTCAATGGTTGAAAGAAGCTACCAAATTGGTAACGACTGTGGTCAGATTTAATGCAGGAGGAGATCAGGAGGAACACCAGAGGTGGGTCTTCATTAAAGACTGATGATGAAGAGAACTGTGCCTTAGAAATTAAGGTGAAGAAGGGGAAAGGGAAGGCTTCCATCCAAATCAAATTCTTATCATGGAGGTAAGAAGAAAGACATGATGAAAGTTAAGTGCTTTCATTTTCATGAGTTGTACCATTTTTCTACAAATTTTCCACTCAAGAAGTTTAAGAAGAAGTCCTCAAGAGGAGAGGTGGGTGAGGCTTTGGCCTCTCAATTCAAATTAGATTTTTCTCTCATTGCATGCATGGTGTCATAAATGATGTGAAGTGTATGGTACTTAGACAGTGGAGCTTCATTCCACATGACTGGTGACAAAGAGTTATTTAGTGACCTGGAGGAGAAAGATCTCCATATGCATATCGAGATGGGTGACGATGGGAAGTATAATGTTACTGGATTGGGCACGGTTACTTTTCAAAGGGATCATGGGGATCCTCTCACCCTTAAGAATATTATGTATGTGCTCGGGCTGAAGAAGAACTTGGTAGCCATTGCCATGCTTGAGGATAGAGGCTATGATGTGATCTTCTTGAAAGGAAAGGTGTTCCTTCAACACATAGCCATAGGTCCAGTAAAGAAGATAGGGATTCGGGTGAAGAATATCTATAAGTTGGAGGTAAAGGAAGGTGATGCTTTGAGCATAAAAGAAAAAATGGTGCAAAGCCAAGATGTTTGTGAGTTGTGTCACAGGCGATTGGGCCACTTGCATCATGGGGCTTTGAAGATATTGCAGCAAATCTCTACCGGTCTTCCCAAAGGTATGCTTGAGCAAGTTGATACATGCAAGGGGTGTACTTTGGGAAAATACACCAAGTCTTCCTTTCACGATAGAGACAGATGAGTAGAGACTATTCTAGAGTGAGTCCATTCAGATGTGTGTGGACCATTCTCGACAACATCCACGGCCAAACACAGGTATTATGTTATATTTGTTGATGACTATTCTCGTAAATGTTAGATATTTTTCATGCAGAAAAAGGATCAAACTTTCACAAAGTTTTATGAGTTTAAAGCATTGGTTGAAAAAGAGTCTGGAAAGAAGGTTAAAGATCTATGGAGTGATAACGATGTTGAGTATGTCTCAAATGGGTTTAAGAAATTCTATGCAGCGAAAGGGCTTGAATGGGAGTTGACGGCACCCCATAACCCTCGGTAGAATGGGGTGGTCGAGATGAAGAACAAAAGCATAGTAGGGGCAGTGAGGGCAATGTTGCATGATCAAGGCCTACCACTACACTTGTAGGCTGAGGCATGAAATACAATGGTTTATGTTCAAAACCATAGCCGACGTCAAATACTTGAGATGAAGACACCAGAGGAGCCTTATTCCGGTAAGAGGCTAGATGTTGGTCACTTCAGGGTTTTTGAGTCATCAGTATATTTCCATCTGACCAAAGATGAATGGAAGAAGCTTGAACCTACAATGGATTTGGGGATATTTGTGGAGTACACTGATACACCTCACTATTATTGGGTGTACTTGTCGACCAACAGGATCACAATGGTTTGCAGGGATGTCAGATTCGATGAGAAGAACACCATGCGAGTTTCCCTTGAGAGGGAGATTGAGCTATATGCGGATGAGGCGATTTTAGCTCCAAAGGTTGAGGAATCTCAGATTGATGTGGAGCAGCCACATGCATAGGATCCGGGAGTGGAGACAACTCAGGCAGAGTCTTCTAGAGAGGGAGGAAAGTGTACCAAAGAGGCTGACAGATTGTTGGATGATGCACAGGAGAATGTGGGAGCACCCACTTCTTAGTGCAAGAAGACGAGGTCACCTAAGAGGGACACTGGATACATGGCTCTTAGGGGCGAATGTGTTGAGGCAGAGCCATCTTCCTTTAATGAAGCAGTGCAGCAGTTGGTTTGGTTTGATGCCATGGTGGAGGAGTATGACTCCATAGTTCGTAACAGTGTTTTGGATGTGGTCCCGAGACCGGAGGACAAGTCAGTGGTGAGCTCCCATTGGATTTACAAGGTAAAGCAAGTTGCAGATGGTAGTGTGGAGAAGCATAAGGCTAGATTTGTGGCTCGTGGCTTTTCACAGGTAGATGGGATTGACTATGATGAGACCTTTACTCCTGTTGCAAGGTACTCGTTGATCATGTTATCACTCAAAAATTTTCCTTAGAAGTTTTGGAAGAAGGGAAGGCTTCGAGGTAACCACAAACCAACTTTTAAGCATAGGCTCTAGCCAACCTATGGCTCAGAGAGGGCTCTCTCTATAAAATTTAGCTATGTTTGCTTTAGATATTAGGCTAGTTCTAGAGTTCGGGGGGGTTTTTGATTTGTATGAAGATTTGGCGGCGGAATCCTTAAGACAGGCAAATAGGTTGATGCCTTTACGCCATTGGGCAATGGAGTCAAAGAAGGGGCAGCAAAGCTGGAGTTAACTCACTAAAGGGAATGTTAAAGTGGCAAGATAGCAGAGCGAAGTACAAATCCTTGGGCTAAATGGTGAAATGAGTCTTAACAGAGGTGAGAGGGCAATCAAGAATCCTCAAACCAAGGCTAAGATGGGGGAACAACAGTGAATCATGAGTAAAGGGAAATTAAGAATCCTTTACTATAGACCAGAGGAGAAACTACGGAAGCTAAGGAGCATTCATGAATTCCCTAGCTAAGATAGTTTAAGAGAAAACATTAAGAATGTATACCAGTAAGACAGAGTGTAGTTAAGCCAATTCTGAAATATTATTCAAAGTTACAACATTCAGACTTCTAAAACATTTAAGATCATGAAACAACTGTAAGAGAAATAAAACAACACAAGAATATTACTCATTTATGCTCCACTCTACACATGAATCCCTTGAAATGTCTGATCTTTATTCATCAATCCAGCATGCTGGCCCAATCAGTGATACAAAGCTTTATAGTCCTTTGAACAAAAATTCTATTGAAACTACAAGAATCCACACTACATACTTCGATTTATGAAGTATTTATACAAAAAAAAAATTACAAAATATCCCAAACTAAATTGGGAATTAATCTAGGAAATTCAAAATATTTTCTCGCAGGAAGATAGTGATAGCTACTGAATTGTCTTGTTGTTGTACATTTTATTGTGGTTTAGCTGGAAGTTTATGGTTGCTAATGCTCTATGCTGGCCAAAGGTTGTTGTCTTCTATACTGATACTCTTTGACACAGATACTCTTTGACCATGTTACTTTTTTACTCTGATGCTTTTTACCTCATTGATGGTGTGTTTGACCTTTAACTTTGTTCTACTAGAGTAAGTCAGTCAATTTTTCCCATTCTTGTTCTGTTGGTAACTAGATACTCATCATTCTCTGATAAGTTTTATCTGCCTCAGTGTATTTGGCAAATGGAGGCTTATTCACAAACAGATGTTTTACCTCATGCTGGAGGTAAAATAGATTTTCAAAAGCACTGTACAGTACCTTTCCTGTTTGTACTCCTGAAACCTGTGAAGTAGCCACTTGTTGTCTTGCTACATCCTTGAGTTTTTCGTTGTAATCTCCTTGTTCCATATGCTTATCATAAATGACTAAGGGATTAGGTAATCCCTTTTCCTTTAACTTATCAAACTTAGCCATGAATCTGTCAATGGCTACTTGCATTTCCTTGCTTTTTTCCTCTAACTTATGCATAAGGTCCCTCTTGGTGAGGACTTTCTTTACCTCCAGAATAGTAGCAGTCATGTCTTCAATTTCTAGTTCTTGTAATTGGTACTTGTTTTTTGAATTTAAGAAATGGATGAGCCTAGTAGCCTCTTTAGGCCTGTTGCCTAATTCTATCTTTACTTTCTCAACAGCCTCTATTAGTAATGCTATGAGATCAATATGCTCGAAGATGACCTGTATGGATGGCCATATATCATTGACAGAGTCAATGATATTGGTCCACAGTTTTTCCTTGGCTTCTCCAAGTGGCTCCTTTAATGTCAAGTCTTTTTCCATTAACTTGAGCTTTTCCTTTATCCTGGTAGCCTTCTCTTCCTCCTCTTTCTACATAATCTTGGCAAGCTGATAGTCTGTTTCTAAGATTTCCACCTGTTCCTTTAGCTTGTTTATCTCGTTTTACTGAATAGAAATTTCTGCCATGGCATGAACAAGCTTGGTTGCTTCATCTGTTGTTGTACCTGCTACTGTCATAGAAGTTGTTGATGTAGATGTTGTAGTGGTGTTGGGCAAGGCAGTGACTATAGGATTTTTTGGAGCCAATGTGGTTTCCAATGTAGATGGTACTGCAGTAGTCATTGTAGGGATTACAGTTGCTGGTGTGGTCCCTACTTCACCTTGCTTCAATTGGATTAAGGCATCCAATTCCTTCTCCGTGCTCCTCAACTGATCATTTAGCTTGAGGACTAAATCCATTAAGTCCTCATGCTGAGTTTGAGACTGTAACACCTCTTGTGTTTGTGGATGATGCAAGGAGGGTATCTTTAGTTTCTTCTTTAGTGAAGAAATGTCCTTGTTCTTCTGTTTTATTAATTCCTATGTTGCTTTGATATCTTTGGGATCATGTCCCATCTCTATGTTCAAGTCTTCCAAATACTTGATTCTGTTATCCTTGGCTTGTGATGAAGCCTGTTCTAGCTGATACTGAGCTGAGATGTTGTTCAGGGAACTTTGCAATTGATGAACAGCTATGTACTTCCCTGTCAGGGTGGAGTAGATCATTTCTCTAGCCTGCTTGTGAAACTCTATTTGGTCCACAGGGTGAATATCCCTAGCCAACACCTCAAAATAAACTTTCTTATAGTCAGTGGGTGCCTTTGGTTGTTGCACGGTTGGTTGAATGAAGGACACCTGCATCTTCCCCTCTTTGATGTCAAAGGCTGACATCAATCTATTTTGACCTGGAGTAGAAAGTTTGAAAAGCTGAGCATATGTCTGAGTTTTCAACCTTTCATTCCTCATTTTTATTTCTTTGAATATGTCTTTCATAATTTTATCATGGTCAGTTGGCCTGCTGAAAGATGAGGCCTCTACACTCACTTGCCTTTGTACCATTTGGATTCCTGAGGATGATTGAGGTTGTGTTTTCTCTGAAGGAAAAGTGCCTTTACTCCTTTCTGGCTCAGAATCAGTTATTGAATCAGAATCTGTGTCTTCCTTTCTGACACAGGATTGAGTCTAGGCCTTTTGCTTTGGCCTCTTTCATATTGAACATTAAAGGCTTGTGTCCCTGAGCTTGATCCTTCCTCCCTACCCCTTTTGGGATTTTTCTCCTCATTCAAAGGAGTCTGCATGATAAGGGGAGTGCTCATTGTCCCTTCCTGAGGTGGTACCTGTAGAAATGAATTGTCATCAAGTTTCTTCTCTAGATCAAATAATGTGTTTTCCACAGCAACTTCAGTATTTTCCTTGTCCTGTAAATTGTTTTCCACCCATTGCAATTGGTTGGCATACTTTTCTATCTCAGGGATACGGTGATGGATATAGGAAGCCATCTTGTTTTTATGCCTTCTTTTGCAGATGAAATCCAAGGGATCATATCTCCATATGAAGCTTTGTTTTAATTTTGGTCTCTGAAGGATCAGGTATGCCTCCTTTCCAGCCTCTCTGCTATTACAAATAAAAGGACCCAATTGGTCTTTGATCTTGAGCTGGGCTTTCTTTTTGGCTTTGACAAAGTTTACCTCATCTAAATTGATTATCTGCATGTAGTACTCCATGGCAAATAACCTCATTGGGAGGTATTTAGGTAGTTTGTATGAGGCAAGCTGGCACCCATAAATCCTGATTTCAGTGTGGTTTTCGTATAAGTACCAATCTCCCACCTAATTATTGATGTTTAGATGAAGGACTCTCCTGATCTCAGGACTGATTCTTGGTGGAAGGGTTCCAGTGAGCACGGTCATCACAGGATCGACAAAGGAATCTATGAATTCGTTGTATGAATAGGGGGAAGAATATTGATGAATCAATGGGGTCCAAAAGATGACTGATCTTGGTTGGCCCTTGGTGTCCAACTTTTGCAAGGTAAGTGGGAATTTATTTGCTTGGAAGTAAAGGAACATGTGATATAGTATTGAGGAGTACTTAAAAACCCTTTCATTTCCCATTCTTTTAAACTACTCATGCATTCTATCAGCTATGAATGTGGCAAAGTCATAAATGGTTGCAGGAGGTTGTCCTGGGGTATAGATGGACACAAAAGCAAGGATGATTTCATCAATGTACTCACTTGTGGAGTAACTCAAAATACAAGATATCATGGATACAATATTTCTACCCTAAGGAGAAAATATAGTTGCTACATATGGAGGGGGGTCTTTGGGGGTATACTTCTCTTCTATGATGAAGGTTTGGATTAATTGGGCCAATATTTCAGAACTAAGTTTGGGATATAAGTCCAACAGGTCTCTAATTGAGAGGGGAGTCAAGTTTTGGCCAGGCTGGAGCTGTAGCATCTCATTTATAGATTCAGCAGTGATAGTGAAAAGTATGGCCTGGTTAGGGGACATGACTGCTCTTTGACTGGGTACATAGTTGGCATGACACATATGTACAATTTCAAGGAAGATGTGGACTTGGGGGAACTGGTACTTGGGAAAAATTGACTCCTAAAGGCCAATCTCATCAGCATGGTTCAAGAACATGTCTCTACTTTGGCAATGTACCCTGAGCAACAGCTCTATGACAGAGGTATCTTTTATCTGGAAATCTCTATCTGCTAAGGGAAGGTGGTCCAAGTCCAAATGGGGCGTGGAGACAGGTCTCAAGTTCAATGCAGTAGGGGCAGCCATAATTCGGTTCTTGTGGATTCGAATTAGGCTTTCTTAAGGTTGAATTGGGGTTTTCAGAGGTAGTTTGGAAGTTTCAGGGTTTGAGTATCCAGCAAGGTGCAGTATGGAGTCTATTGGAGTAATTTTAATTAAGTTTTAAGTTTAATAAAATACTCAATGACTGGTCTAACTTGAAATTGACAGGGCACTTGGCAAATTCAGGTTTAAATACCTAAAACTGAGGTAAATTGACTCTGAGCAGGGTAACTGGTAGATGCAACTGATCGAAGGATCCTTGTGGATGTTGTATGGTTGACAGGGTGATCTGTGGTGTTCTCTGGAGTAAAATTTGTATGTGGGTTGACGACTTCAATGTTTTGCAGCTGTCGTGCATGGTACAGAAGCTTACAGGAAAAAATTCAGCGAAAAAGACATTTTTTGGGGTTTTTTGGCTTTTATACAGCAAAACTATTATTTGGCAGGTATGGATCAATAGTGACTAATTTTTCGTGTAGCGGGGAGGCATTAAGCAGTTAATTTCGCACCGCTTATGGATGTCGGGTGGTTTTGGGGAGGGGTCGCCCAATTCCACTCAATGATTGACACATCGCCTGGGTGGTCTCGTGTAAAACAAATTTTTTGAGAGTGTATCATCCGGTGGATGATCCTGCGCAAAATGGTTTCTAAGGCGTTGGATCTGGGCCTTCAGATCGGATGTTGGTCAAGGCGCGATTACGCGTGGAGGTTAATGAGAGGCCCGGTGGGTGCTTAAGTGTGGCGGTATCTGAGTTAATGTTGGATTAAGGTGGGATTAATGACTGCGGGTGGGATTTTAATATTTTTTTGAGGGATAAGGGGTAGTAATATAGTTTATAACTAAACTAATGGGTAGGGTTATTCATATAGACGAGTTTAAATATATACGGGATAGTGGGTTTTTAGAAATTAATGTATAAAAGTTAGAAGTTAATATGAAAACGGTGGAAATGAATTGCGCTAAGAATAACGTATTTTCTATGATTTTTTTGCTTTTCACATACATGCACTATAACTTAGGCTAAAGTGTTTTTGTGGGTTTTTTGGAAAAAGGGGTTTTTCATGGGGGTGATTACTTTCCCTAGGCAAATAGTGTTTTAACCTTAGGAAAAGGGGTTTTATCAGGGAAATGAATGAAATGAAGGGGGAATGAAGTTTTATGAGGGGAATTTCGTACTTGGTATCCATAAGTCTGGTCCCTCCAAAAGTTAAAGAAATGCTCTGAGCCTCTTTGACTTAAAGGTTTTTTTAGCACTTTGAACTTTATTATGGGAAATTAGTTAAGTAAAAGGTGAGATGAATGAAGGAAGTTAATTAATTGACTTTGAAATCCATTTGCATGCTTAATTTCCCATTCACATTTGAAATACATGTTGAAAGATGATAAATGTACTTTTGTCTAATCAATCATCATACTTCTGCAACCTTTCTTCTACTTACCCATCTACTCATCCTACCATTTTTTCTTCACTTTATTAGGATGCATTTGAGCTAGCAAACCCTTATCAAATATTTTTCTTTTTCTTTACAATTGTAAACCAACTAAATCTAACCTTATTACATCCAAGGGCTTAGATTAAACTGATTAGCTCCTTTTAATTTATTCTACCTAATCTAACGATCTACCAAGATTAAACAGTTTGGTCAGATTTTATTCTCTAACTATCAACATGAAATTTAAAGCATGGCATAATCAAGATTAAATAGTTTGATTACCATGGATTGTGGCATGAATAACAAGCTGCACACCATCATTATTGTGCATAAAAGTAAATAGTAGTGGCATTTTGACTTGCACACTTTCATGGTCTTTTGTTTTTGGGGTTCATATTTTTCACTTTTTTGGAACTTTTCTTATTCTTTTTGTCCTTCGATTTTTCTTTTAGGACATACCCTATTTTCATTTTTTATTTTTTCAATATGAAAAACATTTGCAGAAAGCAAAGGTATGTACATATTACAAGGCTTAAACTTAGCCATTCAAAATTATGACTCCTATTGGTATAGGAACCTAACAGATCAGATCTATATTGGCACTATCAGGGTAGATGGGTTGGAATATACATCATATGGATGTGAAGACAACCTTCCTTAATGGCATGATTGAGGAAGAGGTGTACATAGAGAAGCCTGAAGGTTTTGAGACCTTTGATCGTGAGTCACATGTGTGTCAGCTCAAGAGAGCGTTGTATGGGCTGAAGCAAACACCCCGTGCTTGGTACACCAGGATAGATAGATACTTCATTGGGTTGGGCTTCACAAAGAGTGAAGCAAATGTGAACCTGTACCACATAGTGGTGGAAGGTAAGTTTCTGATCATTGTACTTTATGTTGATGATCTCATACCGAAAGGTGATGATTAGTTGATTAAGTCTTGCAAGGAGGACCTTACAAGAGAGTTTGAGATGAAGGACATATGGCTCATGCATTACTTTCTTGGCATGGACGTGTTAGCACCTAAATCTTCCCTAGGTTGAAGGAAGGCAAATTTCAGGGTAACCACAAACCACGCTCAATCTGGTAGCTAGCCCTACCAGAACAGGAGAGGGCTCTCTCTGAGTCACGCTTAGTGAATAGATAAGCAAAAAACGGTCTGAGATGACTTACAATGAAGTATTGATCTTAGGCTAGTAAGTGAATAGGGATACAAGAAACAATTTTTTATGAATGACTGAGCTTCTGGGATAGTATGGGACCAACGGTCAACAAAGAACAAAGAATTTAATACAAAGGCACATATTACTTCGTGAGGCAAGGCAAGCGGAAAGTGTAGCAATTTAGCTTGAAATAATGCGGAATGGAGATATTGTTTAGGAGAGTGAAAAGGGCATAGAAACATGAATCCTTTTCAACAGACGAAGAACACTGAACATGAAATTTTCCCACAGGCAAAGCAATAAAATTGAATTCTACCTTATCTAACTCAGAAAATTTCACTAGAAATGAACATGAATTGAATTATGAAACATAACGAAATACATATGAAAACATAAGAGACACATTTGCTACACTCACAACCACATGAATCTCATGAAACAGAGCCGTTGCCTTTCATTAATTCTCTGTCAAAAATATACAGTGAAGAAGCAGAGTTTCTTTCCCACAGTCTCCCAGAAGTTACAAGCCAACCAACCCTTTGCAAATAGCTTGCATACAATATATAGAATGTGCCATGAAGAGATAGAACGCCCAAGGGTTGGGGAGTTACTCGAATCATTACAAAATGGATATGAAGAGACAACCATCAGCTACAGGTGCAGCGTTACAAACATGACAAATGGCTTGGGTGATCGTTTGCCTTCCTTCACCACTTGGATAGAAGCCAATCTAGAGAGAAAATAATTTAAATGCCACCTTAGTTGCCAAAAAACTGAAATGTAGATGAGCGGTCCCACTTGGAGAAGTCGTGAATCGAAATTTTGCGAAACGAAACCAAATTTGGCAATTTTTCCTGTGTGCACAGCGCCATTTTCTCTGTGCGCCGCTCTACTTTGGAGCCTGATTTGAGGCACTTGAAGGTGTCCAAAATGTGCCCAAGTGTGCTTGTTGGAAATCCTATCCTGTCTACTTTCTAACCCAACTGGAATTTCTGAATTTGGTGCTCATTTGCCCCTCCAAATCTTCATTCTCCCAAGACTGCTTCATGTGTGTCAAAAAAGGGGCAGAGAGGCCATTTTTTGGGTGTTTTTGACCTCCTGGAGACTCAGATCTTGCCCAAATTTCTTGTCCAAGCACCAGTAGTCGTGATTTTCCATGATGAATCCAAAAATGCAAACCATTCTTCATTTGGAGCTCCCAATTTTTAGCGTCGCGCCACTGGGAGAAAAAACCTGTGTTTTGCCCAAAAATTTGTCATGTGACCAAAATTTCCCCAAATTCCTTGAAATTTGGGCTGGAGGTTCTCTATGGGGTGTTATGCTGTGCCAAAGAAGCCTTAGCCAAGATTCGAAGCCGATCTTGCTCTTTTGCCTCTTTTGTTGCTTTGCTCAATTTTGCCTTCAAGCTCCTTATCCGGGCCTTTGCACTCATATTTCGTGTCCTGTAATGATAAGCCATGTGTCTCAGAAAAGCATGGTCCTTGTTGGCTTTTTCCAACAGCCTCTCCAAGTGCATGTTAACGCTCTTTAGATGGGCCTCCCGGTCCTCATTGATCTCTTGCTCCAATGATGTGAGCTCAACTCTTCTTCTTTTTGCAGCTTGGCGATGCTCTCGAATGTTTTGTAGCTCCATGATCGCCCGTTGATCCTCTAGCTGTTTGTTTCTCTGCTCCAGGTACTTCATGTTCCACTTAGCCCTCTCCAAGTCAAGGGATAAGGCCTCAATCACTGATTTCTGCTCCTGGATGATCTCTCTAAGCTCTGCATTTGTAGGTTTTGTATCTGTCTCATCATCATGAAGGAGAACGAATTTTGTCTCTCGTTCACCTAATGGCTCACCTGAAGGCCCCTCATCATGCATGGGCTCCTTACCTTTGTCCTGTTCCTATGTCGTCGATGTAGGAAGCGAGGCCCCTACAACCACGGGTGGAGATAACATTTTCTTTGCCGCTGCAAACAAATGTCCACTGCCTCTCTGATAGGTGATGAATACTGGCATAGTAGCGGCCTCATGGCGCTCATACTGATGAGAAGGACCACCTATCTCATGCTCTGCCTCTGATACTACCTGTGGAGTGCTGAAGAAGTCACGGGAGATGAAGTCCTCCCAAGAAATGCCTTGCAATCCCAACTGATGATCCACCAAAATCCGGATAAGAGCAAAGTGATAAACACTGTTGAGCTGCTGCTGAGGGGTCTTATGCTGCATGAAATTTTTCATCCTCTCTATGTTCCCGCAAATGAAAAATGGGAGGTTCATCATCCACACCCTGGTAAAGTGCATGAACAACCTGATATGATAGGCATATAGGCGAGAAAACCTCCCCTCACAATTGAAGTACTTCATGATCAATTTCATGAGCGGAGCATACTCATCTTTCAAAAATCTGAATGGGAAGACTCTTGTGAGATGCCTCAAACAACTGGCCTTAATGTAAGGCTCATAATGATGCCTATCCACCTTCTTTTTCTTATGCCATTGTTCTCCAACATTTGGTATGCCTGTTGCCACTGAGATAGTTTCGGGTGTCAATGTGAAGGTGACCCTGGCCAAGATAGACTGACCTCCATGTAGGTGAAGCACAAACAAACGGGCCAACTCATGATGAACTCTAACATTTGCCACCCTTTGAAAAAATTCAAAACATGCTAGGTGTTGGAAACATGACATAGCAAGAGGGCATGCCTGCAATTCGGTGAGGGTGTTTGGCTCATCCCTAACATGTTTTCCACTCCTGTGATGTCTCATGGGGGCCTGTTCTCCTGAAGCTGTATCACTGTGAGTTTCCACCACATACTCTGATGAACCCTCAGATACCATGACTGTTGTTTATAAACTGTATTTAGGTTGCCCCTTTGATGATGGTGAAGCTGGGTGTTGTTTGTTGTATCTGCCACCAAGGGGAACAATGAAATAAAGGGAGTATTAGGAGGGGAGTAATGTAATGGGAATAGGGGTTATAGGGAGAATTTTGTTTAGGGATATGTAGGGGTTTTGGGTATTTTGACAGGTTAGGGTTTGGGGTTTTAATTGAGCAATAGGAGGAAGGGAAAGGGAATATGAGTTTGGTAGTGTTAGGGTAGTGATAATAGGAAAAATGGCATAGGGGAATAAGGAACAGGGGTAAGGTAGGGAAAATAAAGCCTTGGCAGCAACAACACAATGGCACAACCCTAGCAAAATGGTTTTTTGGTGTCTTCTTGTGGTTAACTTTATGAAATTTTTTGCATTTAATCACAGGCAATAAACCACCATATCTTTATCAAATTTGATGCACAAGTGAGTTTATGGAGCCTACCTTGCAATTTATGTGCTTCACAAAAAAATTTGAGGGAGTTTGTCAAATTCTGGGCGCTTTGTCTCTATGCGCCGCGCGCAAAACCCAGTGCGCCGCGCTCTGGGTGTGCGCCGCACCAGTTAAAAAATTGCACTGCGGGCGGGCTCTATGTGCGCCGCGCCCTGTGTGTGCGTCGTGCCCCTGCCTATATGCGCCGCGCGCCTGTAATGGCCTCCAAACTGCTCCAGATTACGCGCTTGCACACCCACGACTTTGCAATGCTTTCCTTCTGCCTTTGATTGCAAAATGACTTGGATTTAGGTGGGAGTTTGTATATAAAGATTTGGAAGTGATGGGTTACATTTTTGCTGTTTGAAAAAACCCATTTTCTAATGTTTATGTTTGACACTTTTTCACTGACTTTAAAACAACCTTGATTTTCACTTTTCCTCTGAATTTTGGCTCAAGTGATGAAATTTTCGGCACTCTTTGCAGGGATTGCTTGACAGGACATTTGGCCACGGAAACCATGACTGCACTTGAAGAAATCAACTGAAGACCTTTTTGAAAATTTTGTCACCAATAACACTGTTTGACTTTTCTTCAAAACAGAGTTTTGAAGAACAGTCGAAGTTTATCAATATGACGATGAAACTCTGTGAATCATTACTTTGCAAGGGCATCACTCTGGCCTGCATGGCTTTACTGGACATATTTAAAGACCAAATTGATTTAATCCCTAGACCTAATGACCGAAAATGACCTTTGTCCATTAAAGGACCAGACCTTGACTGTCATGGACTTTGGTGATCATTGACAAAAGACCTAAGCCAGCAGGGGCCAGACATGAGGGGAAATGACTAGCATGACCTTCTCCGTCAGATCATGGCATGCCCCTAGCGGAATGCAGCTGAGTGAATGGAGCGAGACACCTAAAAATGAAATGCATAAAGAGTTTTGATCTCTGACGGAGGACTGACCAGACCGACTCTAACATTGGCTCCAATGGGGGATGGTAGCTCCTTGGAGGTGCCAAGAACAGCAGATCTCTAGAGGAGCTAGACAGTGCCTTTGTCCATTGGGCTAAGGAGTCATCATTTCGACAACAACATAGGACTCTAACTCATTTATGAAACTAAAATGACCAAAAAATTGACTCAAACTTGACATTGAAATGACTCAAAGACTAACTTGACAGACTGAAACCAAACTGAAATAAAAATAGTATTTACAATGATAGTGGAAGCAGTGTTAATAACTCAACAGTGGTACCGCTTGAGCAGCCGACCATTGATCGGCCCTCCTGGAAAATCTTCCCCGTTCATTTCCTTCAAAAGAAAGGCATTCTGACCCCTATATGCTGCAATCTTGAAAGGACCTTTCCAAAGATTCTCGAACTTTCTGTGCTTACCTTTCTCTTCATTCCTTGCATCCCACTTCAGCACCACATCATCTAATTGAAATTTATCTGCCTTTGCTTTTCTGTCATAAATTTTCTTTATTTTCTCCTGCAATTTGGATGTGTTCTTGAAAACTTCTTCTCTTGTTTGCTGCATTTGGACCATTTGATTCAACCTTCTCTGCACGGGATCTTCTTCACTGCTGGCCTCTTGAAGAAGTTTGACTACTGGGGCAGCGAGAGAGGTAGGAAATATTGTATCAACTCCATAAACAAGCTCAAACGGTGACATACCAATGGATTTTTTCTGACTGATCCGATTTGCCCAAAGCGCATGGACCAACCTCTTATTCCAGCTCTTTTTATTTATTTCTAGCAGCTTCTTGATGATGTTGACTAGTGATTTGTTCGAAGACTCCACCAATCCATTGCCTTGCAGATGATAGGCAGTTGAGTGACCCAAAATGATGTGATATTTATGACAAAATTCTACCATCCTTTTTTATTTGAAAGCTGCTGCATTATCAGTGATTAACTTATTCGGACAACCAAAACGAGACAAGATGTTATTTTCAAGAAATGAAATGATTACCGTATCTGTAGCTTGTCTGGTGGGAGTTGCCTCAATCCATTTTGTGAAATAATCTGTCGCTGTGAGGATCCATCTATGCTGACCGGAAGAAGCGGGATGAATTTCACCAATGAAATCCAACCCCCACTGCTGGAAAGGAGCACTCACCTCAATAGGCTTAAGTGGCAAAGGCTGTAACTTCTGTTTTCCTTCGAAAATCTGACATTTATGACAACGCTTGACCACCTTATATACATCAACAAACAATGTTGACCAATAGTACCCTGCTCTTAGAATTTTATTTGTTGTTGACTTCCAAAAAAGGTGACCACCACACTCTCCTCCGTGGAAATCCTCCATGACTTTCTTTGCCTCCTCTTCCACCAAACAATTTAACAAAACGCCACCAGGATCTTTCCAATACAGCACAGAATTTAGAATGCAAAACTTGGCAGCTTTCAACTTGAGTGTTCTCGCTTTGTTTCTAGGCATGTCGGGTGGTGGTGACAAATTTTTAAGCACATATATGATATATGAATACCATGGAGAAAGAGCAAAATTTTCAGATACCTGAATTGATGATGATTCTTCGTTCTCATCAGACATAGCAGCGAGCAGGTTTATGTCCAAGGCATGCAAGTTTGATTCGGCCATTAGCTTTGCCAATCCCTGTCCTTTGACCAGCTTTGTGGGCTTTATTTCCACATCATATTCCAGCAAGGCTGCAATCCATTTGCCTCTTCTTCCTTCAGGATCGGTCTGCACTAAAACATCTTTTACAGCAGCGTTAGGTACATAGGCCAGAATATGAGAATGTAGAATATATACCCGAAAATCTTTCAATGCCTTCACAAGTGCCAGGGCTTGTTTCTCAATGATGTTTTACTTTAAGGCTGCATCTCTTATGGCTCTGCTGAAGAATGCGATGGGTCTTTCATGATCATCTCTTTTCTGCAATAATACTGCTGCCATAGTGTGCTCCGAAGCAAATGAAAACAATATGAAATCCTGAGTGTAGTCTGGGCTGACTAGAATTGGGGCTGAAGAAAGATCTAATTTGACCAAATTGAAAGATTTTACAGCCTCCTCTGTCCATTTCACTTGGTTGTCCTTCTTAAGCATGTTGGTCATTTCTCTTAGGTGTTTAGCAAGATTAGGTACAAAGCGACGTAGAAAATTCATCTTACCATTGAACGATTATATCTCTTTTTTATTCCAGGGCAGATCGATTTGTTGAATTGCTTGCACACGTGCTGGGTCAATGCGAATGTCATCCTTTGAGATAATATGCCCGAGTAATTTGCCTTCCTCCATGGCGAATAAGCTCTTCTTCGGATTCAGCGATAAACCATATTTTCTGCACTTTTGAAAGACAGTTTTTAGATGATGCATGTGCTCTTCATCAGATTTGGAAAACACCATCAAATCATCCATGTAGACCACCAAAAACACATCCTTCTCATTCGCAAAATGCAAGTCCATTTCACGTTGAAATGTGGCACCTGCATTCTTTAAACCGAAAGGCATTTTGGCGTAATGAAAGGTTCCCCATGGAGTGGTGAATGTTGTTTTGTCCCGGTCATCTTCATGGACAAAAATTTGGTTATATCCGGAATAGCCATCAAGTAGTGACATACGAGATGCTCCCACTACTCGCTGAAGTATATGGTCCATTTTGGGCAGTGGATAGTTGTCCTTCAATGAAACTTTATTTAGATTTCTGAAATCAATGCATAAGCGGATCTCACCTATCTTCTTTCGTACGGGCACCAAGTTAGAGATCCAATCCGAAAATCTGATGGGCACAATGATACCTGACTTGTACAACCTGTTTACCTCCTTTTCAATAGATGGCAGCAACTTTGGATTTATCCTTCTCAACTTTTGTCTGAATGGTTTTTGATTGGGCTTGATGGGTATCGTGTGCTGAATTATATTGGTATCATAGGTCTTTAAATCAGAATAGTCCCAAGCAAACACATCTGCAAATGAAGCCAACAAACTGATGTATTTGTCCTTGATCTTTGGCGGCAATGCTTTGGACAATTTTACCAACTTAGGATTGGCAGTTGTTCCAATGTTGACCTCTTCTACACCCTTCTTTGTTGGCTGCAATGTTGGCTTGCGGGCTACATCATCTTGATCAAAAAGTTCTTCTAAAGGTATCAAGCCTTTAGGAATAATGTTATTCTTCAGTTGTAACACGTCCATTTCATTGATCTGCACTTCATCTGTACCATTCCCTTTACCATCGTCATTTTCTACATCTATTGAGGTTTCTTTGAACTTGCCTTTGTTTTGCAGAAAATCTTTAATCTCCTCATCATCTTGAAACACTTGCCAATATCTCTGATTTTCTGGAACGGTTGGACGATGCTTGATATGGATTTCAAATTTATTGCTAGAATTCATTGGGATCTTCAAACTACTTGCTACCTTGGAAAGAGTGTCAGCAATACTATTTTGTATACGAGGCACACATGTCAAGGTGTATTCTGAAAATAATTTTAGAATGTCTAGAACTGCATTACGGTAGGCCCGCATCCTAGGATGCTTTGCTTGATACTTGCCTCTGACCTGCTTTATTACCAATTCGGAGTCGCCATATACTGAAATCCTCTTAGCATTCAGCTTTCTTAAAATCTTCAGGCCAGCAATCAGAGCTTCATATTCAGCTTCATTTTTTGAACACTCAAAAGCCAACTTGTAAGAGCAAACCCTCACGCTACTAGGCACTTTGTTTGGGGCGAAGAAAGGACTGCGTACCCAAATTCCAATTCCAGCGCCATCATTTCCCACTGCTCCATCAAAATCCATGGTCCACAAACCTTCTTCCTCCTCTTGTAAGTGCTGGAAATCTGTTTGTTGTGCCTTGTCTACTTGCTGTCCATTACTTTCAGCTAATTGCCCAACATTGTTCTGTTGTTCTTGTCCTTCTTTCTTTAAAATTTCTCTGAAATTTTCTGTTATTTCCGGAATATCATCTGCTTCTACTACCTGACTGTCTATATCATTTAAACTATCTGAATACAAAACAAAAGACTCTAAATTTGTATGTACATAGTTAATTGGATGATTTATTGGTTTCTCCTTGCTTGTGATCATATATTTCATTTTTTGTTCTCGATACAATTTCCTCATTTGTCCAAACATCGGAATAGTTGCATATGAGAAATCTAGTTGTAGTGTCCCTTTCAATTTCGCTACCCAAGACCTGGAAAGAAGCATGCCAAACCTTGGAGGAATATATGCTACAACCACATCCATCAAAACATTCTTCATTGGGAGCTAATCCAAACTCACAACCAAGTCTTTGATGAGTCCTATACATCTCACTCTACTAGAATCAAATGAATAGAGATCATGGTATTGCCGGGTGATGTCCAGACCAAGTTTATCCATGATAGCCTTGGGCATGAGATTGTGAGAGGCTCCGGAATCGAACATGGCATTGTGTAACACAAAATCATGCAATCTTAAACTGTTGTAAAAGGGTGCCACATCACTATTAGGAGACTCACCATTCGATGTTGGTCCAAAAATCATTTCAGGTTGATCGTCTTCAACATTCACCATGTCAGATATTGGGTCCAAATTCAACATCTTAGATATTTGTCCTCTATAACTGCTATTCTTCATTATTTCAGTCAAGGGGATGGATACTTTTAATTTGGAAATCTCATTCTCTAAATTAAAAGCGGGAATCTTTTCTACCTCTTTGACTGGGATTTCTTTCTTTTCCTTTTCCTTTGATGCAGCTTGCTGATGTGATTGTTCTGCTGATGTTGATTTGCTGCTCTCCGGACCAACCGCCTCCTTTCCTTTCCTTTGTGAAACTGATGAATCATTCTTTGATGCTTCAACATCCTTCTTTTTCTGAATTGGTTTGGCCGGCACATCTCTGTTTCTAAGTGAATATCGTTGCTGCTGTGCGGACAGAGCATTCATATATCCCCTTTGATACTCCTCTAATTCTTCTTGTAAAACAGTGTCACTTGCTAGAATGAAATCTGCATCTTTGTGTGCAGTTGAGCTCACCGCACACTCCTCTTCTTCGGTAATGTAAGTAGGCAGCTCATCTGGAGTAAAGAGGTGGTTTTCTTCACCTATTACATTTCCGTCCTCATCTGACTCTGGTCCATGCACAAAATTTTGTTGCAAAGGTGTCTGTACTGGCTGTTGTGCTGTCTGCTCTTGGGCGCACTGATCTCTTTGTCTTATTCTATATTGTGGCTGCTGTTGCTGGCCACGGAAGTTAGGATTTCTAACTTGTGGCTCAGGTTTGTCGAGCTTCACCCTTTCAAGCATCTGCTCTACCTTTTTGAGTAATTGATCCATCGAAGAAGACTCTTCCTTAACAGTGACTTTCTTTTATGCTTTCGCTCTAGCTCTCTTGGATAGCAGATTTGCTTCAACGCTGACCACGATTTTCTGCATGTCTTCCATTGTAGCTGGTTCTCTCTCTCTTAATTGGTAGGCCATGTCAGCATCAAAACCATCCAGAAATTTCATCATAGCTAGTCCCACAGGTGGCTTTAGATGATCTGGAATTTCGTTATAAACTGAATTGAATCTAACACAATAGTCTTGGACCGACTCACCAGCGTTTCGTTTGATTTGCTCATATTCAGCCAGAATTTGAAGAGGATTCTTTTTCACTTCCCATCGGTTTAAAAATTGTCTTTGTAGGTCGGCCAAGGTAGCGATACTTGCCACCGGCAAACCTCTGAACCATTTCCTCACATCACCTGCAAATGTCTATACAAAGAGTCTCATTGCCACATTCTCCACATCGATCTCATGAAGTTCATAGAAGTCTGCCATTTTGTCCACATGTTGCTGGGCAGTAATGCTGTTAGGAGTGCCATCAAAAAATGGGATTTTACTTTGATAATCTGTGGGCATGTCATCTAGAACTTGAGGCAGAACAAGGGGTGCAAAACGGGCAGCCATCACTCTCGGTGGATTTGGCCTTGGAGGTGTTGGAGGAGTTTGCACAGTTTGTAAGGGGCTAGCAATTGGAGTTTGAGGCTATGTCGCAATATAATTATCAATTAACCGATTAGCTCTTTCGGTTTCTAGATCTACAAGAAATTGCGGATTGGGGATAGTATAGTCAACAGCCCTTTCGGATTTAGACTCAAACAATGATATTTCAAACCGCTCGTCAAACTCAAGCTCTTCAAGATACTCAAAAATGTCAGGACATGAATGGGATTTGAACACGGGAGTTATGGTGCTCTCTTGACGAAGGAGTCTCAGAATCAAATTGGGGTTTTTCATAAATATGAGGAGGATCTGGGTCTGGATTGGCTCTGGTATATCATCTCGAAGCCAGCGTGCTATTGAGAAAAACCACAGGACACAACAAACTTACTCAGCCTATCCAATCCTAAACTTATCATCTGGAAGCTTAGAATTATTAAGAAATAAGGGGATTTGATTTCATTCCCCAGTTGAGTCGCCACAATGTTAGCACCTAAATCTGCCCTAGGCTGAAGGAAGGAAAAATTCAGGGTAAACACAAACCACGCTCAGTCTGGTAGCTAGCCCTACCAAAATAGGAGAGGGCTCTCTCCGAGTCATGCTCAGTGAATAGCAAAAAATGGTCTGAGATGAATTACAGTGAAGTATTGATCTTAGGCTAGTAAGTGAATAGGGATACGAGAAACAATTTTTTATGAATGACTGAGCTTCTGGGATGGTATGGGACCAACGGTCAGCAAAGAACAAAGAATTTAATACAAAGGCACAGATTACTTCGTGAGGCAAGGCAGGCGGAAAGTGTATCAATTTAGTTTGAAATAACGCGGAATGGAGAGATTGTTTAGGAGAGTGAAAAGGGCATATGAACATGAATCCTTTTCAACAAAAGAAGAACACTGAACATGAAATTTTCCCACAGGCAGAGCAATAAAATTGAATTCTACCTTATCTAACTCAGAAAATTTCACTAGAAATGAACATGAATTGAATTATGAAACATAATGAAATACATATGAAAACATAAGAGACACATTTTCTACACTCACAACCACATGAATCTCATGAAACAGAGCCGCTGCCTTTCATTAATTCTCTGTCAAAAATATACAGTGAAGAAGCAGAGTTTCTTTCCCACAGTCTCCCAGAAGTTACAAGCCAACCAACCCTTTGCAAATAGCTTGCATACAATATATAGAATGTGCCATGAAGAGATAGAATGCCCAAGGGTTGGGGAGTTACTTGAATCATTACAAAATGGAGATGAAGAGCCAACCATCAGCTACAGGTGCAGCATTACAAACATGACAAATGGCTTGGGTGACCGTTTGCCTTCCTTCGCCACTTGGATAGAAGCCAATCTGGAGAGAAAATACTTTAAATGCCACCTTAGGTGCCAAAAAACTAAAATGTAGATGAGCGGGCCCACTTGGAGAAGTCGCGAATCGAAATTTCGCGAAACGGAAGCAAATTTGGCAATTTTTCCTGTGTGCGCCGCGCCATTTTCTCTGTGCGCCACGCTACTTTGGAGCCTGATTTGAGGCACTTGTAGGTGTCCAAAATGTACCCAAGTGTGTTTTTTGGAAAGCCTGTCCTATCTACTTTCTAACCCAACTGGAATTTCTGAATTTGGTGCTCATTTGCCCCTCCAAATCTTCATTCTCCCAAGATTGCTTCCTGTGTGTCAAAAAAGGGGCAGAGAGGCCATTTTTTGGGTGTTTTTGACCTCCTGGAGACTCAGATCTTGCCCAAATTTCTTGTCCAAGCACCAGTAGTCGTGATTTTCCATGCTGAATCCAAAAATGCAAACCATTCTTCATTTGGAGCTCCCAATTTTTAGCGTCGCGCCACTGGGAGAAAAAACCTGTGTTTTGCCCAAAAATTTGTCATGTGACCAAAATTTCCCCAAATTCCTTGAAATTTGGGCTGGAGGTTCTCTATGGGGTGCTATGCTATGCCAAAGAAGCCTCAGCCAAGATTTGAAGCCGATCTTGCTCTTTTTCCTCTTTTGTTGCTTTGCTCAATTTTGCCTTCAAGCTCCTTATCCGGGCCTTTGCACTCATATTTCGTGTCCTGTAATGATAAGCCATGTGTCTCAGCAAAGCATGGTCCTTGTCGGCTTTGTCCAGTAGCCTCTCCAAGTGCATGTTAACGCTCTCGAGATGGGCCTCCTGGTCCTCATTGATCTCTTGCTCCAATGATGTGAGCTCAACTCTTCTTCTTTGTGCAGCTTGGCGATGCTCTCGAATGTTTTGTAGCTCCATGATTGCCCGCTGATCCTCTAGCTGTTTGTTTCTCTGCTCCAGGTACTTCATGTTCCACTTAGCCCTCTCCAAGTCAAGGGATAAGGCCTCAATCACTGATTGCTGCTCCTGGATGATCTCTCTAAGCTCTGCATTTGTAGGTTCTGTATCTTTCTCCTCATCATGAAGGAGAACGAATTATGTCTCTCGTTCACCTGATGGCTCACCTGAAGGCCCCTCATCATGCATGGGCTCCTTACCTTTGTCCTGTTCCTGTGTCGTCGATGTAGGAAGCGAGGCCCCTTCCACCCCGGGTGGAGATAACACTCGCTTTGCTGCTGCAAACAAATGTCTACTGCCTCTCTGATAGGTGATGAATACTGGCATAGTAGCGGCCTCATGGCGCTCATACTAATGAGAAGGACCACCTATCTCATGCTCTACCTCTGATACTACCTGTGGAGTGCTGAAGAAGTCACGGGAGATGAAGTCCTCCCAAGAAATTCCCTGCAATCCGAACTGATGATCCACCAAAATCCGGATAAGAGCAAAGTGATAAACACTATTGAGCTGTTGCTGAGGGGTCTTATGCTGCATGAAATTTTTCATCCTCTCTATGTTCCCGCAAATGAAAAATGGGAGGTTCATCATCCGCACCCTGGTAAAGTGCATGAGCAACCTGATGTGATAGGGATATAGGCGAGAAAACCTCCCCTCACAACTGAAGTACTTCATGATTAATTTCATGAGTGGAGCATACTCATCTTTCAAAAATCTGAATGGGAAGACTCTTGTGAGATGCCTCAAGCAACTGCCCTTAATGTAAGGCTCATAATGATGCCTATCCACCTTCTTTTTCTTATGCCACTGTTCTCCAACATTTGGTATGCCTGTTGCCACTGAGATAGTTTCGGGTGTCAATGTGAAGGTGACCCCAGCCAAGATAGACTGACCTCCATGTAGGTGAAGCACAAACAGACGGGCCAACTCATGATGAACTCTGACATTTTCCACCCTTTGACAAAATTCAAAACATGTTAGGTGCTGGAAACATGACATAGCAAGAGGGCATGCCTGCAATTTGGTGAGGGTGTTTGGCTCATCCCTAACATGTTTTCCACTCCTGTGATGTCTCATGGGGGCCTGTTCTCCTGAAGTTGTATCACTGTGAGTTTCCACCTCATACTCTGATGAACCCTCAGATGTGATGACTATTGTTTATAAACTGTATTTAGGCTGCCCCTTTGATGATGGTGAAGCTAGGTGTTGTTAGTTGTATCTGCCACCAAGGGGAACAATGAAACAAAGGGAGTGTTAGGAGGGGAGTAATGTAATGGGAATAGGGGTTATAGGGAGAATTTTGTTTAGGGATATGTAAGGGTCTTGGGTATTTTGACAGGTTAGGGTTTGGGGTTTTAATTGAGCAATAGGAGGAAGGGAAAGGGAATATGAGTTTGGTAGTGTTAGGGTAGTGATAATAGGAAAAATGGCATAGGGGAATAAGGAACAGGGGTAAGGTAGGGAAAATAAAGCCTTGGCAGCAACAACACAATGGCACAACCATAGCAAAATGGTTTTTTGGTGTCTTCTTGTGGTTAACTTTATGAAATTCTTTGCATTTAATCACTAGCAATAAACCACCATATCTTTATCAAATTTGATGCACAAGTGAGTTTATGGAGCCTACCTTGCAATTTATGTGCTTCACAAAAAAAATTGAGGGAGTTTGTCAAATTTTGGGCGCTTTGTCTCTGTGCGCCACGCGCAAAATCCAGTGCGCCACGCTCTGGGTGTGCATCGTGCCAGTTAAAAATTTGCACAGCGGGCAGGCTCTGTGTGCGCCGCACCTTTTGTGTGCGCCGCGCCCCTGCCTATATGCGCCGCGCGCCTGTAATGGCCTCCAAACTGCTCCAGATTACGCGCTTGCACACCCACGACTTTGCAATGCTTTCCTTCTGCCTTTGATTGCACAATGACTTGGATTTAGGTGGGAGTTTGTATATAAAGATTTGGAAGTGATGGGTTACATTTTTGCTTTTTCAAAAAACCCATTTTCTAATGTTTATGTTTGACACTTTTTAACTGACTTTAAAACAACCCTAATTTTCACTTTTCCTTTGAATTTTGGCTCAACTGATGAAATTTTTAGCACTCTTTGCAGGAATTGCTTGACAAGACATTTGGCCATGGAAACCATGATTGCACTTGAAGAAATCAACTGAAGACCTTTTTGAAAATTTTGTCACCAATAACACTATTTGACTTTTCTTCGAAACGGAGTTTTGAAGAACAGTCGAAGTTTATCAATATGACGATGAAACTCTGTGAATCATTACTTTGCAAGGGCATCACTCTGGCCTGCATGGCTTTACTGGACATATTTAAAGACCAAATTGATTTAATCCCTAGACCTAATGATCGAAAATGACCTTTTTCCATTAAAGGACCAGACCTTGACTGTCATGGACTTTGGTGATCATTGACAAAAGACCTAAGCCAGCAGGGGCCAGACATGAGGGGAAATGACTAGCATGACCTTCTCCGTCAGATCATGGCATGCCCCTAGGGGAATGTAGCTGAGTAAATGGAGCGGGACACCTAAAAATGAAATGCATAAAGAGTTTTGATCTTTGATGGAGGACTGACTAGACCGACTCTAACAGGACGTATGGCAGGGAGATGGGGAGTTGTTTGTGTCTCAGGGCAAGTATGCCAATGAGATACTCAAGAGATTCTACATGGAGAGCAGTAAACCCATGGAGACTCCTCTAGCAGGTAACTGGAGGAAGGAGGGTGTTACTTCAGGGGAAGTAGTGGAAACCATTATTTACAAGCAACTTGTGGGTTCACTCATGTACTTGGTGAACACACGATTGGATATATGCTATGCATTTATCCAGCTTAGTCAAGTTATGGTTAGGCCTACCAAGTTGTATTGGAAGGCGACAAAGCATATGTTTAGATACCTCAGGGGCACTACTAAGTACGAATTATGGTACATACAAACATAGGGAGTGAAGCTTCAAGGCTTCAACGATGCAGATTAGGTAGGGAGTCCATCCCAGAGGAAGATCACATCAAGAGGGATCTTCAATATTAGGTCAATGGTACTTTCTTGGTACATATGGAAACAGAGATCATAATTTTAAAAGCAGACAAGGGAAATGCTATAGTTATTATGGATAGAGAAAACTATGATAATAAGATGGAAGAACATCTCAACAAGAGTCGTTGCTACAGATTACTTAACAAGGACCCTGGCAACAAGATCCTTTGCCAAGTAATTAAAAAAATCAAGAATTCTTTTGTTGATTCAATTACTAATAACAGGTTAACCCCTAATAGCGCCATCATCCCCAGAATATACGGTGTGCCAAAAATTCACAAAACTGGAATTCCATTAAGACCCATAGTTAACACTATAAGATCACCCACTTATTGGTTAGCTAAATACCTTGCCAATAAGCTTAGACCTCTAGCTGACAACACCCCCTCTTATATTAAAGATTCCTCTTCTTTCATAGAATGGATTAAAAACCTAGAAATTAAAGACGATGACCTCCTGGTTAGCTTTGACATCGTATCTCTCTACACTATGATTCCAGTAGATGAAGCCATAGAGGTATTAAAGAAAATTACAGACCTTGAAACAGTGGACCTCATAAGCATATGCCTGAAGTCTTCATACTTTAGTTTCAAAGGTAAAATCTATGAGCAAACTCATGGTGTTGCCATGGGTTCTCCTTTATCACCTATAATTGCCAACTTATACATGGAACACTTTGAACAAATGGCCCTCAGGTCTTTCCCATTTACCCCTGATGAATGGAAAAGATATGTAGATGACATATTCACTAAATGGAGTCATGGCTTAGATAAACTTAATGAATTTTTATCGCACATAAACAGCCTCTCTGAACACAATAAATTTACAATAGAAATTGAAAAGGACAACCAACTCCCTTTCCTAGATGTCCTCCTCACCAAAGAAAAAGGTAAACTAAGACACCAAGTCTTCAGAAAACAAACTCATACTGACAAATATCTTCACTCAAATTCCCACCACCATCCAAAACAAAAAGTGGGCGTCATCAAAACCCTAGCTACTAGAGCTTCGAGAATCTCTGACCCCGAACATTTAGATGAAGAACTTAACTATCTCCACAAAGTCTTTATAAACAATGGTTATCAAAAAAACATTATCCAAAAGATAATTAAAGAAGCCACAACCAAAACTCAAAAAAGGAAATCTTTTGAAAACCCCAAAATCTCCTTACCCTATATAAAAGGAACCACAAACAAAATTGCTAGAATTCTCTCCAAACATAACATCAGAGTTGCCTTCACTCCCCCAAACACCATCAAAAACATGCTTGATTCTGCCAAAGACTTAATAGACCCAAAAAATCACAAAGGGGTATACTCTATTCCCTGTTCATGTGGAAAGGTATACATAAGTGAAACAGGGAGATCGATGGGCATAAGATTAAAAGAACACATTAATGATATAACAAGAAATAGGTCAGAAAAATCAGCCCTAGTAGAGCATGCATGTTCTTCCTCACACTATATTTGCACGGAACATGCAAAATTAATTCACAAAGAAGACCATTATTTAAAAAAAGGGTGAAAGAGGCCATTGAAATTGAGAAATCTTCCAATGACATGAACAGAGATGATGAGCTAAGACTAAGAAATACCTGGAAACCCTTATTAAATAAAATTTAAAAAAAATAGTATATATATATATATACACACACACACACAACATAATGAATGGTTAACTAACACTCATAAATTAATTAATATCAAATCTAATTCATAACCTAATCATAATAAGCATTAACTTTAAATTTGAAAAGATAATGAACAAAACACTTAATATATAGTGATAAGAACTTAATATGTATCTAAATATAACTAATTAACATGATATATCTAAATATAACTAATTAACATGATATATAACTAAGTAACATGATATTTAGATATTTAATTAATTAGAAATTTGAATATATAATTAACATGACATTTAAATATACAATTAAACAGGAAACTTAAAGATATAATTAACTAACACTCATAAAGTAATACTAAACCTAATCATAATTAATACCATATCTAACTTTCTCATTTAAAACAAAATTAATTAATTAAATATAGAATTAAGATAGCATTCACAAAAAAAAAAGAAAAAAGAAAAAAAAAAAAAAATATATATATATATATATATATATATATAACTAACATCGTATGTAAATGCATAGACAACGGTGATTGGCTGAAATGGAGCCATGACGCAGCAAGGGAGGGTTTCGAACCCTGGTCAAAACTATGAACCTCGAACAGGGTTGGGGTAGTATGTCGAGGTCCGTCTCATGCTCAGCTGCCGTCGCGGAAGCTTCCTCTTCAACCTCTCGCAGCTGGCAGATGGTGGATAATCCGCGTATTGGTCTCTCTCTCGGTCGGTTAAGGTAATTTTTTATTACAACAAACTGTCAGTTGTTTACAGTTTCCGTTTCTTTCGGTCTGTCGGTGGTCTCTCCCCCTCGGAAGCGTCAACCATGGTTAAGCCCTCCGAATTCTTAGCTTTGGACCCGGATGTTGAGGACATTCTTTCCATGTGGGGTAAGGAAATAAACTCGCAGAATGTAGACTACTACTTTGGCACCGTTGACACCCCCAGTTTGGCGTCTGCAGCTCAGTCGGAGATCCCACATGTCCCTATCCAGGATAACGTTTCGGACAGAGAAAACCCATTTGCAGGTTTAGTGGTCGGCCCTATTCATCAAGAACAAGAGTCAGAGCTGAGTGGGGTGCATGAGGTATCAAAGCCCCCGGAGACCCAGGGCCTTCCTCTGATTCCTCGGCTTACAAACCCTAAGGGGTTTGAAGAAATATCTCAGTTAGGGTTTTCAGTGGATATAGGGAATACCAGATTTCTAAGTGCTCCAGCTTCGATTCCGAGTTTATCCCTCACTCAAGAAACACAAGGTCATCCTGAGATTCAGCTAATCGACCAAGGCGCTTCCAGAGCAGGTGAGCCGGAAAATAATGAGGGTTTGGGGGCAGATACATTGCTATCTGGGAATACAATCTTGGGTATTTCGGAGCAGACCCCGGCCCTGTGGGAACCAGATCCCTTTTTGGATCCAGCACAGATAACATCCGATAAAAACGAGGACTGTGATGGTAGAAGGCCGGCGGGGGAAAGCTCAAGACCTAGAGGAGCGACCAGAAAACAGAAAAGACCCATTGGGACTCAGGTAATAGCGGAGAATTTGGTTTTAGGTATGGAGGTTTCGATGAAAGAAGCTCTTGCGGTAGCTGATTGTACTTTGGTAGGTAGAGTCAGAGGAAAGCCATATACGTCTGCTTTTCTCCATGAATGGGGAGAAAAAAGCTTCACACCAGAGAGACCTGTAAACTTTCAAGCACAGGTATTAGCAAAAGGGTGGTTCAAGTTTAAATTCGACGATAGAGAAACGGCGGAGTGGATTATGCAACGAATCTGGCATATCGACAATATTCCTGTTCTATTCAAAAAATGGTCTCCATTGTTTGATGCGTTAAAGGAACGCACCGATACTTTTCCAGTCTGGGTGCGTGCTCCGGGTCTTCCCTCCCTTCTATGGACTGAGGAAGTATTCAGAACAATCGGTAACCGGTTGGGTGAATACATGACAGCGGACATGTCCTTCATTACTTCAAATAATCTGGCAACCGCGCGCATTCTGGTAATGCTCAAACCAAGTGGGGGTCTAGCTCAAAAGGTAAATCTACAATTTGATGAATATGTCTTTGAACAGCTCTTAGACTACGAATACCTTCCTTTTAGATGCCACTGGTGCCACGAGCACGGTCATCTAGCAAAAGTATGCCCCCATAAAAGAAGAAGGAGGCATTTTCGTAGAACTCCTGTTCACAGAGCAAATGCTCAATTCGATGCTCAGACAAGGATGGAGCAGGATATGCCGGAGCCACAAGAAAATTCGACTATGGAGGCAGAGGAGGCGGAGAAAGGACCTTCGGAGGCAAGCGCACAGCCAGACGTCTTGGATGTAGATCTTGGCAAAGATAAGCCAACAGAGGAAGGAGCGGTCGAGGAACCTGCCAAAGACCCGGAAGAAGCAAACGGCCTTATCGCGGAAACATCTCAATTTCATCCAGCCGATCCGGAGAAGGGTAAGTGCTCAGGAAACCCTTCCTCTTTTATCTTTCCTGAGCCTGCAATTGTAATCAATAATGAAGCTTCTATATCCAATTATGAGAAAGAATCAAATATAGTTAAAAATTTGGGTGATACCACATCTGAGCCGAATGTGGAAATTATAACTGAATCTCTCCCCCTCCTGGACATTAACTGTGAATATTCCTGGCCTCCCCTCTCAACCCCTTTGTCTCGGACCCCTTGTCCATACAATTTGAGATCTCTGGGTGGGAACCAAGTGTCTCAGGGGTCCTTAGGTGGGCTGGGATCGATTCCTATCCAGTCTAAATCCAAAAACAAACGCGGCCGTAAATCTGATCTTTTCAAGGCTAAACTAAAAGCAAAGATGGATGTTGCAGATGGCAAACAACATTCCATCCAGGGGGTTCTTAGAGCAGCTCATCCCCCCGAGGCAGTTATCAAATGATTTTATCTTCCTGGAACTGCAGAGGTTTGGCCAGCAAACCCAAAAAACTGGCCCTGAAAGACTGGATTACCAATTCTAAAGCAGATGTTATCCTTTTGCAAGAAACGCTGGGAAAGGCTAATGAGATTGAACAAATGCTTAAGGCCCTTCTTCCTGGGTGGACCTTCGCAGCAATGGATGCCTTCGGTCATTCGGGGGGCTTAGCAATTGGGTTCAAAGACGGAAGAGTAAAAGCTCTCAATATCTGGGGGACGAAGAATGTTATGGGAATGGAGCTCCTCTCCCCCGATTTCCTCCTCCCTATATCCATAATAAATATCTATGGGCCTTGTCAAGGCAGGGAATCGTTTTGGGACACCCTGATGGCAAAATCTGTTATGAAATCCCCAGCGATGATCCTGGGTGGTGACTTAAATTTCTCCTTAGGTCGTGCAGAAGCTTGGGGACCTTCGGCGAGAGCTGATCCACTTACAGATTATTTCTATAAAATCATCTCTGAGAATAACCTTGTTGATCCTCTTCCGATTAAGCAAAAGCCTACCTGGCGGAATCGTAGAGTGGGTGCAGACAGGATTGCTAAAAGACTGGATCGCTTCCTGCTCTCAGATTCGCTTTTTGCCAAAGTTCCCCTCATCAGACAATGGGTAGAGGAAATTGGTAACTCAGACCACTTCCCAATCTTTTTAGATCTATCTTCCCCTCCCAACAAGCCCCCTGCCCCTTTCAAATTTAACCCTGCGTGGCTTCAAGATCCTTCTTTCAGTGATTTGTTTAAAAAATCCTGGATCCACCCAGAACACAATGAAGACGAGGAGAAAAGTTACCTGTTCATGGAAAATTTAAAAAGATTGAAATCTGCTACAATTCATTGGGCTAGGGACAGAAGAATGAAGCAAAATGAGGAGCTGATCCGTACTAAGGAAGCCTTGAAGAATTTGGAGAGTCTGGATTCAGATGGATACTCTTCTCAAGAATCCAAGGAAAGAATTCTTAACCTGGAGAAGCAGCAAACTAGAATCCTTTTGGAGAAGGAAGAAGAATGGAGAATAAAGAGTAGGGCAGTCTGGCTAAAGTCTGGGGATGAAAATACAAAATTTTTCCACAATTTTGCCAAAGGAAGAAAATCAATAAACACAATTTGGAGCCTAAAAAATGAAGAAGGAAGAGATGTCAAGTCCTTTTCAGATCTTTCTGAACTAGGGAAACGATACTTTCATAATTTATATTCTGATCAGAGAGAGGCTACTATAGCAGAAGTCTTCAATACCGTGCAATGTTTCCCCAGATTCATTGATGAAGAAGAAGCTGAAGATCTTTCAATCCCTGTCACAAAGGCGGAAACAGAAGCAGCCATGAAACTATTAGGTAAAGAAAAAAGCCCTGGCCCTGATGGCTGGACCATTGAATTGTTTCTCCATTTCTTTGACCTAATTGGAGACGAGATAACAGAAGTTGTTGAGGAGTCAAGATCGAAAGGAGATATTTATAGACCATTTAATTCAACATTCATTGCTCTCATCCCGAAAAAGAATGAGCCTGAAAGTTTTGAAGATTTTAGACCAATTTCTTTATGCAATTGTATTTATAAGATTATTTCAAAGGTTATAGCCCTCAGATTAGCTCCAATATTATCAAGAAACATTTCTATGGAACAATTTGGGTTCCTGGATGGCAGACAAATTCATGAAGCAATTGGGGTTGCTCAGGAGGTAATTCATAGCATCAAATTAGAGAAAAAGAAAGGAGCTGTTCTTAAAATAGACCTCTCCAAAGCATTCGACAGGATTAGCTGGCTCTACCTTCGAATGCTTCTTACTCATGTGGGTTTCAACTACTCATTCGTTAGTTGGATCATGGGATGCATTACAAATGTCAGCTTTGCAGTTTTAATCAATGGCGCTGCCTCTTCCTTCTTCACTAGCCAGAGAGGCCTCAGACAAGGGTGTCCTTTATCACCCTTACTGTTTCTCCTTGTGGCCGAAGGTCTCAGCAGGTTGATCCAAAAAGCAAGAAGTGAGGACAAGGTTAAAGGTATAGAGGTAGCTATAAATCTCTTCATCACCCATCTTCTTTTCGTTGATGATATCTTGATCTTTACAAATGGAAATTACAGCGAATTAAAGGAGATAAAGAGTATTTTTGATCTTTTTCTAAAAGCTTCTGGAATGCAGATTAATACTGTAAAATCACAAGTCTGTCTGGCAGATGTGGACAGAAGGGAAAGGAGCCTCCTTGCTGAGTTATTTCCTTATCCTACACAATCTTTGGACGTTCCTTTCAAATACTTGGGTTTCTGGCTAAAGCCTGCTGCTTACAGGAAATCTGATTGGAACTGGATTATAGCAAAAATCGAAGCCAGAATCTCACACTGGAGCTACAGATGGCTCTCCAGAGCTGGTAAGCTAACTCTCATCAAATCTGTTTTGCTAGCCATCCCGGTTTACTGGGCTGCCTTAACTTGGATTCCTAAAGGAGTTATGGAGCAAATCAGAAGGATATGTTGCAGATTTCTTTGGGCTGGTTCAAAGGACTTCTCCGGGTTACCGTGGGTGGCTTGGGACAAAGTGGCCAGATCAAAAGAGTGGGGAGGTTGGGGGATCAAAAGACTCCCCGAGTTCAGTTCCTCGTTAGCTGCAAAGTCTGGATGGAGGCTTATCACCATAGAAAACCTATGGACAAGGGTGATTAAAAGGAAGTATATCGACCCTATGCCCTTGGAAGATTGGATCCGGAGCCAGAATAAGAAGACAAAAAACTCTTCGGTAATTTGGAAGGCCACTGTGGATGCTTTTCCTGTAATTGAACAAGGTCTAGCCTGGAAAGTGGGAGATGGCAGTAACATCAGGATTGGTAGAGACCCTTGGATTGGGTGCAATGAAGATTATGCCTTATCTCCAGGGCTCCTTCGTCATCTCGAGGCCATCAACATTATCTCATTAAATCAAATAGCAAGAGCGGGACAACCCTCCATCTGGGGCCAGGTATGGAAAAATGATGAAGATCTAGGGCTAAATATTAGATGGAAGAATGAATGGTCAATCTTCATCAAAGAATTAAAACGATCCAATGTTAGGTTAAAGGAGGAACCTGATCGGTTAATGTGGGCTCACAGCAAATCGGGGAATTACACACCTAAGGAGGGATACTCTTACCTATTAGGTAAGATAGGTTGGGGAGATCCGGATTGGTGGTCAAAAGCTTTATGGAAACTCAAAAGCCCTGCAAAAGCTAAACTCTTCTTGTGGTGCATTCTAAAACAGAAGGCCCCAACATGGGAAATCCTTCAAACCAGATTTTTAGCTGGGCCAGGGCGTTGCCCTCTGTGCAAGATAAATGAGGAATCTTTAAATCATCTTTTCACCAGCTGCCCCTTCTCTCAAAAGATCTGGGAGGAGGTCACTGGGCTCCTCAAGGTTACTGCACTCTGGGGAAATGCGCCGCTGGTCGAATCTTGGAGAAATTGGTGGAATACTTATTCAGAAGGGAACTTGAGAAATCTGCCGGTCATCTTTTGCTGGGGAGTGTGGCTCGCGAGAAATAAGAGCTTGTTCCAAGATCTAATCACTCCTCCCACAGTTATTGCCTCAAATATTGCAGCCATATACCTCTCTCTGCCTCCCCCTGAAGAAAAAAAATCCAGATCAAAGCAAAACCTTATCACAATTCAGGAGGATATCCCTAGTGGCTTTTTTGACGGAGCTTCACAAAACAATCGGGCCGGCGCAGGCATGAGTATACACATCAACCCAGATCATACACTAAAAGCATCAGTTGGGCTGGGCCCAGGAACAAATAATTTCGCAGAACTCTCCTCTTTACGCCTCCTCCTCTGCTGGCTTCTTCATAAAAACATCACCACAATACAGTTATTTGGGGACTCTCTAAATGTTATAAACTGGATCAACGGTTTAGCTGCTTGCCAAAATCAAATCTTAATGAGAATTGTTGAAGAGATCTTATATCTGAAGTCCCTCTTTAACAGGTTTTCATTATGTCACATCTACAGGGAAAGGAACGAAGAAGCCGATCAGTTATCTAAGGCAGGTCTTCTACAGGATCCGGACAGCTGGGCGATAGAAGAAATATTACAGGGACAGTCCTTCAGATCTGTCCTGCCTCCTTATGATCAGTAGCATCTCCTCCAGCATTTTTGTTTCCGCTTTTTGTCTTCGGCTCATTATTAGTTTTGCTTTATCACGCTGTATATATTTCTTTGTATATTGATTTCCTTTTGCTGCTCCATATACTACCGGCTGTTAGTTCACAGTTTCCAGACTCTTACTATTTTTGTATAAACTCAGGGCTGATGGATACTATTTTATATGACTGTAATGGAGTTGTTTTCCATAATGGAGACTCCAGAATATGTTGTTTCTTTTCCCGATGTAATTGGTTCTACATCCTCCTCTTTGGAGGAAGACTCTCTCTGGCTACCTTCAGTTAAAAAGCTCCCTGCGGGTCGAGCTGTGACAGCTTCTTTAAGCCCTGCGTGGCTTAAGCAAAATTGGATCAAAACTTTTTCTCTTATAATAAAAAGTTGCTTTTTTCCGCGGGAAAAAAAAAAAAATGCATAGACAACAAGAAACTTAAATATATAAGTAAATAGGAAGTATAAGTTCAAATTAAGAAATATAAGAAAAAAGTATTTAAACATATAATTTAACATGGTATTTACATATACAATTTAAACAGGAAATTTAAAGATACAAGAAAATAAATAAATAAAAATTAAATTAAAAGATAATAATAAATTTATATTAATTAATCAAGCTGACATTAGATATTTATCTCATTTAACTATTAATTGCTCCATACTTGCACGCTCTCTCTTCTCAAAAGGCAGATCACATTGCCTTGATGATGGACTCACTAAGCTAGTCTGAAACGTTGGTTTTTTCCAAAAAACTGATAACAGGTTTTTCCACAGATTCTTTAAAACATAGATCTGTTGCACTCAATTCGGCAGAGATAGAGTACATGGTTGCGAGTGAGGCAGCATGTGAGGCCATCTAGATGAGGAAGATCTTGGGTTGTTTGTTTGGTCAGCAGATGGATCCAACTGTGATTTACTGTGATAATAAGAGTTGTATCAAACTCTCTGAAAATCTAGTTTTTCATGATTGGTCCAAGCATATTGATATTGTTGTACCTCTGAGATAGTAGTAGGTCAGCTACCAATGCCAGAGCATCTAAAATAATTGTTTTGGGGTTTTTGGTTTTAGTTTTTTGGAAGACCAATGAATGAAGACAGATGTAGAATTGAAGTAATTAATCCTTTGGGTTATATTAATATCTCAGAAAAGGGCTACTATAAGACTTTACACGGTGATATAGATCAAAATAGTGGTGAGAAGAAGATAGCAAATAATATGATTATCACAGTTTCCATACTGTAAAACAAAACAATCATAAGTGTGAAAACCTTCTAAACTACGTTCCAAAGGTTCAAGGCAGTATACTTAAGCTTACACAAGATGTTGATGATTTATTGATTAGAGGGGATTAGCTAAACAGACAGTTCATTAATCCATTCTCTTAATAGATGATCACTTAAGGAGCTTATAGGAATCAATTGAAACACAAATTGTTCTTACCTATATATCTCTATAAGTCATAATCGTATGAAGAAAAACATGATGATTGAAAACTGGAAAAACTTACAGGATAACACAAACTGTGTGAAACCAGATTCAGAATCCTCTGCTTTGTATTAAGGTTCCAGAAAGATGGAGTACATCAAGTATCTATAAAATCTTCCTCCAAAGGTGCAACCAGGTTCAAAGTAGAATTAACAGTCAACACTTAACCAAGCAATGAACAATGAATCTTGAACTTCGAACCAATAACAACTCGAGAAGAGAGTTATTTATACAATAATGAACTAGAAAATATCCTAAAAACTGATTAAGATTTATTCTAGGAAAGGAAAGATCTTCATACAAGAATATAGGGGCAGCTATTGAACTGCTTCTTGTTGTCCTCTTTTATTCAAGTTATGTTGGCTTTGTTGTTTGATATTTTGCCCCTTTAAGTTGCTTGACTGTTTGAATCCTTTACGCTTGGTTGATTTCTTCATTTAATCTTTCATCTAATACTCTTTAAACTTTTTGAAAATCATTTAACCTTGCTTATTAACCTTTATTGTGTTCCTTTTTTCCTTTACTGTGAATTTCAGGGTTTTTACTATGTTTTCAATAGTAAATCCTTTTAGATTTATCTTCAATTGTATGCAGGCTTTTCTTTGTAAGCCTGGAACAAAAGTCTTTACCTGCAAAACACAGAAATTGTTAAGAAATCACATGTGACAAAGGAGGTCTTTAATGGCTTTATTGAGCTTTAAAGGATATCGAAAGAAGTATGGGGTGTATCAGAAGGTAAATCCATGGTTTTATTAGTCGCAGAGGCTTATGGAGGGCTTACTGTGAAAACAGGCAAAACAGAGCGAGAATGATGATTTTTTGTTTAAACGGGAAAATAGTTAACCTTTTGAATTATCGGGCACAGTGAACAATGGTGGAGTGAAAGAGCAGCGTGAAGGGTCTCGACGATTAATTATGGTGGCAAATTAAAACTAATATTAGCGGTTAAATGGAGGTTTTAGGTTATTTCTTCATTTAGATCGTAAAAATGATTTAACAAAGAAATCCTTTACAAAACTCAACATGGCAAACTTGAAATTTTATGAACATGGGTCGGGTCTGGGTTCATATCGCATATCGCAATCGCAGTTGATTCTTTGCTAAAATCATGAAAACATTTTAACGAAAAAATCCTTCACAAAACAAAGTATGGCGGACTTGAAATTATATGAATGTGGGAGGATAAATGATATCAGGTCCGGGTTCATATCGCATATCGCAATCGCAATTTAGTGGAGGAAGGCCCATCGCAAAGGAATGCGATAGGGGCCGGACGCGACGTGGAAATAAAAAATGGTTAATACTGCGATCGGGTCCGGGTACCCATCGCAAATTGCATATCGCAAAGGTGGAGGGTTATTGCTATTAGCGGGACTTGCGATGGAGGTGGATGCAATATGGTATGAACTGTAATATATATTGCATCGTGTCTGGGTTCCCATCGCAATCAGAGATCGCAATGGCGAAGGGTTATTGCTTCGGTCAGGACTTGCGAAGGGGGGTGGATGCGATATTGCAATAGATTGTGATATATATTGCGTCGGGTCCAGGCCCATCGCAATCGCATATTGCAATGGTGAAGAAGAGTGCATGCATGTTATAAAGTTTGTGATCCGTCGATGCGATATTTTATGAAATACATAGTTTATTATAAAACTTAAGGTTTTGGGTTATTTTATTAAAGGGAGTTAATATATACGGGAAAAGAGACTTTAGGGATTTAATACTATAGTTAGCGTTAATATGAAAATGTGAGTGGAAAAGGGGAAATACATGCGAAAAGGGGAAATATAGGCGGAAAAGGGAATTATAGGTGGAAAAGGGAAATACACTAAGTATTAAGCTTTTTAATAAGTTATTCTCCTTCATATATATATATATATATATATATCAATACTTAGGTTAAACAACTTTTTGTGGGTTTTTTGGGTAAAAGGGGATTTTACATGGGTTTTAAACTTTTCGTAGGCAAAAAGGATTTTGACCTTAGGAAAAGGGGTTGAATGAATATGAATGTATGAAGGTGGGAAGGGGAAATTAGTGAATATAGGGATGAATGGGGATGAATGGGGAGTTAATTAATTGATCTTGTAGACCTTCATTTGCTTTGTGTAATTACATAGAAACATATGATAAAACATGATAAATGTACATTTGTCCAATGAATTATTATACTTATGCAACCTTTCTCTACTTACCCTTTGCTTATCCTATCATTTTTTCTTCACTTAATGGGTGCATTTAAGCTAGCAAACCCAAAAGAAAACTATCTAAATCTACCCTTATAACCTCCAAGGGCTCAGATTAAACTGATGAGCACCTTATTATTCTCTACCTAACTATTGATCTGTCAAGATTAAACAGTTTGGCTAGATCTTTATTCTCTAATTATAACATCAAATTTAAAGCATGAAGCAGTCAATATTAAACTATTTGACTGTCATGGATTGTGGCATTTAAGACAAGCTGCACACAACCATTATTTTGCAGAAACATATTAGTGGCATTTAGACTTGCTCACTTTCAGATTTTATTTTTTTTCTTTTCTTTCTAACCTAACATTTTCTTTTTGTCTTGATTTTTTATGACATCTAACCTAACATTTTCTTTGATATGGACATCATCATCAAGATATTTTCTTTAAAAACATTTTTATTCACTATTATTATGTCCATATCCTAACTTAACATTTTTTCAAATATTCTATTTTATCAAAACCAAAAAATGCTACAACATTGGCTCCAACTGGGGACTACTTTCTCCTGTAGAATGCAAAGAACTTGTAGATCCATGTGCCTTCTCTTCAGGCTATGGAATCCTTGTTGTAAGAAAAATCACACTGACATGTTGAAAGGTAAAGAAAACTGGAGTATTTACAATGGAAACTATTTCAACTTCTTAGTACTGAATGTAATGTTTGAGAAACCTTCCATTTACAGGATAAGTGGAATATAGCCTCTCAAGATTCTGCAGCACAAAAGTGTTGTTACCCTTCACTTCAGCAATTATTAAAGGTCCAAACCATAGATTCTCAAATTTGTCATGCTTTCCTTTTTCTTCTCTCCTGGTATCCCATCTTAGAACTAGATCACCTTCCTTAAAGTCCCTTTCCCTGGCTCTTCTATCAAACAGGACCTTCATCTTATTCTGACATTTCTGCAATTTATGTTGAACTTCATCTCTGTTTTCATTAAGTTCAATAATCTGATTTATTCTTCTTGAAAAATCATCAGGTTCATCTGTTGAATCCTGCAGAAATTTTAAAACAGGGAAGACCAAATTGGTAGGGAAGATTGCATCTTTACCATAGACTAATTGAAATGGGTATTTTCCAGTTGATCTCTTTGGAGTAATTCTGTTTGCCCATACTGCATAAATCAAATGTGAATCCCAACTCTTCTTATGATCAGCTAGAGTATTTTTTATTACCTTTACCAGGCTTTTGTTTGATGACTCTGCAAGGCCATTACCTTGAGGGTAGTATGGAGTTGAATGATGTAACAGAATCTGATTTTTCTGGCAAAATTCAATCAATTTAACACTAGAAAAATATGTTGCATTATCAATGCCAATTTGAGTTGGGCAACCAAATCTAGATAAGATATTCTCCTCAATAAACTTAATTACTACTTCATCAGTAGCATTTCTGACTGGAATTGCTTCCACCCATTTAGTAGAGTAATATGTTGCAGTGATGATCCATCTATGCTAATTACTTGAAGTGGGGTGAATCTCTCCAATAAAATCTAATCCCCATTGAGAAAAAGGAGTTGAAACTATTAATGGAACGAGTGGAAGAGCTGCTAATTTTTGTTTACCAACAAACAGTTGACATGGAACACAACCTATGACCTTTGCCCCTACTTGCAAGAACAATGTAGGCCAATAAAATCCTCCCCTCAGAATCTTATATGTTGTTTCTCTCCAAGCATAGTGTCCCCCACAAAATCTTGTATGAAACTAATCAATGATTCCTTCAGTTTCTGATTCTGTTAAACATAATAACAAAATATTCAGTGGATCTTTCCAGTATAAATTTGCATTTATAATACAGTACTTGAGGGTTTTACACTGGGTTTTGGACAATGATGTTGGACACTTAAAATGGATCAAGAAATTTACAATATCTTGATACCAGTTTGACAACAAGAATTTTTCATCAATGTGTATAGCACTGATCTGTTCTAAAGGAAAAGGTTCTTGTGGGTTCTTTTCTTTAGGATGAAGGGAAGGTTCTTGTGGATTCTCCCTTAAACATAATTGATTCCAAGTACTTTGCAATTGGATTCAGCTAGAAGCTTGGCTAATCCTTGACCTTTTACTAGCTTGGTAGTCTTGATAGTTAGATCAAACTCCAGAATTTGAGTGATCCATCTACCTCTTTTCCCATCAGTGTCTAGTTGGGTTAGGATAATTTTCACAACACTATTAGGGACATAAGCAGTAATATGTGAATGTAAAACATACATTCTGAATGATTTCAGGGCATGAATAAGGGCGTAGGCTTGGTTTTCAATGATGTCATATTTAAGATCAGCATCTCTCATAACCTTGCTAAAAAAGGTTATGGGTTGGTCATGGGAATCTTCATTTTTCTGTAACAGAACAACAACGAGGGTTGTTTCAAAGGAAAAAGAGAAAATATTGAATGGCTTAGTATAATCAAGGCTGGCTAAGGTGGGAGCTCAGAGATAGCCCCTTTTATTTGTTCAAATGCATGCCTAGAAGAGGGAGTCCATGTGACTTCAAGGTCCTTTCGAAGCATGTCAGTTATATCTTTTACAATCTCTGCGTAATTTGGAATGAATCTCCTTAGAAAATTAATCTTGCCTAGAAAAGCTTGATTCTCCTTCTTGTTTCTAGGTAAGGTCAACGTTTCAATGGCAGATACTCATTTGGGGTCAATTACTACTCCCTCCTTTGAAATAATATGGCCCAACAATTTTCCTTCTTTAACAACAAATAAGGACTTCTTAGGGTTCAATGATATTCCAAATTTTTTACACCTATCAAAAACCTTCATCAAGTGCTTTAGATGTTTCTGATTTGATTTAGAAAAAACAGTTATGTCATCAAGATAAATAACCACAAATTTATTTACCTGACCCATAAAAGCGATGTCCATAGCTCTTTGAAATTTTTCTCCAACATTGGTTAAGCCAAATGGCATCCTAGCATACATGAATGTACCCTAGGGTGTAGTAAAGGTTGTCTTCTCTCTATCTGATGTATCAACATTTACTTGATTGTAAACTGAAAAACCATCAAGCTTAGAAAGTCTTTGTGCTCTTGAAACCATTTGAAGTAACTGATCCATTTTGGGCAAAGGATAATTATCTTTTAATGATGCCTTGTTCAGATTTATAAAATCCACACAGAGTCTTATTTCTCCATTTTTCTTTCTAACAGGAACTAGATTTGCAACCCAATTAGAATATCTAAGAGGAAGGATGATCTGCGCATCTAGCATTTTCTTAATCTCCCTTTCTACAGTTGGTAGAAGGGCAAGATTTATCCTTCTAAGCTTCTATTGATAAGGTTTTGCTTCTGGTTTCAAAGGAAACTTATGCTATATTAATGAAATATCATAAATCTTTAGATCAGCGTAAGTCCAAGCGAAAACATCCTTATAATTTTGCAGTAACTTAAGATATTGAGCTTTGATCTCAGGGTCTAGAGATGCGCATATTTTGATGTTTTTAGTATCTTCATTTGTTCCAATGTTAATCTCTTCTATGTCATCTTTTGAAGAAATGGCCTGAGGGTTGTGGAAGACATCATTTTGATCAAACAATTTTTCTAAAGGAATGAGTCCTTTTGGAATAAAATTATTAGATAATTTAATAATGTCGTGATTAGCAATTTGGGTTTTGAAATCTGAAGTATCATTTCCGTCTGTATTTTCATTTATTTCAATTCTATCTTCGTCAATTTGTAGAAATGAAAAATCATGAATTACCTGCAGAAATAATTTCAAATGTTCATCATCTTCGAATATTTGCCAATGTTTCAGATTATCTAGGATAGATGGCCTATATTTGACTTGTATCTGTTAGAGTACATCAATATGATCAAGAATTTTAAAAGAGCTAGCTGAAAAAGCTATGGCATCTGTGTGGATATTCTGATCTCTGTGAATATGAGTCAAATTAAAAGCATCAAAGAGGTTTTCAACTGAATCCCATACTTCATTTCGGTAGGACATAAGTCTAGGGTGCTTGGTCTGGCAAGCATTTTTTACTTGCTTAACAATAAGTTCTGAATCAGTAAAAACGCTTAAGTTATGAACTTTTAAGCTTTTGGCTAATTGCAATCCTAAAAGGAAAGCTTCATATTCAGCCACATTATTCGTAACTTCGAAGTCTAATTTACATGATTGGGTTATATTTTCTTTTTCAGGTGAAACTAAAACTACTCCAACTCCTGCCCCATCTTTTGTACAAGAGACATCAAAGAACAATTTCCAAATATCAGTTTGGTTTGGTTCAGGACTTTCAACTACCTTGTCAATTTTGACTTGAGTTTTATGTTGGTTTGAAGTTAGTTGAAAACAACCAAAGTCTTGATCTATTGCATAAATTGGATGGTTCCTTGGTTGGCCAGTCTTACAAAAAGTATGTACAAATCTTACCTCTCTATATAATCTTAATTGTTCTCCTCCATAAACAGGAATAGTAGCATATGGCATATCCATCTATAGAGTTCCCCCTAATTTGGCACAGCAAGACCTAGAAAGGAGCATTCCAAACTTGGGAGGCATATCTGTGACAACAATATCAAGTACTACACTTTTCACTGGAATTTGAGCAAGGGTAACCACTAGATCCTTGATCAATCCTAAACTGAGCACCCTTTTAGAATCAAAGGTGTACAGGTCATGGTAGGCTTTAGTTATGTCGAGTTTCAAATGGTCCATGATAGATTTTGGCATAAGGTTGTGTGATGCTTCTGAATCAAGCATACAATTATACAACATGGAATCATTTGTTTTAAGAGTTACATAGAAAGGAGGCACTATCTCATCTATCATGCCTGAACTAGGGCCAAAAACTACTGCTGGTTTTTCATCTTGAAGACTTATGACATCACCTTCAGCATCAACCGAGGTATTTTGAATCCATTTAGTGACTTGGATTTTGTAACCAGGATTTTTAGAAAGTTCTGATAGTGGAATTGGGATCTTAACCCTCTCTAATTCTTTTTCAACATTAAATGCAGTCAAAATGTTTTTACAAGTTTGGGTAGTATCAATTGACTGATCTGAGGGTTGAATAAGAGTTGTTTGAGCTTCAACAATTTTGTTACGTGGTTCATGTTGAAAATGGCAACAAGAAATGCTAAAAATAGAAGTGCTAGAAATAGCACTACTATAAATGGCAGTTTGGGTACCAGTGCTGGATTGAGCAACAGGGAATGAAAAATCGAAGTGCTAAAAATAGCATTGTTATTTTTAGCAGTGCATGATGGATTCCTATTTTAGTCAGTCTCTGGACTAAAAATAGGAAGTAAAATTCGAATTTGAACTTAGCAGCTGTTTGAAAATAAATTAATTAATTCACCATGAGTTAATTAGTTGTGAAAAATCAAACATGAAGTCTATGTGAGGACATGCAACAGTTTCTCCATTGATTGAGAGATTTATCCATCAGTTAAAGAGATAAGGATGAGTTCTAATTTGAGATGTAATTAGTTGGCTCAGTAAATTGAGTCAAGTCCAGTTATATTTGATTTAAACAGTTCGTTTAAATTAAGTAAGTTCAGTTAGTTAATACATGCTTGCATATAATTGTTGCACTTCAGATAACTGAAAATTCTCTCATGAATAACTCATGCATGTCAGTTCAGACACAGACCCAGTTGTGATCAAAGAAGGGAAAGTGTACTATCAGTTGGATGAATATTTTTCCTATAAAGGGAAGCTCATCCATGATGAGGATTTATCTCCTTCAGGACTGCGTAGTTGGATCAGAGGTTAGTGAGTGTGTGAAGAGGCCAATTCACAAGTGGCTGCACTGGACCCCAATCAAAATTGCGCAAAAAAATAGGAGGTTTGGAGGGTAGACCAGAGGTTAGAGAGAGGCCTTTGACTATTTATGAGCAGCAGAGGTATTGCAGAGAGAGCAAGATAGATTTTGAGTTGATTCTTTTTGTAATACTGGCTATATTTCTACTTGTATGATAATACAGAGTTAGGGTTTTAGGTTGAGGCTTTCCCCAGGTTATATCTTCTGTGTTATGTGTGATTGATTCCTTCTTATCAGTTATATGTGTTCTTATTGACGTTGCTTGTGTTCGATTAACCTTCCACTAAATTGGTTGTAGAAGTAGATCAAGTATTTTTCTTTAGTATATTGCATTATTAGGTGATCTACAGGTGGGAATTTCTACATGGTATCAGAGCGAGGTTTTGTAGAAAAATTTCTACATGGTGTCAGAGCAAAGGTGATCAAAGGAGAGAACAGTATCCTGAGAGGAGATTTCAAAGTTTTGAGTTTTGGGCCGAGAGTTTGCAGAGCAGATATGAAAATTTTTGTACAAAATTTTCAAAAACAAATAGCAGATTTGGATTCCTTGCGAAAAAAGACCCAAATTCAAAAAAAAAAAATGGAGTTCAGAAGAGGGAGATATCGCTAATTTAAAATCATCTCTTTTTCCAAAAAATTCCGTGACAGCGGGAAAGATGAAACAAATTGGTGTGCTAGCCAAGAACCTATATGCACTTGAGGTACAAGATGTATGCAAAGCCTTGAGGAGCAACGCAAAGGTTAGATACTTGGTGGTTGAGAGGGAGAGTAAATTACCTCTCAACATGCAGCACCAGAAGAAGTCTCAGACAATTGTGGAGGAGCCACAATTGGTGAAGCAGCTTCAGGAGGTTGTGGAGCAGCCACAACTAGAGAAGCCGAGAGGAGACAGAGCGGAGGCATCCACTCATGTAGAGACCTCCAGTAGGGGAAATTTCGAGCCAGGTGGGTAGAGGGATCACATGCATCCATACCTCCAGGTCGGAGGTGGGGCGATGTGGAGTGACAATCCCAAGAAGGCTAGAATGGGGGCAGGATCATTGAGGTACCCAACCTCTTTGATTAGACCTTACCACGGGAGCCAGATGAGGAGTAGCAGAACTGGCTAATTGGGTAGAGACATATGCAGATGGAGCGGCAGAGAGAGCTACAGTGCAAGAGTCTCAAGACTGTGCAGAGCTAGCAAGCTACAACAATGCGAGAGGCACATGAGTGTTGCACCAATGCAGGATGGCACAGAGAGGTGTGCAATGGTGTGAGATGCATGGAGTGTTGCAGTAGCTCAGAGGTCAGAGAGGGATCACTTGTCAGCAGCAGGTAGAGCTTCAGCATCAAAGTATGTTTCTAGCCCAACAGAGAGGTCAGTGGGGAGTTTTTTTGTTTCAAGAGTTGCTGGAGCAACCACACTTGGTAGAAGTGTTGCATGCAGAACATTCCAAAGGTACAGGATCAGGTTTGAGTTGAATGCCTTTCTTGTTGAGAGGGAGTGTTGAAAATGGCAACAAGAAATGCTAAAAATAGAAGTGCTAGAAATAACACTGTTATAAATAGCAGTTTGGGTACCAGTGTTGGATTGAGAAACAAGGAATGAAAAATGGAAGTGCTAAAAATAGCAATTCAGGATGGATTCCTATTTTAGTCAATCTCTGGACTAAAAATAGGAAGTAAAATTCGAATTTGAACTTAACAACTGTTTGAAAATAAATTAATTAATTCACCATGAGTTAACTAGTTGTGAAAAATCAAACATGAAGTCTATGTGAGGATATCCAATAGTTTCTCCATTGATTGAAGGATTTATCCATCAGTTAAAGAGATAAGGATGAGTTCTAATTTGAGATGTAATTAGTTGGCTCAGTTAACTGAGTCAAGTCCAGTTACATTTGATTTAAACAGTTTGTTTAAATTAAGTAAGTTCAGTTAGTTAATGCATGCTTGCATATAACTGTTGCACTTCAGATAACTGAATATTCTCTCATGAATAACTCATGCATTTTAGTTCAGACAGAGACCCAGTTGAGATCAAAGAAGGGACAGTGTACTATTAGTTGGATGAATATTTTTCCTATAAAGGAAGCTCATCCATGATGATTTATCTCCTTCAGGACTGCATAGTTAGATCAAAGGTTACTGAGTGTGTGAAGAGGCCAATTCACAGAAGCGGCTGCACTAGACCCCAATCAAAATCACGCAAAGAAATAAGAGACTTGGAGGGTAGACCAGAGGATATAGATAGGATTTTGACTATCTATGAGCAGCTAAAGTATTGCAGAGAGAGCAGGATAGCTTTTGAGTTGATTCTTTTTATAATATTGGCTATATTTCCACTTGTATGATAATACAGAGTTGGGGTTTTAGGTTGAGGCTTTCCCCGAGTGATATCTTCTATGTTATGTGTGATTGATTCCTTCTTATCAATTATATGTGTTCTTATTGATGTTGCTCATGTTCGATTAAGCTTCCGCTAAATTGGTTGTAGAAGTAGATCAAGTATTTTTCTTTAGTATATTGCATTATCAGGTGATCTATAGGTGGGAATTTCTATAGTTCAATTATTGGGGTTTCCTTTGGAGGTCTCCCAAGACTGGGCCTAGGCCTAAGATCATACCTATTGTTTAACTATGCAATTAAAAATTCAGAAAAAAGCATGATATTTAGATACTTGTGAAGCTTCCTGATCTTCTTGAATCTGATTCTGTTGTGAGAGAGGAATGATGGTTGTTTGATTGGAAGAAGAATCCATACTATTAATATCTTCAGTAATTGTCATAATATTATCAGCAATTTGTTAATCATCTATCAATAGAGGAGTAGGAACCTGTTGATCATTGCTAGGTCTCTAAAGAATTTGTAATGGTGGATTTCTTTTATACTGACCTTGATTTTGGTTTTGGGTTCTAGTAATTGTTTGTTGTATTGTCCTAGGTTGGGTCTCAATCTTTGAAATCATATTTGATAGGTTTCTAAGAAGAGATGTTATTTCATCTGTTTTTGAATCTTCTGATTTAGTCTTAGAGGAACTAGAGGCTTCTTGAACAGATTTGAGTTTTCTTTGGGCCTTTTCTTCCTTAAGTTTTAACGAAGTTGAGGCTGCCCTATTTGCTTCTACTTCTATAGCGTTTGTTTGCATATCTTCAAGAGTTCTTGAAGTTCTCTCACATAGCATAATAGCAAAGTCATCATCAAAAGCTTTAGAAAATCTAGACTTATCTGCTGCTACAGGGGGCTTACAATCAGCAGGCATTTTGTGATAGAGTTTATTGAATCTTTTGATAAAATCTGATACTGGTTCACCGAAGTTCCTTTTAAGATCTTCAAATTATGTGAGGAAGTAAACAGGATCCTTTTTCATACCCCATTGATTTTTAAATATGGTTGTAAGCTCTTCCCAATTTCTAATGGAAGTCGCTTGTAACTGTCTAAACCAAATCCTCACATTTCCTTCAAGTGACTATACAAACAATCTCATATAAACGTTTTCTTGTTCAATATTCATGTTGTCTGCAAAGTCTAGGAAAGCTTGAATATGGTCCTCAACTGAGGGACCAGTTTCTCCATTGTACTTGCGAAGGTATTTTAAATATACAGCTAGGAATGCATCAAGGTTATTAGGTAAGACTAAGGCAGCATATCTAGCCTGTACAATAGGTCGGAAAGCCATGACTGCAGGTGGTGTATGAGTTGCTTGAGGTGTATGAGGTTGTCCAGGTGGAGTATGAGGTGTTTGTGTGGATGTAGAGGATGAAGAAGAAATAGAGGAGGAAGATGGTGATTTAGGGGTTAATGAACTAGTTGGAGGTGAAGGAGGAGGAGATCTCGTGAAAGACTTCAAAGGAGTCTTAAGAACTAAATTTGGGACATGTAAAGGAATACCCTCTTTTGTTTCAAAGAGAGGATTGGCATATATAGAGAAGGTCTCCTCAGGTTGTTCAGAAGAAGAAGCTTTAGGCTGGTCAAAAATGGAAGGAAATGGATAGGTGGTAGGGGAAATGAAATTTGTTGATTTATATTCTGGTAGATGAACACCCAAATCAGATTCAGTTTTGGGTGATCCTGGTGGTAGTGTCTTGGATGAGACTCTAATGAATGATTAAGTTAGGTTGACTTAAAATCAACTCCTTTATTTAGAAGTTCAGCAACCCTCGGTGATAAATGGGAATAATCAGGATCAGATGGGATATTACTATAGGGGTCAAATGATTCTAATTCTTCATATTGTAGGACTGAAGAGGAAGAAGAAGATGGTTGGTGTCCCCTTTTAGATCTGGCTTTTCTCAGAATATTTTCAGGATCTAACAAAGGACTAACTATGTCTCCTTCTGAACGATATCTGATATGTTTAAAAGGTGCCAGCTGGGGAGTGTGGAGTCGCCTAGGTGAATGATTTTAACCTTTCTAAATCCTTTAATCACCTTTAAATGAAATGAATGAATGAATATCGTTGTCCCAAGGGAAACTTAAAAGAAATTCGAATCCCTAGCAACAGCGCCAGTCTGATGTTGTACCTCTGTGATAGTAGTAGGTCAGCTGCCAATGCCAGAGCATCTAAAATAATTGTTTTGGGGTTTTTGGTTTTAGTTTTTTGAAAGACTAATGAATGAATATATATGTAGAATTGAAGTAATTAATCATTTGGATTGTATTAATAACTTAGCAAAGGGCTACTATAAGACTTTACACAGTGATATAGATCAAAATAGTGGTGAGAACAAGACAGCAAATAATATGATTATCACAGTTTTCAGACTGTAAAACAGAACAATCATAAGTGTGAAAACCTTCTAAACTACGTTCCAAAGGTTCAAGGCAGTATACTTAATCTTACACAAGATTCTGATGATTTATTGATTAGAGGAGATTAGCTAAACAGACAGTTCATTAATCCATTCTCTTAATAGATGATCACTTCAGGAGCTTATAGGAATCAATTGAAACACAAATTGTTCCTACCTAGATATCTCTATAGGTTATAAGCATATGAAGAAAAACGTGATGATTGAAAATTGGAAAAACTTACAGAATAACACAAACTATGTGAAACCAGATTCAGATTCCTCTGCTTTGTATTAAGGTTCTAGAAAGACTGAGTACATCAAGTATCTAGAAAAGCTTCCTCCAAAGGTGCAAAGCAATGAACAATGAATCTTGAACTTCGAACCAATAACAACTAGAGAAGAGAGTTATTTATACAATAATGAACTAGAAAATATCCTAAAAAATAATTAAGATTTATTCTATGAAAGGAAAGATATTCATACAAGAAGATAGGGGCAACTATTAAACTGCTTTTTGTTGTCCTCTTTTATTCAGGTTGTGATGGCTTTGTTGTTTGATATTTTTCCCCTTTAAGCTACTTGACTATTTGAATCCTTTATGCTTGGTTGATTTCTTCATTTGATCTTTCATCTGATACTCTTTAAACTCTATGAAAATCATTTAACCTTGTTGATTAACCTTTACTGTGTTCCTTTTTTCCTTTACTATGAATTTCAGGGTTTTTACTGTGTTTTTCAACAGTAAATCCTTTTAAATTTATCTTCAAACTGTATGCAGGCTTTTCTTTGTAAGCCTAGAACAGAAGTCTTTATCTACGAAACACAGAAATTGTTAAGAAATCACAGGTGACAACGGAGGTCTTTAATGGCTTTATTGAGATTTAAATGATATCGGAAGGAGTCTGGGGCGTATCGGAAGGTAAATCCATGGTTTTATCAGTCGCAGAGGCTTATGGAGGGCTTACTATGAAAATAGGAAAAACAGAGCGAGAATGATGATTTTTTGTTTAAAAGGGAAAATAGTTAACTTTTTCAATTATCGGGCACAATGAAAAATGATGGAGCAAAAGAGCAGTGCGGAGGGTCCTGACGATTAATTATGGCGGCAATGGCTTTATTATGGATTAAAACTGAGATTAGCGGTTAAATGGAGGTTTTAGGTTATTTCTTCATTTAGATCGTAAAAATGATTTAACAAATAAATCCTTTGCAAAACTCGACATGGCGGACTTGAAATTTTATGAACTCGGGCAGATAAATGACTTCGGGTCTGGGTTCATATCGCATATCGCAATCGCAGTTGATTCTTCACTAAAATCATAAAAACATTTTAATGAAGAAATCCTTCGCAAAACAAAGTATGGCGGACTTGAAATGATATAAATGTGGGAGGATAAATGATATCGTGTCTGGGTTCATATCGCATATCGCAATCGTAGTTTACGGAGGAAGGCCCATCGCAAAGGAATGTGATAGGGGCCGGACGCGACGTGGAAATAAAACATGGTTAATACTGCGATCAGGTCCGAGTACCCATCGCAAATTGCATATCGCAAAGGCGGAGGGTTATTGCTATTAGTGGGACTTGCGAGAGAGGCAGATGCGATATGGTATGAACTGTAATATATATTGCATCGGATCCGGGTTCTCATCGCAATCGAAGATTGCAATGGCAAAGGGTTATTGCTTCAGTTGGGACTTGCGAAGGGGGGGCGGATGTGATATGGCAATAGATTGTGATATATATTGCATCGAGTTCGAGCCCATCGCAATCGCATATCGCAATTGTGGAGGAGAGTGCATGCATGTTATAAAGTTTGCGATTCGCCAATGCGATATTTTATGAAATACATAGTTTTATTATAAAATTTAAGATTTTGGGTTATTTTCTTAAACGAAGTTAATATATACGGGAAAAGGGACTTTAGGGGTTTAATACTATAGTTAGCATTAATATGAAAATGTGAGCGGAAAAGGGGAAATACATGCGAAAAGGGAAATATAGGCAGAAAAGGGAAATACACTAAGTATTATGCTTTTTAATAAGTTATTTGCCTTCATATATATATAGATATCAATACTTAGGCTAAACAACTTTTTGTGGGTTTTTTGGGTAAAAGGGGATTTTACATGGGTTTTTAACTTTTCCTAGGCAAAAAGGATTTTGATCTTAGGAAAAGGGGTTTTTATGAAAAATGAATGAATATGAATGTATGAAGGTGGGAAGGGAAAATTAGTGAATATAGGGATGAATGGGGAGTTAATTAATTGATCTTGTAGACCTTCATTTGCTTTGTGTAATTGCATCATGGACATAGAAACATATGATAAAACATGATAAATGTACATTTGTCCAATGAATTATTATACTTCTGCAACCTTTCTCTACTTACCCTTTGCTTATCCTATCATTTTTTCTTCACTTAATGGGTGCATTTAAGCTAGCAAACCCTTTTCCTTTCTTTTTATTTTACAAAAGCAAACTATCTAAATCTACCCTTATAACCTCCAAGGGCTCAGATTAAACTATGAGAACCTTATTATTCTCTACCTAACTACTGATCTACCAAGATTAAACAGTTTGGCCAGATCTTTATTCTCTAATTATAACATCAAATTTAAAACATGAAGCAGTCAAGATTAAACTATTTGACTTTCATGGATTGTGGCATTTAAGAAAAGCTGCACACAACCATTATTTTGCAGAAACATAGTAGTGGCATTTAGACTTGCTCACTTTCAAAGTTTATTTGTTTTCTTTTCTTTCTAACCTAACATTTTCTTTTTGTCTTGATTTTTTAGGACATCTAACCTAACATTTTATTTGATATGGACATCATCATCAAGATATTTTATTTAAAAACATTTTATTCGCTATTATTATGTCCATATCCTAACTTAACATTTTTTCAAATATTATATCTTATCAAAACCAAAAAATGCTACAATAGATATCTGATATCATCATCCCAAAGATTGTGTATTGAAGTGGATTATGCTGTTAGAGTACATTCCCACATAGGAGCAAGATGCTGACATTTTGACAAAACCATTTCAAGATGTAAATTCGAGTTTCACATAGACAGGATCAGAGTAGATGATAATCCCTTTCTTGTTGAGAGGGAGTGTTGAGAAATGGAAACAAGAAACTCGAGTTTAATTTGTCCTTGAATTAAACTAAGAATTAAAATTGAATTCTATTCTCATAGCAACTTGTAAATAGTTAATTAAGTTTAATTAACTTAATTAGCTTAGAAATTTCGAGTTGGAAGTCTTTATGTAGTCATGTATATGTTATCCCTAAGTTTTAGGAGTCCAGTATGAGTTTAAATTGAGTTGGAAATCAGATCACTCAATTTACTAAGTTAAGTTCAGTTAAATTAGTTCTAAACTATTTGAGGAACTAATAGAGGACGAATAGTTAGTTGGTGCACTAATGCATCCACTAGTGCTACTCCAGTCAAATGAAGATTCTCTCATGAGAAACTCAGGCATATCAGTTCAGAGAAAGACCCAGTTGAGACTAGAGTGTAGGGACAATGTACAATCAGTTGTATTATTTACTGGAGTGTAAATATCATGCATGCATCAGAGATTGATCCTATGTTTGGATTGCACTTTTGGAAGCATGAATTCCCTTTAAATACAGGTTATTCATCCTAGGAATTACGCAAGAGATTAGGAGCTTGGAGAGCTAGAGAATTGGCTAAGTGTTGGCCAAGAGCTAGCTTGTGAGCTGAGAGAGTTAAGCATACTTGTGCGAAATTGTTTTAGTGAGAACAAGATTTGTATCTTCACTCATATTTCTGATATATGAAATACATATAGCGGGGTTTTGAGCAGTGGCTTTCCCATGATAAATCTTGTGTTATGGGCCATTAATTTGTCTTGTTGTTGTTCTTATTGTTTTCATCGATCTATTGGCTTCCGCTGGTTGAAAGTAGAAGTAGATTCTTGTCATGTGATTTAGTACATTGCATGAGCTTGTGAATCTACACAATTTTCTACATATGACATGGATGGCGATCCAGTATTGAGACACCTAGATCCATGGATGATAATGGTTATGTGGAACATATGGTTAATTATGATTTATGGATGATACATGATTTGTATGATTATATATGCTTAATCTTATATTGAGTAGGATGTGACAAGGGACCTGGTTATTTGCAAACATCGATGCTCAAATTATAAATGATTGTGGAAGTCATGATACATGATTTGTATGATTATATATGCTTAATCTTGTACTAAGAAGGATATGGTAGGGGACGTGGTTATTTTCAAACAAGGATGTTCAAATTATAAATGACTGTGGAAGTCATTTCTTCGAAACCAAAATGATTGTGGAAGTCATTTCTTGAAAACCAAAATGAATGTGGAATTCATCCACAATTCTTAGTCTTGGAACAATACCTTACCAATGAACCATCAAATGGATATGGGCTCACAATCAATACCTTAAGGTGAAGCACAGAGTTTCAAAGAAGAGTAGATGAGAAGCCATGGAAATTAGGGCGTGGAGTCCTAAATCCATGAAAGATAAAGACGTGGAGTCTTGGATCTATAATAAAAGGATTAGGGCGTGGAGTCCTGAATATTTAAAAGATCAAGATGTGGAATCTTGGATCCTTGGAGTAGATCAGAACATAGAGTCCTCAATATAATAAGGCATGGAGATGCATGTGATAGGGATGTGGAATCCCTATTCTCCGAAGAAACAAACCACTCATGGGCAGTTCAAGGATGAATTTCCTTAATAAAATCTCATTTTTGACAATTTTGGAGCGACTTTCTAAAAATAGAAAGTCATGTCTAGTATCTCAAGTATTAATTTTCAAAAATAGTAAATAATTTTGCATCAATTGGTAATCTAGTATAGTCAAAGGAAAATCACTTAACTTATCACTAATCAATCCTAATAGTTCAATCTTGACTTAATCATCAATATTATTAATATCATTATTATCTTTTATGAGACTATGATGTTATTATTAAAAGGAATTACAAGTCACCTTCATCACCTCAATCACTTCATACCTCTCTCCTTGATGACTCCCATGGATCCACATAACTCTCTCTCTTAATGATACATTACACTCTCTTTTACACACTCATCAAATACATGTCATATTCCTATTACACTCTTAAAAGCATGTCGTAAAAGATTCCTCGCTCTCTCTTTAATGCATAGGTTACACACTCCATAACTAAGGCATGCATACTCTCCTTAATAGCATGAGTTACACCCTCTAAATGGAATATGTTACTTTTTCTCAAGGAATACATATTACTCCCCCTTTACGACAATAATTTGTTGATCCTCCTATATATATATATATATATATGTATATGTGTATTATATTTCATTTCTTCTCACTTGGGGGAGAAAGAGGTGCACTGTGATACCAAGAGTTGGAGAGATTTGAAGAATATTGTGAGAGGGAGTGACCTAGAGAGTGGTCAAATGCTAATCCAAATTACTAAGTAGCTCTACCTAATGGAGTTAAACATGGGCAGTATTGAGAGGAAGTGAAACTTATCTTCCTCAACTTGCCTTGTATATCTCTCCACTGTTATATTTTGGTACCACTTGTGAGCTTATACAGCTCAGGGGTTCCAGGGGGAGAAGTTCTTTTTGGATATGGTTGGTAGGAAAACTAGATGGTTAAAATAAGTTGGTTAAGGAATCAAGGATGGAGCATGATTTAATAGTTGAAATTGAATATCGCATTAGGTATATATTTAATTTCCTTGAAATTTTAGTATAATATTAGCATAAAGAATTGTAGAAATTTTAAATTTTGTGAGCATGTAACTTTGGTTTAATCTTATGTTATCTAGAAGCTTATTGGCTAAGTTGAGAATGAAGCCTAAGAGTAGTCTATATGTATGGATTCTTAAACTTCAAGTTGGAAATATTATTGGTGTAGTATTGTATTAACCTCAATATTGTAGCAAACTAGGAAGAAAAGCCAAATATTGTTGACAATAATTATAATGAAGAATTGTGAAGGATGTTGGGTAAGAGATTCATGACTTATTGATTCGAAAACACTTGATCGACTATTTACTCGATATCACCAAGTATTAACTAAGGTTTCCTTTATGTGAATGAATGAGAGAAATTTGAGTTTTTAAGTGCCTTAAACATAAACTTGAGAATTGAAAATAAACACGAGCAGTAGCAAGAAAAGAAACAAACACAGCAAACATTGATGACGGAGTTTATCCCTCCTGGACTACGTCTCCAGATCCACTTCTAATGGGCGTCTGTTATATTAGGAATGCTCAAAAAATCTCTTTACATAAAATTTCACCAATTTGGGCTATGCACGCAGGCACTATTGGTTACTATCAGAATGAAGATCTCGACCTCTGCTCTCCAGTGCAACTCTCCATTCTCAAAAAGGCCAAAAAATGGACAAGTTATGCCCAAAAAGGCAATTAGAGGCACAAATATCATAAGTTTTGCAGGCTCACTATACAACTCCATCGCACTGGTGCAATGGCACATAGTTTTATAAGGTCATCGGCAGGTCTTGGGGTCAAACTGCGGGCAAGTCCCGAGGTCAAACCCATGGATCACCTGGGCTTTGAATGGAAAATGGTTGTAACTATGTTTATTTGTTTTTTAACAATATGAAATGCCGTATTTTATGCATACCATATAGCATATATGGTGTTAACGTATTGGACCGGTGGCATAACCAATATAACAAAGTTTGGGTTATAATAAATTTGAACCGGCAATCATGTGAACCATAGACACATCACCTTTGCGTTGGCGCAGTTGAACTGGCAGTCATGTCAACCCATGCACATCCTCTTTGTGTTGGCACAATTGATCCAACGGTTATGTGAGCCCCAACCCATGGCATGTGATACATATGAATCCCTGGTCACGACCCAACACAACGAAGTTTTGACCCATGGCATAACCCTTTGTAACTGTGTGCTGATTTGGAATACTCTGCCAAGTTTAGACCTATTGTTAACGTTGATTAATATCCATGGGTTTGGTAAGCTCTGCCAACCCTTACCCCTAATATACAATATCACTTACATTTAAATATATATTTTCGCCAATCCATTATAAAGATAAATCGGTGGTATAGTGGTAAGATTTTGCAATGTGTTGGCAAAGGTCATGGGTTCAACCTCGACCCTGCCCATCTGACCAACCTTTGTCCTTTTCTTGCATTGACTTTGACCGCCATGCCACATGTCTTGGTATGTGCTTGCCACTTGTGTGCAATTCCCACATTTTTTCGAACCAGATATATCATCGAAATCAACACGACGAGCACTACAACTTGGTGCTGGTTTTGGGAGCATCTGAGACCATAAAAATTATGAGAATTTTAAGGATGCTCCTGGATCATTCCTCTCCACTGGAAGCTTTTGGACGACCAAAATTTTGGTTTTAAGCAGATATGAGGTGAGGGTATAGCTCCCTCACCCTTCTGATATCCATCCACCTTTCCTTTCTTGGATTCATGCCTTTGAGTCCCACTCGAAGATAGTCAACATCTCCTCGCTGGAAGTGTGGACCTTGCTGTCTAAGATGGTATCTTCTTGTAACTCAGTCATACATTTAGGTGCAAAATCATCTACTGTAGCAATTTGAACATTTTCCTCTAGATCCATGATCATAGGACGTTCATATAACTTCAAATTTTCAACATTTACAACTAAATATATATGCATGTATGGAGGCAAATTTAACTAGAATTCATTGTCCCCAATCTTTTTAGCAATCTTAAATGGACCATACCTGATAGGTTTCAACTTTTTACCTTCACCTCTCATCCTTTCTTTGCTAATGTGTAGCCATACTTGATCACCAACCTGGAAGTGATGATCCACCCGATGCTTGTCATGGCGCATTTTGTACTTGGCCTGACTTTTCTCCAATTGATCTTGCACTGCGTAATGAATATTTTGGATTCTTTTAATGAACTTGATTGTTTTTTCAGCATCTCCATGTCCATCCTCCTAAGCTTATTCACCAAACATGAAGTCCAATGGCGATTTTGGCAGGTACCCAGAACATGTCTCAAAAGGAGATCTACCTGTAAAAGAATTCAAGCTAGTTGTAGGCATGTTGGAAATAATGTAAAGATGCATCCCACAACTTAGGATGCTTGCTACAATAGCCTCTGAGAAGATGTACCATTGTTCTGTTCAACACCTATGTTTGGTCGTCTGTTTATGGATGAAAAGTTGTGCCCTTTTTCTGCTTAGTGTCCATGAGTCCCCACAAAGTGGACCAAAACTCTCCCATGAAACGAAAGTCCTGATCTGAAATGATGGAAGTAGGCAACCTAAAATGAACCCATACATTTGAAAATAACGTATGTGCATTTTTTTCAGTAGTTACTTTCTTTTTACATGGAACAAGTATACACATTTTACTAAATATATCAACCACAACATACAAATAATCATGCCCTTTTCTAGACATAGGAAGTCCTCCTACAAAATCCATAGATATATTGTCCCATGGTATAGAAGGGACTGGAAGAGGCATATACAAATCTAACTTTCTGTTGCTTGGTTTCCTTGTTGAACACATGACACAATCTTTGATGTACTTAGCAATTGTTTCATTCATTCGAGGCTAACAACAATACCTCTATAACTGTGCCATTGTCTTACCTACACCAAAATGCCTTGAAACACGAGAAGAATGTGCTTCCCTAATCACATGCGCTCTTTCTCCCTGTGGTATGCATAACTTTCCAAGATGGTACAATAACTTGTCATGAACATGATAATTCACTTCTTCCACCTGAGCACCATGAGTTAGTGATTCATAAACATCTTTGAAATCAGTATCTTCAGCATATTGTTCAATGTAACTTTCATGTGCTAAAGAACTATTTTGCAGAATAATTGAAGCATTCAAAGAAGGTCTTGATAACATATTAGCTACTTTATTGGTGGTACCTTTCTTATATTTGATTACTAAGTGGAATTGCTAAAAAAAAACCCATCGATCTACAATGTCGAGATTGCTGCAACTTAGTTTGTGATTGAAGGTATTGAAGTGGCTGATGATCTATATGAATCACTATTTATTTTCCCATTAAGTAATGTTTCCATTTTTTAACACTTTCCACTAATGCAAATAGTTCTTTATCATATGTTGGATAGTTAGCAACTGCTTTAGAAAATGTTTCTGAATGAAAACAAATAGGCTTCCCTTTTTGCAATAACACTGCACCCATTGCATACCCACTAGCATCAATTTCTATTTCAAATGGTTGTTGAAGGTCTGGTAATGCTAAGATTGGAGTTGTCACAATTTTCTAATTTAAAGTATCAAATGTTTTTTGTTGTTTTCCTCCCCACTGGAAAGAAACTTTAGAACTTGTTAAAGCATGAAGTGGTGATGCAATAAAAGAGAAATGAGAAATAAACTTCCTCCAATATTGAACTGCACCCAAAAAACTTCTAACTTCCATCACATTTTGAGGTCTTGTCCACTTAACAATCACATCAATTTTAGCTGGATCTATTTTAAGATGACCTCCTCCAACTATGTATCCAAGATAAACTAAGGAATTTCTCCCAAACTCACACTTAAAAAGTTTGAAATACAGTTTCTCTCTTTACAACACATCAAAAACTTGTTTAACATGCTTTACATGTTCTTCCAAACTTGAACTGAAAATAATAATATCATCCAGATATACTATGACAAACTTATCAAAAAAAGGATGAAAACATCATTCATCACTCTCATAAAAGTTGTTGGAGCATTGCATAAACCAAACGGCATAACCAACCATTCATAAAGTCCTTATCTACTTTTAAATGCAGTTTTCCAAACATCATTCTCTGAATACAAATCTAATGATAACCACTTCTTAGATCCATTTTTGTAAAGTAAACAACATTCTTTAAACTGATCAAGAAAATCGTCTATTCTCAGAAGAGGATACATGTTCTTAATGGTATTTTTATTTTAGGCTCTAAAATCAGCACACATTCTCAATTTCCGTTATTTTTAGGCATTGATACGATTCAGTGATCCACATGCAAAAGAACTAGGTTGAATGAAGCCTTTATCAACCAATTCCTGAATTTGTTTCTTATTTCTTCATTTTCTATGACCGACATAC